>CM054410.1:17025000-17612500 GCA_028858755.1 Ara ararauna
TCAGAAGTTTACTGATCAGAATCAAAAAAAGATGCATTCTACTGGAACTTTGGTATTTCTTGCAAGACACTTTGTAGAAACTGTTGTTCGATTAATAACAAATGTTTTTTGCACTTTTGAAAGCCCAAAACTTTTCTTCGAGATAATCACTTGTTACCTTGCCCCTGTGATATCATGTACATAAAGCTAATAACTTTTCATTGCTCATATTTTTTAATGGGTATGCTTGAAGTAAGATTGTTTTAGACTGGCCCATCTATATTTCTTTTACTGTGAACTTCGGTTGATCCAATCAAAATAGCAAAATATGCTATTATAGTAGAAGATTGGGCTAAGAAACTGAGGAAACAGCAACTTCTGGAGCATGTAAAGGCTATCAGTCTGTAAGACTCCTCGTCTTCTTTAATCGTTTATCATCCTTTGCCTACCTTTAAATCTCACCTCAGTTAGTGACATTATTTATTTGGGGTTGGCTTTTCAGTTCTAAGAATCCACAGCCTCTGGGGATTTTCTTCTATTCATGTGTTATGTCTCAATATAGTATTAGGAAGACATAATTAATTTTTTGTGAAACAATTGCAATGGTAATGAGCATCACAGCAAAAAAATCCACTGAGGCAATGAATATTCCCTGTGTATTGAGGAGTTAAATTGCAGTGCTTTAGAAGGTTTAGAACTATAAAATCAATCCTTTAATCCTTATTGAAATAAGCCAAAAACTTTCATAATGTGCACTGAAAGAGCAAAGGATACTCAGGACATTTAATCATGTAATCAAAGATTGTGCTATAAGCATAGTAGTTTGTCTCAGGATTATACAAGCATGTTTTCTCTTGGCATTTCCTATCTGTGACTGTCTGACTCCCGCAATCCGTTATGGTAGATCTTTAATGCTTAACATAGATACAGAAATAAAATCCTTGATGAGAGTGCAGTCTGCATTTATATAACTGTGTAAAGTTAATCTAAGTATCTTACCAGTTCTAGGTCAGCTGGGTTCAATAAACCTTACTATAACCTTCTATTTGAGCTCCCAGGAAACCAATCCTATGGCCAAATATCGCTACTAGATATAAGAGTATATATAAGTCTTATATTTTATTTATATATAAGTTTATGTATGTAGCATACACATACATAATTTAAAAGAAAGACAGTATTTTCTATAAGAAAATAAGATGGTTCTTCTAGAATATCAGAAGTCTAAGAGAATTCCTTACTACAGTGCAGGGAAGTGCTGAACTGGTGCTAAGTAGATATCCTGCAGTGCAGAATTTGGGCTCTGGATTCTGTGGAATAAGCTGAGCTGTTCTCTGATAATGATGGAATGATACTGAGGATGTAGAAATAATTAGAAAACGTTGTTATCACACATATAATTTATACAATTATAATCTAATCATAGCTATAATTTATTAAATGTGTAAGCTTTCAACCTATAAATTTTTTTCTTAGGATTTCTGCATTCATACTTTTTCAAATAAATTAAAGTATTTCTCTCAGAAGTCAGTAGGAAGAGCTCACAAAGGGAAAATAATACAATCCACATGTGACTTTTCAGAAGGATTGTAGAGGGCTTTATTCAGAGTAAGACAGATAGATGTCAGTTGTTTATACTGTTGCAGTAATGGACATTGTTGTCCATTACAGAACCACCTTCTTACCTGAAGTAAATCCACCAAAAGTGTATTTAGATTCTGCTCTGTGGAAACCTCTTTGAGCAGATGAAGCAAATCCTATAACCCCTTGCTATTTATATTTGCAGTAAGGCTGACCTTTTTCCTAGACGGGCACATGTCTTGCATGAGAATGTTCTTGTAGCTTGCAGTGGAAGAGGTTGAGTTGAACAAGTAGATTATTTTGCCACAGTTTCTCAAATTTCATTCTTCATACCAATAGCCAGCTCAGATCTTTCTTATTGTAACTAGACTGAAAAGACTTTTCTCATCATATTTGTGTTGTCTTGTTGTTTTGATTCGTTTTTAACAAGTGCTTGTGGCTTCTTCATTGCCTTCCTATGCCATGAGCATGTGTTCTTCGCATACTATGTATTAGAAAGCTGATAGAGTAGTGTGGAGGTAAACCAGGAGAAGTTACTGCCTCTTCAGAGTTTTTTCCTGGGGGACATTGTCTCTGATTCTGCCTTGCTTCCTTCAGTTAACATTTCCTCCCCTTCTTTCAGCCCTTTGTGTCAGCAAGTATAATGCTTCCCATTCTGGATTCATGTGACCCTTTAAAATAGCTACCTATGTTACAGGAGGCATCAGAGGCCTCTTATCAAGCACAGCTGGATTTGCAGTCTTGTATTCAGGTTGCAGGATCCTCCTAAGGTAGCTATATGAATCTAAGCTAATATGTTTGCACAGGATTGTGCAATATAGATGCAGTGGGTCATTTAGGGCTAGCTCAATGTCGTGGTTTAAGCCTCTCAGCCACACAGTTTTCTCCCTCACTCACTCCCCCCCTCTTTCTTCCCCAAGCTCCCAGAGGGATAGGAAGGAGAATCAAAAGAATGCAACTCCCACAGGTTGAGATAAGAACAGTTTAGTAACTAAAGTATAACACAAATCACTACTGCTACCACCAATAATAATAATGACAAGGCAAATGCAAGGAAAGAATTCAATCACTCACCACCTATAGCCAGCCCAAGCAAGCAGTGCACCCCCACCCTTCCAGGTCTCTGCTCTCTGTTTTTATATCCTGGGCATGACGTGCTGTGGTATGGGATACCTCTTTGGTCATTTTGGGTCAGGTGCCCTGCCTCCACTTCTTCCTGGCTTCCCCTCCTCCCTGGCAGAGCATGAGGCTCAGAAAGTCCTTGGTCCGACCAAAACATTACCAAGCAGTAACTGAAAACATCGGTGTTATCAGCGCTGTTCCCAGGCTGAAAGTCAAAAACACAGCGCTGCACCAGCTACCCAGAAGGAGAAAAATGAATGCTACTGCTGAACCCATGACACTCAGGCATCTCTAATATGGGCTGTGTTCCTTGTTCAAGGGCTGACATGCAGTAAGGTGACTAATTATACTTTTTAAAAGTAAGGATAGGGAACCCAAGAGTCTTTAATTTTCTCACCCCTTCCTTTGCTTTCTGCTGCTGTGCATCACGTATAATGGAGATATGCTTCCTATTGAATTTGTTGCAGGGAACACTGCCATAGCTCAGAATTGAAAAGCAGAATCTTGTATTCTGTAGTTCTGCTGGAATGATGGAAAAGACTATGTTTCCTGTTTTGGAAATTAGATGAAGAACATGGGCAAGATCCTACATCTTAAGGGAAGCTAGAGTTAAAAATGGTATTGTGAAAATTTTTGCCAGGATGATTTTTGGTCCTGTGTTCCCTAAATGAGAACATCTGATCATGCTGTTACAGAAGTGCTGATTTGTGCTCAGGAGCACACCAGCTGAAGAATAGATGTCAGAATTTGAATTCTGTGAATCATCAATGACTGTGGCGTTTTGAAGCTGTGTAATCTACAATCTAAATTGTGATAGTCATGAGGTGAAGCATGGACAAGCTACTGGAAAGTCTGTGGTGTACAGTACAGCACAATGCAGAAATCCCCAAGAGAGCACCAGCTGTGCTAGTTGTATAGCCAGGAGCAATTACAGCTATATCTGGGTGATGCAAGTCTGAATGAATTAGCTTTACTGAGCAGTGAGGTGTGTTGGTTCAGTGATAGTTCAGTCATAATTAAAACAGCTTTTGGAATTGGGATAAGCATCTCAATACTGTGTTGGGTTGTACCATGTGTACCAACTCCAGGCAGTCTTGCCTTCAAGTATTTTTGGTGCACTCTGTTCCAAAGTACGCGCAGGCACGTCATATGTGACTACTGAGGTCACTGGAATTAACACTTGTCACGGATCACATAAAAAGGACTGCTGCTTTTGTTAAACACGTCCATTACAGTCTTCCCCGGCATCTTGTTTCAGACACTATTAGTATTGTAAGTATTCACTATATGAGTCTCTTCACTATCTAAGAGCTGACCAGGTCATGATATTAAGGCGTTTGCTGTTTTGTGTTTTCATTTGTCATTCTCTGTGGAGGTGAAATGGAACCTGCTGAGCCCAGCTGTTGTAAGGACCTGCGTTTTCCTCATACAATGTAAATGTTAATTAAAAAACATTTACAAACTCTGCTGCATTCTGTAACATTCTTAATGACATTAGATATATAAAAAAGGAAAGGTTTTAACAGTTCGACCAAATAATGTGTTTAAGTTTCCTAAATCATATCTGTGGGTAAACTGAGAGGTTGTTTGTCAGTAGTGCCAGACTTGGTATGGTGGTCTGGATTGTATGACAGGTTTCTACTCTTTGTCTCACTTCAAAAATCACTGCTGATGTGTTCATGAAGCTTATATTTTAGACACTGAAAATGAGACTGATTTTTAGAAAATACCTTCTTAAAAATAAGCATTTGGTTTACCTCTGTATTTGTATTTTGAACAGCATCAGCTGCATCAGCATGGTTCTTGTCCCTTCCTCACTGTCTCTTTTAACTCTGCATTTTCTAAAAGAGTTTTGGCCTGCTTTGCTGACATATAGCTTCTTGGGGTTCAATACTGATCTTTTTTTTTTCTTTCTTTTTTACTCCTAGTATATTCCCCATCAGGGATTTGAAATTTGTGTTCTGATTTAGCTACTCTATGTTGTGGGTCATGTCCTCGTCACCGGTGCAGTATCCCTCCTGCTAGAGAAAAGAGAGGAATCAGGTGCAGGGAAAAGAAAGGGGATTCTTTACTGGAATGGCAAATGCAGAGGCGTAGAATCATAGAATCATAGAATAGTTAGGGTTGGAAAGAACCTTAAGATCATCTAGTTCCAACACCCCTGCCAGGGGCAGGGACACCTCCCACTAAACCATGCCACCCAAGGCTATGTCCAACCTGGCTTTGAACACCGCCAGTGATGGAGCATTCACAACTTCCCTGGGCAACCCATTCCAGTGCCTCACCACCCTTACAGTAAAGAATTTCTTCCTCACATCCAATCTAAACTTCCCCTGTTTAAGTTTGAACCCGTTACCCCTTGTCCTCTCACTACAGTTCCTCATGAAGAGTCCCTCCCCAGCATCCCTATAGGTCCCCTTCAGGTACTGAAAGGCTGCTATGAGGTCTCCATGCAGCCTTCTCTTCTCCAGGTTGAACAACCCCAACTTTCTCAGCCTATCTTCATACAGGAGGTGCTCCAGTCCCCTGATCATCCTCATGGCCTCCTCTGGACTTGTTCCAACAGTTCCATGTCTTTTTTATGTTGAGGACACCAGAACTGCACACAATACTCCAAGTGAGGTCTCACAAGAGCAGAGTAGAGGGGCAGGATCACCTCCCTCAACCTGCTGGTCACGCTCCTTTTGATGCAGCCCAGGATACGGTTGGCTTTCTGGGCTGCGAGCGCACACTGCCGGCTCATATTCAGTTTCTCATTGACCAACACCCCCAAGTCCTTCTCCTTGGGGCTGCTCTGAATCTGTTCCCTGCCCAACCTGTAGCTGTGCCTGGGATTGCTCTGACCCAGGTGTAGGACCTTGCACTTGGCATGGTTGAACTTCATCAGGTTGGCATCAGCCCACCTCACAAGCGTGTCAAGGTCGCTCTGGATGGCATTCCTTCCCCCCAGCATATCAACCGAACCACACAGCTTGGTGTCATCGGCAAACTTGCTGAGGGTACACTCAATCCCACTGTCCATGTCACCGACAAAGATGTTGAACAAGACCGGTCCCAACACTGATCCCTGAGGGACACCACTCGTTCCTGGTCTCCAGCTGGACATTGAGCCATTGACCACAACTCTTTGCGTGCGGCCATCCAGCCAGTTCTTTATCCACCGAGTGGTCCACCTATCAAATTGATGTCTCTCCAACTTAGAAACAAAGATGTTGTGTGGGACAGTGTCAAACACTTTGCACAAGTCCAGGTATCTGCCTTTCCAACTTTCTGACAGGAAAAGAAGGCCCATGTTGCAGTGTTACCACCAGGATATACTTAGGCTTGGCCCTTATCAAATAGGTATACTGACTGAATTTCGACCATCTTTCCTATTACTGATAAAAAGCTTCCAGTTATTGTTACTTGCACGTTTTGGTTGCTCTTCATTTATGGCTCTCTTTCCTCCCGTGTGCTGTAGGCACCCTATTCCCTTGATGTTCAAGGTATTAATTGACCCTATTTATTATGACTTTAGGCAATTTCTTCAGGTTTTGTTTTCAGTTGTCTCTCTGTATTTTGTGGTCTTGCCCCTCCTTCTCGTGGAAACCAAAATAATGGGAACATTTTCTAGAAGTCTGCCTCAGAGGCACTTTCTTTCTCTCGCCAAGGTCTGTCTCCAAGAGCCTACAGTATTCTTGTCAGCATTGTGTTTCTTTTGTTTTGTCAAATCTTTTTATCTCAAACAAAAATCTTTAATATTTTCTTAGATACCATTTTTGATGTTTTGCTTTGGAGTTGTAAAATTGTTATGTTTAATATTTATAGGTTCATGAATTAATTAGTTGGGAAATGCTGTATAAGAATCAGTGCACTTATTAGGAAGAGGAGAAACACTAGATTCTGCCCTCCCAAGGATGCATTTTGTTTAAGTGTGTACTTGCCATGGAGCTTGCTGGTTTGGATTTGCCACTAGGTGTTGTGTGTCATATGGATTCCAGTTTCTCCTTTATGAAATGAACTTAGATTTTCTTTTTATTCTTATACAGAATGAGAAACATTTTCACTCTCTAAGTATGTCATCTCCACTTCATCACTACCAATAGCTCCTGTTGGGCTGGTAACCTCAACTCCAGTTTTGCCCACGCAGAAAAGCTGTGATCTGTTTTTGGTCATTACTGAATTTGGAGTTAGTGTACCCAATGGGGTTTGTGGCTAGGTTCCATGTTAACTCAAGTTGTAACTGAGTTTCCATTTTGGTGTGAAATCCCCTTATCATTGACTTTCGAGCTTAGTGAATGCAATGAGATTGTAATGTAATACATTATTACTTCAATTTCCCTTCACAATAAAGTAAGCATATGATAGTTCTGCACCTGCTCTGTCCCCTTATAAAATGTAGGAGTGGGAGGATGGCTGCAGTATTGTAGCTGTCGGAAGTTATGTTAAGCTCCAAGTATCTGACATCAGCTGCAAATAAAATGAGACAAGTTACATGACGTGAAGTTCTGAGAACCTGCAGTTCCATTTTGTTGGAATTCATGGTTTGGGTTTCTTTTCTTGAGTATCAATGCCGCATAATTTTGCACCTATAAGGCAAAATTAATGTGTCTCCATCTGAGATCCGAGCACTCTGTGGATTCTTTTCCTACTTGAAATATTAACATCACTTTCCTCATGTGTAAAATAGGGCAGTAATATATACTTAAAAAGCACATTATGAACGATAATGCCTGTATGTTGTGCAAATCTGAACTCTTCTGTTCCTGGATAGAAATTTAACATACATACTCTTCAGGGCAGGATTTGTCTTTGTGTCTTTTATAAGGTTGAGGACAGAGTATTAATGGATCTTTAAAATTAGAAAAACACTTTCAAATCACCAGATCTGTCATCTTCCAGATACTTTATTTTGCCTATCTCATCTAGCTTTGTCCTTCTAGTTAGATTTATTAGTTGCAGTGACTATTAGATCGAAAAAAAAAAAAAAACCAACAGCTTTGATGACCATATATTAATCTGCAATGCACTAGAAAAAATCTCTGAGTTTTGTGTGCACCCACTCATTTGCAAATGCTGAGCATACTTATCTCTAACCACAGGATCTTCTCAGCATTATATAGTATCTAGGCTTCATTTTGGCCATTAGTGCTGGCTGAGAGCTGGCTGTGTACCATCTATTTTAGGAGGCTTCAGTGCATTATCTGCTTTATTTTTTTCTTTAATGGTCTGATTTTCCATAACAACAATGAAATTTCAGTTCATTTTACAATTAGGGTTTTTTTTTCCCCAAGTTAGTAGCCACAAGAAATGAACATCTCTAACTTTCACACACAAATCCCTGAAGTAAGTTATACCTAATAACATTTAGTCCCTCGCTGACGAAGTTTCAAGCAAAAACAATAACTTGGCTTTGACCCTGCTCTCTTCAAAAAGGAAGTTACTTCTGAGCAGCAACATCAAAAAGAATAAATAATTGTTTTTCTTTTTGTTGTTATGATATGGATCATCTGAGCAGTTAGTGGTAAGCAAGCTGTCTTTGATTTGGTTCAGACGCCCTAGTGCTTCGTCCTCTATTTATGTCAGCATGTTCCTGTTCCCACACCAGGAAAGTAGAATCCCTTGATTAAATTCATATTTGTTTTAATCTTTCCCTGTGTCTGATCTCAAGCTCAAAGATTCTAATGAAAATGTAGTGTATCCTGCTGGGAAGAGTGCTGATGTCAGACTTTCGTCTGTTTGTTCTGTTCTAACCTGATAATGCTGCAAATGCTCAGAACCCAAATGCTCAACTCCAGCAGATTCTTAAGACAAAGATATTCTGATATTTCATGGAAAATTATAAGCAAGGCTTTTTATTTGTAGAGCTAAAAACACCCCAAAACCCCCAAAAAACCCTCCAAAAACCAAAAAAACTTTAAACCATTTGTGAAACAGCAACTGGCCACAGCAGTGAGTTTAATTAATCTGACCCCTATTTTCTTTATGTGGATGCAGGATTTAGGCAGGATTTTCCAAGTTCAGCACTAAATCAATGAGAATAAGGAATGTAATTAAGTGGTTCATTATGTTTATCTTTTGTAAGCTGTATTAAGAAAGATTTAAATAATTTTCTCACTCTTTTCATAAGCATTTGAACTGTTAAATGCTAAGTCATTCTGCCTTGTGCAATGACTGAAAAATTATTGTGTTGTTTTTTTTTTCCCTGAGAACCTAAGGGCATAGCCAGATGCTTACTTCTAGATGGAGAGGTTGAAGAACTTCCTGTCATTTTATTCTTTCCCCCTTCACTCCCCATGCTTTCCCTCCAGCTGCCTCTCTGTTGGAGGTTTCTGTGCTAGAATTCCAGCAGGTGGAACAGAATGTGTGTGGTCATCATCTGGTTTGGTGTAAAGTAAGTCAGCTTAGGTAAATTCTTTTCCTCAGTGCTTAAAATTAACTTGGTGTACTATAGTGGATGAAGAGGACATGCATGTCTCATTCTGCTGGCAGAGATGTTCTAAAAAGAAACTGGGATTAGTAGTTTCTTAGACAGTAATAACCATTTACAAATTTAGTTGTCATTGCAGACAAACTTACTACAGGTGATGGAAGGTACCATGTATCCTCAGTTCACAAACTGACAGTGCTCAGCACTTTGAAGGAGGCGTACTTAGAGACTTAAGGGATGAGATTTTCTCTCTTAATGATTTGTACAAGCAGGTATGACATAGCAGCCATTGACAAATATGGTTTTACCTACAAGCTGCAATGATACTTCCTTTTCCTCAGCAGCCCATATTGCATGATCTGTGTATCTTGAAATGAGTAAGCATAGGAAATGCTGACATGGACAAAGGCACGGTGCAGTCTAATTCTCTCATCTATAATGAGTTATTCAGAAATAGTTTGAAGATATTTTCTGGACCATGAAGTGTCATTTGAGTTTTTGCTTTATTCCAGAACCTCTGGCATATGTTGTTAGTTTTGAGAGGCGCTGGGGCAGAGGAAGGAGGAAGGGAGTAGTTTCTTTCTTTGTAATACAAAGTCGACGTCAATATGAAATAAAAAAAAATAGACCGAAGCACTTTGATATGCTGACAGGAACATGCCTTAAGATATGAACTGCAAGAAACAACATTGCATGTGTTTCTTCCAATGGTCGAATGTTTTACTGATGAAAATGGGAACATGTAGGTACTTAACTGTTTGAATTCCTTGTTGCTTATTTGGGCATCTGAATGTGGACTACAAAAATTCAATTATAAGCATCCATGTTTCAACTTTTTCATGTAATTATTGGCAAACCATATGTGACATGATAGCACAAATCTGTGAGTTTCTAGCTACTAGGTGTCAATAGCCACACAACAACTGTAATTTCAATTGTAGGGGGAGGGAGAGCTTTCTCTATTGCATAACAGCTGGTGAATGTCATGAAGAGCTGTGCTGAGCATATGAGCTGTACACCCATTCATACTTGCAGCCTGGTCAGGTTGATGGCTAATAATTGTACAGACTCTGGAGCAGTCTTTCTTTTTTTGGATGATGGTATTTGTTTAGGCTAGCTGGTTTTGGTTGTTCAGCTGAGGAATTTTAAGCCATTCTACCAAAGAGATTTCATATAAATAAGGAGAAATATGCATAGATAAAAATCATACAAAAAACTATAGTGACCCTTTACCCTTCAAGACTGACAATGATCCTGTACTGAATCTGAGTGTGGGAACACTATTGCCACTGTCAAGAGCTTGAAAGGAACACTCATTGGCTAAATGTTTACAAAATGTGTTTTGCAAAAATGTTTTTTTCTTGATCACGTTATAGAAATGGTGGCACATAGAGAGCCAAAATTTATACTTCTAAGGCAGCTTTTGATATTGAATGTTATTTTTCAGATATAAAAATTAATAACAAAGATTTTATTATGTTGTGATTATTGGATTACTTCTTTTCTCTCTTTTATCTTTGCTCAGTATAGTATATTTTTTCTTGTTTTGCTGCAGTCTGCCCAGATGGTTTTCTGTCCTCACTTGTCCATGTTTTATTTTGGCAACACTGTACATACTATATGTTCTGTAGAGAAACACCAATCTTGGCAATATTCCTGGCAGTCTTTTATCTCTCCCTATCCATATGGCACTATATTTATTGCCTAAAGTGTATTGTGTACTTCTAAGGATTAAGCCATAAAATGAATAAGTTGTGAAATATCTTCACGTATTAATGTGAATATGTTGGTTTCCTACAAGTTTTTTGTAGGATTTATGGTGAGAAATACTTCATTTGAGAGACCACTGATGAAGGTCTCTTTCAGATATGTACCTAATGCTCCAGATTTTGCCCTGACAAATATCGCAGTTTGATTGTTTCTGTACCGGGCCCCTATTCATCTGTGAAATGAATGAAATAATAATTTATTTATTAACAAAGATGTTTTGAGACTTTACTGTTTAACAGATTTCAAGAGAAAAACACTACAGTAGTTTTGGGTGTTGTCATTGTCTATGTTATAGCTTGGATTATTTGATTGATAAATGCAAACATGGTAAACCTCTCTTATGAGATTTCAAATCTAAGTTCATAGCTATATTGCATTTTTAGCCTTTGTTCTTATAAACATTATTCTGCATGTCATGCACAGAACTCTGCATGTTATTTTCAGAACAAGCACGTAGTTGCTTGTGTTGTGATTCTGCACTGTCTTGAACAGCCTGGGTTATGGATTGAAATCTGAATTTTGTGAGAACTGGACTGGAATCTGGCCATAAATACCCTTTGAATGTTGATGGACATTCAGTTCTTCTACTAAAAATGGAGTCAGATTCTCCTCTCAATAGTACAGCTGACTGGAAAAAATCTTGGCTTGACCCAGCATAAACAGTCATGGGATACAGATTTTTGTCAGAAATTTCGTGAAAGAAATGAGAAATGTTCCTTGATAAAAATTTGGTTGAAATAAAGGTATTTCCACAACAATGGAGTTTTGGAAAACCATCAGTTTGCAATGGAATAAAAATATTGCACTACAAATTTTTCAGCCAGCTCTAGCTTTGACTTGTTTTGAATATTCAGTTTGCACAGCTATTTGTCTAAGCGAAGATGCGACAGCTATTATTAAATAATACATCATTGCATTCTATTTGTATTTTGGGACATTTATGTACTGGTAGGATGATCTATAATGTTTTCAAGGGTGTCTCTTGAGGCACCTGACTCTAGCAAAGACACGTAAAAATGCATTGCCAGAAGAGGGGAAAAAGGCAAAGTGACTCAGCAACTGAAACTTCACTTTTGCTGGATTCTCAACATAAAAATCTGAAGTGAAATCACAATAGCTGTTAAGCTTCCACTTTGTGCTAAGCATTATAACATGAGGAATGGTCCCTGACACAACTTCTTGTTGCAATTCATTGAAAACAGAGAGCCTATTCCTGTAATGTCATAGTGATTGAATTAATCCAATTATGTGGCTTGGCTAGGCTTGCTATTTTTGTTTCCCAAAGTTTTCAATCTATTTTTTTCTCTTTGTATGTACATTATGTAGAAAAAGAAGAAAACTGCTCCCATTTTTAACTCCTGATGCCTCCTTTAGATTGAAAAGCTATGTACTTTGAATAATGAAGTGTGATATGAAATTGATTTTTTTGGTTGGTAGGCAGGCATCATCATGCAGTAGTTTTTTGGTATGAGTGAAAGAATTGAAAAATTATTCTTTCCGCTGTCCTCAGCCGCCTTCTACGTACACAGCCTTGGTAATCAGAGCATGGAATGTAGAAGGTCTTATATCTTGACAAGCAGAACTACTATACAGACCTTAATACAGGAAAAGAAAATGAAAAACTACGTGGTGTAATTGAAGAGATAGGAAGTAATGTTTTACGTCAGTCATGTCTGCACCTACAGCAGACACGTTACACAAGTGGAGATTGCATACTAAATTTCCAAAGGGGATCATGGAAGGTATGTGCAGAAACACTGTTAACAAGTAACAGAATTCATGCATGTACCTCCCACTCATGGCTTTGAAAATTTGGCCTCAAAGTAGAGAAATGCAAAACCATGTTATATATGCTGGGATGCTAGGGATATAATTTACTCTGCAAGGGCCCACATTAGAGTCCAGGCATGATTTATTTTTCTGTTTTACCATCAAATACCAAAGATCTTATACTGTTGTGGAAGCTTGTGAAGCTTGAACATTTTCCAGTCTTCATGTAGCATGCACTCGTAAACCAGAGAATCCTACTGAATTTATTCTTCTCTGAGTTGAAGTTTATCCTTTAGATATACCTGCATCTTCTTTTCTACGTATGTAGGTTTGGAGATTATATCTTATACCTGCAATAATGGGCTTTACTTAATAGTGGCTTCAGCAAGTCATTGCCATTCCGGTAACAGATTTCTGATTTGAACCTACGTGGCTGTAACATCCCACCCTTTCTTTTTGCAATGTCTTTTTCTACTCTGCTGAAGTACCTACTGTCAGACATTTGTTTCCCATTAGGTCATTACAGAATGTAACAAGCTGATATCTTCCGTGTTAGCTCAGGTAGTTTGAGTTCCACAACTATTTCCTTGTGAGTCACTGTTTTATTAATAGCTCTCTCTGAACTGTCTGTGACCTGCCTATACTGTAGATGTTAGTATCAGACACAGTATTTCAGCAGATTCCAACAATTTTGAACACAAAAGTAACAAAATATCTGTTCCATAAGTATGAGAATCTCTTTATCTGTGTACCTTCACTGTCAGATGACCATTCAGTCTAATTTTCTCAAAAACTTTTCCAGAAAAAATTTTGTCCTGTCTGTAATTTTCTGACTATGCCATTTTACTATCAATCTTACTGTAAGTAATGGTGTGGGGGTTTTATTTTGTATCTGTTGTTCAAAAAAGGAGGAAAAAGAGGTGTGCCTTCATGGAATGTATGCAATAGTTTATGCTGCCATTTTGGATTTATGTTGAATAGTTTTATGTAGATGATACAGTTCTATACATTGCACCTCTTGTTTTAGCAGGCAGTCTCACTATGTGAAAAGCCTCATGCTTTTCTGTAGTAGTCAGGCAGTCTGTATTGTGTCATACACAGAGTATTTGACCATTAGTGTCAGTTTGGATTTCTAGTGGTGTTTTGACTTCATCTTGCAACTAAGTTGTAGTTTCACTTTCTCAATTGCAGTTGTAGTTTAAGTTGACTCAGTTTGGACAAAATAAGTCACATGGCCTAAAACTTATGTCGCAGTAGCAAACATTAGATTCTTAAACTTTTCTACTTCAGTTGTTTCCAGTCATATGCCTAATATGCCATAACTTTAAAGGTTTTATTTCTATCTCTTGGCCATCAGCTTTTTAGGTGGGTTGAGCAAGTTGCTGGGCTTCTCTGCATGTCTATTTTTCATTCTTCCCCATTTTTCACATCTGTTTAGATGACACTCTATGAGGCAAGACTTTTTTACAACATGTATTTGTAAAGTGCCTAGTAGTATGGGGTGTCTTAAAAACTGCTGTAATATGAATAGTAACTTTTAGGAATTTTGTTAACATCCTGGATATTTTTGCATAACAGACAAATGCCGAACTGGCATTTGTCTGTTGCCACAGCTATTCAGAAATTGGCTTTGTCTAGTCAAACTTCCTCTTCCAGTTGAGTAGGCCTTCTTAAGCTTTCAGGTTAGTCCAACATCCGCTAGTTTGGAGAATCAAAGGGCCCGTGTACTTGAGGGCAGTCATGCACACAAATGCATATACAAAGAAATGGAAATATTTCTCTATGTCTAGTCTAATTCACTTCCTAATTGCTCTAGCAAATTAGTTTCCCTAGCTGAATGCATAGTTTAGGAAACATTTCCCTGGGACACGTGAGTGGAGATAGCCATCATCATTGCTAGACCAGTCTTCCTACAGAGTTGCTAAGGTATTTGTTATCATGAAGCTTTGAAGTAAGTATCTGCAGAGAGGAGCCAGCAAAATTGTTGCATCGATTTGGCTAATGGGAGGCATCAAATATGGAGCTCCCGGTCATGTAATAACAGCAAAGAGTTGTCCATTTTGATGAACTTAGTCTGCCTTATGATTTACCAGCTTTTTTTCCCCTCTATTAATCTTGCAAACATTCAACATTTCTCCTTATAATTCTTTTAAACAATATCTAGCCCAGCATTTTCTTCCTTCAGTGTGCCTTTTTGCTTATGTTTCTTTTAGCATCTCTTTCAATCCACCTGCCCTCCTTCTCCCCCCCAAAAAAAAGCTTACCAAACGGGCTGTATTCTTATGCCATGTTCATGTTAAACCTCCCTCCCCGTCTTTTCATTCTCCTGCCTATTTCAGCTGTAAACTGTTAGAGGCAGCAGCTATTTTATTACAAGCTCTTGGCACAGAACCTGGTAGAACAGGACTTGTACTTGGCAGGTCCCTAGGCACTATCAGTGTACACTTTTTTAATATAAATAAATTGGAGAGACTCTTTGCCTCCATCTATTAGATAGAGAGAATAACAGTTGCATACTTTTAAGAAGAGCTTTTTAGGCCGACAGATGAAAAGGCTTTAGAAATGCTAAATATTAATTATTGGTAGTCATTAGCATTGCTGTACCCTCTTATCAGTGCTCTCATTTGCACCATATACCATACTGTAACATCTCCTTTTCATTTTTTGTTCAATGGCCCTCCTAACAAAGAATATTTAGGGTTGGTAAGTAGCTTCTTTGCAGTTGGAATGAGACCTACCTGTTTTTTCACTTTAGCTTAGACATAATTTTTTTCCACATCATGTTTTTTCTATGTCTGGGTTCTAATGGCTGACATTGCAGTACCAGTGCACCTTGAAAGAGGAGTTAATAGCGGATGGATGTGGCTGCACGAGTCTTTGTCCTGTGTTACTGCTGTTAAGCTTGTCTCATCCCACAGACCTGGGTGGAAAAAAAAGAGTCTGGGTGCAAGAATGAACTGACCAGTGCTATGCTGACAGTGAAATACAGTGCATCCTTCTGAAAAGGAAATTGAAACATAGGCATTGAGTGCTTTCCCCAGTACACAAAAAGTGTGGGATAAAGCTTGGAACTGGACCCTAAATTTTCTGTTGTATGCTGGTGACCTAGTCACAACATTATGTTAACAATATCCATAGAATAAATATTGCTTCAAAAAGAATTAAAAAATAAACCTTTTAAATGTGTACCCTGTTATAGGGATGAAGATGGTGTCTTTCTTTTCTATGTATGCTATATATGATGAACACACAGAAATCTACGGGTGCAGTTGCGACAGTCTATTTGTTGGATATTACCAATTAAATTTAATTTATAGTACTTTAACACACACACACACATACAAACATGCATACGTGGCTTCTATTGCCTTTTATTTTGTATTTTTAATTAATTTGCATTTCTTTGAAGGTGTATTTTCTTGTGGTTGTACAATTGCATCACTTCATTGCAAAGACAATATAAACTCCAGGTATGAAAGCGTTTTTTCTTAATATACTACCAGACAAAATAATACAGAATTTGGTTTGCATGGAAAACAAAGTATTAGAAACAGCATTTTCCAGTTAATTTGTAAACAGTTAATTTGTGCTCCCCAAATGTGGCTATTTATGAAAGCTCATAAAGCTTCACAAGAAGTAACCAAACCAAAGAGCCTATTGGTTGTCCTATTTGAAGTGGTGGATACTGACTGTCAAGGTTTCATGTGTGTCTTCTGTGGCATGTATTTTTCTACCACAAGGAGACTTGCAAGAAAGTTCCCAGCTCTTTTGTGTATCCTGTGACATGATATAGGAATTCCTAGTTCACAGGAATTTTCAATGCATGCTAGAAATTTCTGGATATAGAAGCATTCTAGGAATTTCGGAGTTATTTCTAGAAATCTGAGGGCTTTCTGGGAATTCCTAGATTGAGAGTCTTTTTAGGCATTTTTCCATGCTTTCTAGGAATTCCTGGAAATCGGTGCTTTCTACTGTGAGGTGGGATATTTTTGTGAACTTGGAGGATTTTAAAAGCGCTTTCCAGGAATCTTTGTGTCTTCCAGGAATTACTGGATTGAAAAAATTTATAGAAATTTCCAAGCTGTTACAGCTTGTCTTTATTTTGGAGACTGTTAACAATAGGAAGTGTATAGAGTCTTCAGCCATCCATATTTGCTTTTCAATGGGAATAGAATACATCTATTGACTAAAGACGGTGTTATCTCAATCTATATAGTAACAAATATTTAGACATTTGTGTCAAGTGTGGAATAAATTCACACAGCTCTTCAGTCTGAACATAATTTTGTTGGGATGATAATAACTTTGATAACTTTTTCTTAGTGAATGTGCTAATATCAGTCTGGTCTCCTTTCAGTAGCTACTTGGAAAATATATGCAGATATTTATCTATATTTATTTATAGAAGCAATAAGTCTTTACATGCTTAACCAGCATAGGTAGGAAAGCTATTAAGTAGCATTATGTAGGTGTCCGGTCGTGGCTGCTAATTTTGTAAATCTCAGCTAATTCAAACTGAAACATTTTGTTTCATTATCTGTTTCTTTCTTTCTTGGCTATTGTGTAATATGGAGCTATTTTTTCATGTAATATTCAAGCAGTATGCTACATGATTTTTTAAATTCCTCCTCTGTATGTCCCAGTGTTTTGTGAATGCAGACACAGTGTACCTATCTGTACATACTACATGCAACAGGTACAAGATGTACAGGTTCAAAGTCCTTAGCTACATGAGTCACCCTGTAGTTGTAGGCCCAGATGATTTCTTTAGGTAAATGCAGGATAGATATAGAAGAGTGGCTGCAGGCTCTCACTACTCTGTTTTCACCTTTTGTTATTAGGCTTGAAGTTGTTTCTCAAAGTAAGTTGCTGGTGGTAGTGCACTGGAAAGCCAGGAATTGTACTGCTGCTTGCAGTAGAGATGCAATAATTTGGCAAGATTGAAAGTTGCACATACTTTGGCATCTTATCTAGGTAGAAACTACTCATCTGAAAGATAAATGTCAATTTCTACATTATTTCTTTCACTGAATGCTTGCACATCCAAGCTCATTGCTGGCGCTAGTTCCTACTGCTGGCATCCTATTACTACTTCTGCTCTCCAAGACAGTAGTGCCCACTGTGAGTGGATGTGCACTGGTAGCTACTGTGGTACAATTCATACAAGAATCATTTTTCAGCAAGGATTTTTGGTGCAGTGGACTAAGACAGAACTGCTTTATTTGGTGAATTAATGTAAGATAAGCGATTCTGTAGAAGGTTTGTGCATGTAAGTTCTGAAGCTACGCTGAAAGCTCAGCCTAAATTAATTTTAAATTGTGCTCACGAACTTTAATCGTATAAGCAAGTTAATAATGCTGTCTAAGAGGAAACACAGGAGGTGTTTTTTATTCCTTGTTCATTTCTGTGCCAGCCTGGGAGCATGGCTCTTAGTGTTAAATATCCCATGTGTTATCAAACATCTTGTGTTGCTAAGCAAGAGATACTAAGCAGGATTTGTGTTGCCCAGGTCTGTCTTAAATTTGTGCTGGAAAGCATGCCCAGAAAACAGATCGTTTGCTTGGTTTTATATGTTTGTACAGCAGTGTACCTCCTTTTCCTTCAAGCATGTGAATATTCTTTTTCTATTATTTGTGATCAAGACAGAAGTTTTTAATCTTTTTCAAAGTGTAAACTGTCTTTCAAAGTCTTGAAAGTTCATTTTATGAAACCAGATCAAATAGTTCTGACATTTGCTAGCTAGACATTTGAAGGCATGCTACAGATGCAAAGCCATCTCTCATTGGGTGATTTGCTGTAGATAAAGGGATAACCTGCATCTTTCATTATAAACACAAGGAATCCAACGCATGTGAGCAGTGTCCTGGAGAGAAACATTCCTTAAATGTAATCCATTGCTTTAATTTTCATGCCTTCTTATTCTTTCATAAAAGTAGAGCTTGACATCAGCTGAATTCCTCTGTTGCTTTTTTTAAAAAATTGTCAAAACCTAAAATTGCTTATTTTAATTTTTGATTTTACCCTAATAATTCCTCAGAATAATCCTCAAAGTACTTACTCCACGAATATGCTGAAGTCAAATCAGGTAATTCAAAGCCAGGATTGAGTCAAACTAAAAATGAAAGTTTTATCTACCAATGTACATAGACTGTTCAAATGTATATATGTATGCTGGTTTAAAGAGACAAAGCAAACACATAAATCAACGTTCATTGCCATGATAGAGGCACACCTGCTGCTCACTCATGTAAAATTGTGCTATCTTCATTTTATGCTGTAAATACTTAATTGATTTAAGGTCTGATAATTGTAATCCAAAGTTGTTAATGTCATTTACTGAATCAATGGGTGAACTTAAATTATAGTGTAACAGGATATCTCACGTACTTATGACTGGAGAAAAGGTTTCAGGAATTAGTTTTTCTTGCACACCAATGTGTAGGAAACTTGGACTGTTCTGGCACACCCAAAGGTGGTGAACTTGGGAAGTACTTCCTCAAGCTACAACTGGTGTCCAACTTGGTGGACTGTGTAGTCAGACCTTTAAAATCTGAAAGGTGTGATTAGCAAGGATGCTATTTTGAAAGATCTTTGGCTGAAATACAATGTGTTTGGTTGTAAGGATTACGTGATGGGTTTTTATGATTAGAGAATTAAATTCTAAGTCATAATTTTTGCATACTGTCAGATAAGAGTAAGGAAACTGTTGCATGCTCTTAAGTGGTTAAGCACCAGCAGGCACCATCTGTGTGTGTGGTAGAGCAATCCTAGAAGTGTTGTTTAGGGATGCTGTACCTTTGCTGTAATACCTGTTACCACCTGAGCTGTAGAACTGAATAATCAGATTGAGCTTTCGCTATGTACTGACTCTTGGAAGCTAAGAAAAAGCTCAGAATTGCATGACTGGTATTTTATGGTGCTACTTCCTAAGGATCTGTTAGTTTAATTATCACACTAAGTCCTAAGAGATAAGAGCAGCCATACACTGTAGTCACACTGCCAGTTGGTTTGGTTGTGGCTCACAGTTAAGTTATCTCAGTGTTAAATCAGAATCTTTGGAACATTCATGAACTGTGGCCTGAATATTTCAGTCTCTTAACTAGCCTAGATCAGGGATGCACAAATGTAATTACAGTTGTTTTTTTTAGCCTAGATCTGTTTTTTACATGCTTCCGTGTTCAAAATATTTTGCAAACTGATTAATTTCTGCGTCACATTCTTAAGTGCTAGAGGGAGACAAATATTATTGTCACAAGTTTACTGACAGGAAAAGAACAGCAGCACTATCTTGCTAAGGGCTGCATCAGAAATTTGTGACAGACATGGATCAAAGGACATGTTGGCTGTGCTTTTTGCCATGTGTGTAGTGATACCTGTGCATGCTCTAAATGGGACAACTCAGGCCCCACAACTTATTAGGGTGAGACAGCATGTTAAATCTGCTCTAGCTGCTCTGGAGCTATAGCATTGCACTGTTTCATATAAATACTGTGTATGGGTGGCTGATGTTTGTTTACTGTGGGCTGTGTTGCTCCAAATTAATGTCCTGTATAACCTCATATGCTATATTGCTGTATCGTTGCACTAACAGGGATGAAACGATACCTTTTATTGCTGGGATTAATTAGCTGATGCAGGTGTGATGGACACCATTGTTATCCCAATAATATGGAATGTTCTGTGAAGGCTAAGGTTTTTTTTTTTTTTAATTGTTCTTTAATGAACACTTGAAAGAAACATAGCAGTTCAGAAATTACACAGGAAATAAGCTTGTCAAACACAAAGCCACAGTGTAAACCAGGTTTTAATAAAATAATGTCCACTAAATTAGGCAGTAGTCTTGTGGAAAAAGCATAATAGCATGTAATTAAGTACAGCATGAAAATTGATATGCATAAAATAACTGAATTGAAACAATGCTGAAATTAACATTGTTTGCATGTCTGTGTATCTGACTTGGAATTAGTATCATATAGTGTTCTTTGTAGATAATAACTATAATTAAATTAATCAATAAACAGATCTCACTGCAGTATTTATCTGGTCTGTCCTTGGCACTAAAATGAAAGGAGTTCAGAGGAACTGCGAATCCTTTCCTTTAGTAAATAAAAGCTTGTGTATATATTTTTTCTTTTAGTACAGAGATGCAGCTCTTCAGCATTAGATTTACAAGTACATGTGCTATAGATAATGGACCCTTAGATTCGATTGTATGACATATGTGAAAGTAGCTTTGTGGTTGCAAAAATAAGAGGAAACAAGTTACAGAAGATAACGCTTTGAGACTTTGAAAGCAAATAGAAATGTGTAGACAGGATAGATTAAGGAATAGAGATTAGGTATTGTGCTTTTCACTTCAAATTATGAACTGAAACTAATATAGACTGGCTGCATTAGTGAGAGCCTGTGTGCTAATTGTTTTTTTGTTTTTTGTTTTCTTTTTTTTTCTGCCTGCTCTTTAAAATATACTTTAGAATGGTTGAGACTGTCAAAGAACTTTGGAAAATTTGAAAATACCTTCCATTAAAAAGTAATTTTAAGTAGGAGTTATCTATCTTCTGGATTACCCTAAAATTCTTAATTTTCTGTGATGTTTATTCGAAGCAACAAAAACTAAAATTTGAAGTGGCAGTATTCCTGTTCAAAACTAGTGTGGTAAAGACTTAGTTTCAACAGCAGCAAAAATGACTGTATCACTTGAAAAAAGATGAAAATAAGCTTGTACAGTTTAGCTAAATGACCATTTTATTACAGGTTGTGATCTGAGGAAAAAAGAATGGCCATTTGTTCTTCGTGGCAGATTATATATAAAAATAAAACACAAGCAAAGGAAGATGTCTGAACAGTGGGGTCTATTAATACTGTTGAATTACTAAAGCACTAATATTTGACCTATTTAAGAGCCCCAATATCAGGCTTTGGGACAAACATCTACAGTATACCTGAAAAGTCCAGTTGCTGCCAACAATTTATACGAAAAATAGTAAAATACATAGAACAAATTTCTGCCTGTATCTTGGTATGGCTTGAGCTAACCTCACAATTTTAAGATAAACTTTAGTTTGCAGGATACCAGCTAACAGTTTTGCACTGACGAGTACTAAATGTACCATATGTGTGTATGTGTGTGCCTATGTATGAGTGTATGTATGCAGCAAATGAAGCACTCATGTGCCATTTTCAGCCTGGGAAAGAAGCAAGCTGCTGAAGTGTTTTTTTGTTCTCCCCCACCTCCTCTGCTTTTATTGGCCTAAATGAATGTTACAAAGAGGAAACCAGATGTGAGACAGGGATGACATGAAAGGACAGGTAATTAATATCGTCTGCCTTAAGTTTCTTATCTTGATGGGCTGATGTTTACAACGCTGACCTTGGGGTGGGGGAAAGCACGACCTCCTCAATATGACATGAAAAAAGTCCAAAGGCTTTTGAGCTTCTCAGAGAGCTCTGCTCCTCCTGTGAAGTGCAGTTTGATTTTCTATGTGTATGCATATGAACATGCAACTGTGTCTAACGGCAAGCTCTTTTAACTTTCCTTTCACTAAGAGAATGTGTTAATGGTATTTTCATCTGGTATGTTACTTTCTCCCCTTAGTTTTCTTTTGCTTCTAATTTATTTCATAACAAATGCAAGTCAAGTGACCAAGAATCTAGGTAGAGATGAGATTAGAACCCTGCATAAAACCAGCACTATTTCCAATAGTTAATATTGCTGTCAAAAATAATAATTAAAAAAAAAATCACCTTTTGTTCTTAATTATTTCTGACATTTTGTCCATCATATTGTAATGAGTTTCTGCAGAGGAATAAAAGCAGCTTGTCTCTTTGAAAGCAGACATGCAACTATTTTTTTTGGGTGTTTATTATCAAAACACAAGCTGTTTTTCCTTCCTCAAAGGATACCTCGCTGTACAATGGAAGAAACATCAAGAATTAAATTAGACAGCATCAAGTTCACATGAAAGAAAATACATTTCTTTAAACAGATTTTTTCTTTTTTTTTTTTTTTTTTCAGGGGAGCAAAGATGTAAGGGTTTGGTAATCCGCCTCTTTTCCAGCGTGTGCTACTTTCTCTGCATAGATTTGATAGTATGGAACCAAATGGCAGATTTTATAACAGTCTAATTGTGAACAAGGGGCTTGAATTAACTTAAGTCATTTGGGAGGTCTTTGATAATTCCACATATTAGCAGGGTCAGGTACATTTTCTGGTTCCCTGCACATTTCAGAATGTGTATCTGACTTTGATCATTTCATGATGTTAAGCATAACTCACAGACTAATTTACTATTTGCTTTGAGTGGTTTTTTCGTATAAATCTTTGACAGTCTTTCAGAATAAGCAATATAGTTTATTTTCTAATCCTGTATACTGGAAAACAGTACCATTTCCAGTTGCAGCAATTAAAGTGGGACTACTAAAAGTGTGGGGCAGAGACCTCTGATTGAGAAAGGGTTTAGAAGATTTCAGGATATCAACTCACTGGCCATGGGCCATAGCTGGTTTTTTTTATGAGTGTGCATGTATCCAGACGTGATGATTTGGAATATCTTTATAACTAGGTTGTAGCAGTCATTTTTGTTTTATAAGTGACATATTCGTGGGTGGTCTCCGAAACTTTCTAAGCCGCTGATTTAAAAAAAAAAATGCCACCATATTTCTTTATGTGGTTTGTGTTTATTTTTTCTCAGCCTAGATTGTAATATATTTTGATATACAGGAATCTTATTAAAGGCTTTCATTTTGTTCTTCTAGTTTCTGGCTTCAATGAGTGCACTACATATACATTTGAGGGTGGAATGATGTAAATTGAACTTGTGTAGTGAACCCCTGTTTGTACCACAACAGGACTGAAGTGCTACATTGTCTTAATGCGGTTAGCCAGTTCAAATCTTGTCAAGTATGTTTCCATTTAGACTGCCTTTGCTCTGTGTTATCATTTACTTATAGGTCTGTTCATTGAACAATGAATGAATTGCGCAAACTAAGAAGTAAAAAGAAAAGGGGGAAGACGACCCCCATCCCCGAACGTTTGTTTACTATTATGTTAGTGTCATGGGTTCAGCAGCAGCAGTCATTTTTCTCCTTGGTAGCTGGTGCAGCACTGTGTTTTTGATTTTGGGCCTGGGAGCAGCGCTGGTAACACCACTGTTTCGGTTACTGCTTAGTGGTGTTTTGGTCTGGCCAAGGACTTTCTGAGTTTCATGCTCTGCCAGGGAGGAGGGGAGCCGGGAGGAAGCAGAGACAGGACACCTGACCCAAACTGACCAAAGAGGTTATTCCATACCACAGCACATCATGCCCAGGATGGAAGAGCAGATAGCAGAGACCCGGAAGGGTGGAGGGGTGCACTGCGTGGTCGGGTTTTGGGATTAGGTGGTGAGAGGTTGTATTCTTCCCTTGTATTTGCCTTGTCATTATTATTATTGGTGGTAGCAGTAGTGGTTTGTCTTATACCTTAGTTACTAAACTGTTCTTATCTCAACCTGTGGGAGTTGCATTCTTTTTGATTCTCCTTCCCATCCCTCCGGGAGCGGGGGGAAGAAAGAGGGGGAAGTGAGTGAGAAAATGAGCTGCGTGAGTTAGAGAGGCTTAAACCACGACAGTTAGCAAAAGGGCCTAGTTATTGTTATTGCATGTATAACTTGTTTGTCACGACAAAGTCTGTATTCCAAGCTTACTTGCTTGCTTTACTCATTATTGTCTTGGTCCTTTATGATAATTACCTTTTTTGCAACTGGTTGTTTTTGCAGTAATTCCCTGTGAGATTTCAGCATAAGGATGATATAATTACTAAATAAATATGTCCTAATTAGTGTGACAGTATTATTACTGATTTTGAGTTGGTATGAAATAACAAACTCCCTCAGAAGTGTACCAAGCTGGATTCTTAGTTGAGGTGATTATGATACAGATTCACCTATTCAATCAGGATGCGGTTTTCTTCATTGGGAGCATCAGTGAGCAGACATTTCACAGAAACTCAGAGGGCTGAAGTGCTTAAATCCCAGTAAAAAGAAAACTGCCGTAGGCAGTCTTCAACTTCTTTAGATTATTTTGAATAACCTAGCCATTATTTTCAGCTGTGAGAGTGAATCCCCATAGCAATGGTAGGCAGGCCACTCCTGCATCCATATGGCGTAGAACAGGTTGAGAGCAGAAAAATGAAGAATTGCTGAAGTGGCTAATTTATGGAGAAACTGGTTTTTTATATCTGAAAGTTGCTGAAAGTCAATGAAGTTAATGTTAGGTCTGAGCTTGATGCTGCATACTTAATGCAGTATTAAATAATCTTTGTCTGAATATTTACCTGAGCTTTGGGATCGCTTACTATTTCACTTATATAGAAGATATTGAACAGTGCTCCCTGTTTTCTAATACAGCTTGTTAGAATGTGATATATGAATGGTATTAGACGTGCATCCTTTTAAACTGTTGTTGATAGCTGAGCACTATATAGATAATTTGGGACGAAAAAGCTGGATGGAGTGCAGAAATAATTCTTGTGTTCAAGATGGATTTATTTTTCTTTGTTGCTTTTTGTGAGAGCACTCAATGTATGTGCTGAAGGGGTGCACCTTAAAATTAGATATTCTATATTAAAATGTTTTTCTGGAAGATAAAATCAATTGGTATTACATAAGCTTGTTCATCAGGAACTGTTTTCAGCAAAACCAACTTTTGATGAACTCCAGCTTTTTCTTTTATTTTTTTTTTTTTTTTCTTAAAGGGAACCTAAACTTATGCATTAAACAGAGCTTCTGATTCTTCTCTTTGGAAATCACTGGCATCTTGCAGAGGAATTGAAATCCCATCTCCATAATTTTAGCATAAACCAAGTTTATCAATGGAATGATTTTGAGACCTTATGTCGCAAAGTAAGTATCACTGTTTAGTTTTGGTATATTCTGTGCTGTTTCATGTAGCTGTAAGGCTGTTTCCCATTGATTAGGTAATATTGCAGTCTGTCTTCTCAATACATGCACAGAAAATGTCTGATTGAATCTTATCTTGACTGAATGTTACACTTTTTAGCATAGTTGGTCTCTGGAGTCCCAGAATTGCCTGGGAAAAGCATCTTTCATGGCCAACTCTTAAGCAAAAGCGTCTTTGTTTCCTGTAAAAGCACCCCTGAGATATGTAATATGCTAACAGTAATGGTGCAGCTTTCTTTTTGCTGGTAATAATGCTATCAACATCTTAATTGCATGAACTATGTTTTAAAAATGTAAATAAATAGCACAAATAATGAATATTTTGAGACTTTGCTAACCTAGACCTATAGCTGAACTTCAGATGCACAGAAAATCCTATAAGTGACAGCAGGTAGAATCATAGAATCGACTAAGTTGGAAAAGACCTTCAAGATAGATGGTTTCCTGATTGGTCATATTAAAATATGTGTGCTTTCTGCAGTGAAAGGTGGTAAGTTTTCATTGGAACTCTCAGGTGCATAGTTCACATGAGCAGCAACTCTAATGCTCAGAAAAATAATTAGGTTATGAACCGTAGTTTGTGTGTAGAAGTGCTGAACCCTGATATGGAGCTTTTTCACACTAAATGCTAGGATCCAAAAATGTTTCTTTCTTGACTAAGAATTATTCCTCATTTCCTCTTGCATTCAATATGGATCTTCATCTCTGAGAGGAGAGTTGCCTCAAGTCCTAAATACTTGGTTTTGGGATGCTTTACGGGAATTAATTGTTTCTGTATGTCTGTATATATGTATTTCATATCCATTTGCCTCTCCTGCTTCTTAGTAGTTAGTGGACTGTAAAACTTCAGACACAGAGTGACTTCAGTTGCTTATCTGTAGGCTTTATCAATTCAATTAGGAGTAACATTCCTCTGCCCTCCTTTTCCTAGTTGCTAATGGTAATAAATAATCATAAAGCTCTGAAAATTAATGATGAAGGAGGACTGAGTGGCTGAGGTAACTGTAGCTATTAAAGGCCCTTTGGTGATGAGATACAGAATATTTACTGCTGAAGTGATTTAGTGATGCGCTGCTACTTGGGTACTCCTCTCCTGTGTTACTTTGTACCTATTTTCTATCTAGTAGTTCTTTTCCTTATGTATATTGATGTCGGCTCTGCTGAATTTCAGGTTCTTGATTTTAGACTTTCACTTTATCAGTTTAGATTCTAACTCTTCTTTCCAAAGTGCTTGATACAGTGGCTTGGCATTTTCTATAATTTTTATTTTCATGCCTTTTTTTTTTCTCCTGTCTTGCAAGTACATTGAAAATGGTTGAAGTAGAAGCTAACTTCAGGGTATACTTTGGATTGACAAGCTATTGATGGTAATTAGCTTTTGGTCATGTTATTCCTACAGCAGCTCTTGTCTGCTGCTCTGTTCCTTTCATTTAGTGTTTGTTGGTTCAGCAGTGCAGCTGTAGCCCTCAACTTTGCTGTGAATAAATATCACTGAGTTCAAAAGATGCAGAGTCAGTAGGAGGGACCTGAATCTGGTCATAGGCAAAGCTGTTACAGGTAAATAATCAGCAGTACAGTCCTTCAGTTGCAAACACTGCCCTGAATACTTCTGTTTGTCTGATTCTTTGAACACTGCTGCACTAATAGATTTTTCTGGTGATACTGCTGCCACTATCGTAGTTGTCGAAGAAGGAACTCCTCTGTTAGTGTCAGCATCTTCTACGACCCCACTTGTATGCTCCTAATAACTTTTCTTATCCCTAACAGGAAATAACAATTGCACTGTTGGGTGACCTTGTACCTATACAACTTGTTACCTAGTTATTGTCCTTTGGAGGGTAGAAAACAGATCATTCTGACTCCATTACTGATGGGTAATTCAGGTGAATAATTGATTTAGAAAATAGTGGATATTTAAAGAAAAGGCTGCATTTGTCCAAAGAAAGTGAGAGAAAATCACTCTGAGGCAGGGTACTTCTCCAGTCTGCAGTGAGGGAACTAAACATCTGAAGCAAAAGTAGATGAAATCTGTGAGAGAAGACCTGACGGGGGCCTGGCAAGGACTGAATTCTGCAAAGGAAGAGAACAAGCAGGCTCCACTGCACAAGTGTCCTTTTTCCCATGGAATTTTATGGGAACTCATTCAAATAACTTAATTCTCAAGATCCCCTTAGTCATGCAGTCCTGTTACACTACAGTCTGATAACAAGCAGTAAAGAGGTCTTGCTCAATTTTCCTTCCTTCTAGTTATTGTTTCCTGCCTTACTTTGTATGTGAGTGAAACTATTCACAAGAGAATGATATTCAGTCTTTCCTGAAGGCGGTCACAGAGGGGTGTTTGTAAGAATCTTTAGTTGAGTAACAGGTTTTTTTTTTTTTGTGATTAAACCAGATTTTTTTGATTGAAATCTTTAATGTGAAGATTTTTCTGCACATGGAGAATTTAAAAATAAAACCAGACTTCCTCTTTTACTTACTCCCACGTATGCGGACTCTCCATTTCTTTCTGTGATGGCTTTTAGCTATATTATTTATTAGTGATGCAGTGGAGTTCTGAGGCATATTTGGAGCACAAAAGCCTGTGTTCAGCAAATTGCTTCAACTAATGCCATATCCAGTTACCTGAACATTGGAGGTATATTTTGTTGCATTGCCAAAGAAAGCAACTAATAATACTTCTAAGAACTTTAACTGTAGGATATAGAATGTGTGGTGTGTGTCTGTTCTTGGCAATAATTTTAGAGTGAAAATGAGATATTAAGAAAATAGATATCATTTATGCTATGTATGTGTTTTTTCACCCAAGGTTTGCTGTTCTTTCATTACAGTAAAATTCTATATATTCAGTTATGTAGCAATTAGCTGTTGTGTAATCATTCAAAGAGTACTAAAGTATAGTTGAAACCTCTTATAATGTTTTAGGTTGTTACGTATTGATACTGTGTGCTTCAGTCTACAGAACTGGTGTTTGGAGTAACAACCAAATAAGCACGACTGCAGGAAATGTTTATGTAGTAGCTTTTATAAAGAGTCTGTGTTGGATGAACTTTGTATATAACATGATAAAAGGGTGCCTTTGTGTGTAACATGATGTTTCTGCTTCAGTCATATATTTTTATTGTCCATGGATTCATCATATAGTTCCTCTAAATCAACTTACTGGTCTGTAAAATGGCAATGATAGTGCCTTCCAGGGACGCATTTATTCCACACCTGAGGTCTTAAATCTCAACCTACCATAAACCTAAGTGGCAAAAGGAAATGCACTTACCAAAGAACCCAGCCCAATATTATATGGAGGTCCATCAGCAGTGGGAAATGGAGGTTTTGCAGAAACTATAATTAGACCTTTTGGATTTGAAGGTAAACTAGTACCAGCAGTTTTTAATGTACCTACAGAATTACACTGTCATTATGCAGCAAAACTTGCCAAAACTTTCTCAGTGCACAAATTTTCAATTTAAGACCCTACACCACAAGTAATAATAGGACTCTACACCACACCAGTGTTTGGTTATAACAATTGGACGTTCCAAAGCTTTCTACCTGAAACTTTTAGATAACTAAGAGTCTCACACAGTATTTAAAGACAAGGTGAAACAGCAGGCACTGTAATGGAGAAAGATACAGATACAATGGCAATGGCAGGGCTGTTCTGCATTTGGTGCTCCCAGCCTCTACCTGGGAAGGCTAAATGATAGCAATGGCATGTGTTGAATGATTTGGAAGCAACACCAGTTGAAAGAGTAGTAAAAGGAGCATATAATGATGTTGTATGAATGCCTTAATTGTGATGCAATATTCACCAAGATCCACCAAAAAAAGGCAATTTTACTGATGTTTTGGGGCTTTTTTGTGGGTTTTTCTTGGTTTGTTTGGGATTTTTTATTTTTATTTTTATTTATTTTTTCATGTAAACAAAAAAACCCCCAAGCAACAGAGGTGCTACACTTCAGAGGCTCTGCAGAATATAGTGGTGGCTATCCAAAGAGCAATAGGAGTTCCAATCAAAGTTAAAATTATTCAAAAGGATTGATATTTTTGAAGGAGATTGCTAGAAATCTGCGACTGTTTTTTTGGTATTTTTTTTTATTTAGTTCAATATGAACTCTGTTTGACAGCTTGCAGTACGAGCTGTCAGGTAATTGTCTTTCTTACCCATTTAGATATGCTTTACATAAACTAATCCATACCATATATTTGTTTTAAGGTGAAGTTTCTGTCAGGTGGAAGATTATCATTTGCTTTCATTAATGTATCAACAAAAAACTGAGGAGAAATGTTTCTGTCCATAGAACTTCCCCTTCACCATGTACCACTTTAGTAATATGTATTACCTCTCCTCATTAACTTTGCCTCACTAGTGTTTTTGAATAGCACAGCTACAGTAATATTGCAACTACAGCATAGAATTATATGACAGATAAGGTACTGTGCAGTCATGGATCTATACTGGTTCAACTCCTTCAGCATTTGTTTCTCATAGATTGCTTGGGTTTTAACATGAATTAAATAGTAGTAAATTGAATTAAAGAACTCAAAAATTCCTGTAATGATAAATAAGAACTTCTTGAGTTTAGAGACACTGTGAGGTGATACAGAAACTAACTATACATTTACCTTCTGTATTTCTTTTAAACCATTCAGAAAGTGAAATCTAGTCCTTTGTTGGTATTTGTTATGTTTAGGTGTTACCCAATATTGCTGCTAAAATAAAATTATTTCTATTTCCTGTCTTAGATCACAACCACCGAGGTTTTGTAGAGTAACTTTTGAGACCAGTTATCCTGAAGATATTTTTGCAATGCATTTTGCATGTCTTCTTGAGCCAAACAAATTTGGAAGTGTTAAGATTTACCTTTGTAATACAATACACTAACATTGTGTGTTATCCCCCCAGTGTCTATTTAATTTGTTTAGCGAAATTGTACATAGATCTATGTTGTAGCCAGAGAATATTGTATTGCTTGGCTGTCATTTGTTATATTTCCAACAAAACCAAATGATATTCTGTCGTTTGAATGAAATGACACAATCTCTAGCTGACTCTTATTGTTTATTTGTTCTTCCTAATGTAAGACCTATATGGATAAGGAATATACAGTTTCTAAAAAATATTATGGTTTAGGATGTAACCTTTTTTCCTGTAACATAGGAAAAACATTCTTGGCTTTCTGGTAGTCTGGCATAATAGATATTGCCTTTTTCTATGCATTGCTAAGCTTTCTCCTTTTGTTCTCCCACTCCTTTTCTCCTTTTCTTTTTCTCCTTCTCCTTTCTCCTTCTTTTCTCTTGAGATGTTGAGCAAATAATGCTGGCAAACATGCAGTGCAAAATGATGTTACATAAACAAAGTTTAGTATGTGCCAATCAAAAGCCGTACAGGAAAAATAAATCTGATCTAGATGTCATCAGATCCACAGATTTTGAATCTGCTACCCCTGGCAGATTTGTATTGCAGAAGTTTTCATTTTTTTCTTTAATTTTGTGACTATTGAACTAAGCTGTGGGAAGGGGGAAGGTGTTCCAAATGTGCATATATACAAAGGACCTAGAAAGGTTTTCATTCCCATCTCAGTGTCTGAGCTTTTACATGTATCTGTCAGCTCAGTAGTTTTATACCACTGTGATTCCACTTGTTGGTCTCTGGCCTACTTAGGACATGGTGGCTATTCTCTCCTCAGTGACTGTTTTAGCTGTTACTTGGAATAAATCTCAGTCTAAGTCAGCCACAAACGAACTCATCTATGATGAGAACATCCCCATTAATTATGAAGAGCTAACCAAGGAAAGGTCAGTCACAGAATTTCTGCTTTATCTGTTTTTGATTCTTTGTTCATTTCCCACCGTGTAAAGAGCTTCATCTGCCTCCTTTCCCTTATGTGTTATTAAATGACTTTGGTAAATCTTTATGTAAGAAACTTTATGCCAGAACAAATTTCATTTTAGAAAATCTCTTAGAGGTTCTTCCTATGCTAGTTTTCAAATGGTTCTGGCTTGTCTCTGAACAAGTGTTATTACAGTAGAAACACAGAAATGATAGCTGACTTTGAAGAGATAAATAAGACACTGGTATTCCATATTTTATTGCTGTTTTATTAACAATCCTCAGTTTGCAACTAGGAACTCCCATGAGTTATTACATTAACTAAATGTGCTGGGGGTTAGTTCAGGCAATTTCCATCCAAATATCCTATTAGATGGCAGTTTGTAGTAACGGAGATAAACTTTGTGCAAAAGTTACAGTCAAAATCTTACAGAAAAAGAAGTAAGCCAAGTTGTTTAATTCATTTTTATAGGTGATAATTTGTAAATGGAAATTGTGTGGCCTAGTTGACATGGAAAAACAATTTTACATGTGGATGGTATATCTTCTTTAAAGAAATGATACATATCTTCATCTTCTGGTAATTCATGGCTAAATGGGCTGACCTCAGCTTTCAAAAAAAATGTAATTTAATTTTGATTCACAATGAACATGTATGGTTCTTTAAAAGGTGAAACTCTTTTGAAGTCATCTGGATCGTGACACTGAAATACAGCCATCTCCAGACCTGTACAAAATAACAGAGCTGTTGATGAACTAATAAAAGAAGCATGTCATCTTTGTCATCATAAAGTCACTTGTTGGTGTATTGCAATTGTAATTTGAAATGCTGGAAAGAAAACAGGCAGCATCATGCCCTGCCAACTGTAGTGACCTACAGGCAGCTGCCTTATGGCAGTGCTGCATGAAGCAAAGTGCACCCACACCACTGAGATACAAGGTTTTTCCATCTCTGCATCCCAGCGTTGTACAGCGCCACGGGGTGGAGATAAGATGTGGGTTAATTTCCAGGCTGATGGCAAGATCAGAGAATGAAGCATCAGAAATATTGTATGCATGTAGAATATGGGATGCACCACGTACCTCGTAATATCATGAAGTGACTTAAACTATATCAGTACAGTACCTTGTGTTTGTACTTTGGACTCCACTATTAGGGCATGTGCAAAATACAAAAAACATCTGATGTGCACTGTTTAATCTTCCTTTACTTGTTTAATTTTGCATACAAATGTACAATGTGATACAACAAATATTAAATGTATATACTAAACCACATGAATTCAAAACCCCATTTATTTTATCAATTGCTTAAGCTTATTTGATCATAAGGGACAGGGAGACCAAACAGCTATAAAAGAGCTCCATTTTCTATCAACTGAACCAAATCCTCCTTTGATCTGTTAATCCCAAGTTTATAAGGTTAGGCGATAAGCAAGCGTAACTAAATTCCTTTTTCTTTTTGTCCACCTAATAGTTTATGAAGCAAAGCAAACATAATAAGCTTCTTTGCTGCTTTTCAGCCTCTTCTTGCTGAATAATTCAAAAAGCGCATTACACGTTTTATGAGTACAACTGTACACACAAGCAATGTTCCATGTTTTATTTTTTTTTGCATGCCTCAAATTTGCATATATTATATTTTTATTTTGCATTTCTGACACAGAAGCTGACTGCCTAGTCGTTCTTGGCTTTTTATTAGGTCTTTGATGCTTGCTGGAGGAGAAGGCCTCTTTTGTCTCTGGTAGCCTTAAGGCAGATCTAGGTTAGCAAGAAAGCCAGAGGTTTCAGGCTTGTTAAATGTCACAGTAATGGCTGTCTTTACGCATTGAAACACCAGCCTTCTTCTTTATAGGAAAATGAATCACATTACCACCAAGGGAAGGAAAGCCTTTGTTGGAGGAGACTGCTAGTCTGCTACTTAAGAAGGGGATTTAATTTTCCCCTCCAGGCTTTTTGGCCAGCCCACTACAGTTGGCCTTGTGGAACTCTGATACGGTAGCATGCGAAGGATAGCAAACAAGAAAGAGCAATTAGCTATTAATCATACTCATTTTGCATTGGATGGACAGACCATTTAAAATACTGTATGTGTTCAGTACATGAGCAAGAATAGCCTCTGGACAAAGCATGAATGTGTATGATTTTATTCTTGCATTCTGGATAAACGTTTCTTGTTTAATTCTTATTCAATGTCACTAGTGTTATGCATACTCTCCTTATTAAACACTTCTCATAAGTTTTGTTGCACAGAGAATTAAATTGAGGGTTTATGTTGCCTACAAAGTGCCCATTTTTCATTTCTCATGAAAGTAGGTGCATTACTTTTAAATAAACATGTAAGAACTAAACTATTAATTCTGCGAAAAGAAAAATTTTATTGAAATAGTTGATTATAATGTTATTCTTTATGTTTTTATCTGTTTCATAAAGAGTGGTTGATTGGTACTGTGTAGTTGCATGTGTAATTGAATGCTTATATAGGTTAATGTGTACTGGACTTTGTATTTAATTATATAAAGGGAATGAAACTTCTTAACTAAATAGAAGTACATATATTCATTATTCTGTCAAATACTATTTTGGTAAAAAGCAGAATTAAAGGGGATTTTATTAATTAAATAAGAGCATTAGCATGTGTCATGGGGAAGTGTTAGAAAAAGTAAGCTTGTCAAGATCTTTTGATCAATTTATTACAAAAAGAAAATACCGTCAGTGGGCATTGACTTGACTCGATTGCTTCTAGTTCCCAGGTCCTTTAAGTTCCTGGGCCTAGTAGATTTCATTTTTCCATAAGGAAAGATAGTTATTCTGCTTTTTCAGTCATATACCATTTGGAGAACTTGACATCAATGTGGAGTAGTTCGTTTATCTGAAAAGAAAGAGAATAAGGCATCTGTTGTTATTAAATCTAGTAAAACAGCTTCATTTGAATGCTGACCTAGGTGCTTCAATCCAAACACTATCCTTTACTTTCTGAGCTGCAGCAACTGCCTTTTACTTTTTGGACTTGTTTTGTGACCTTTCCTATACTTCACCCTGTAGAGCTGAAAGAAATGCTTATAAGAAACAGAAAGTGTCAGAGCTCACATGTCCTACATCCTTATCAATCTGCATGCTTCTATTTTCCAGAAAGTGTCCAGAGCCTCTCTCATCTTTGGTTACTGAGAAGAATGTTGTCTCCTCATGTTTAAAACTATCTGGAAAGATGCCGCTGCACGACCTTCGGGTATATGTTTTCTTGGTGAAGAAATTAACAATGTTAATTTCAATTACAAATGACATTGTTCCTTGACTTTTGCTATTCTGCATAATTAAGCATGCAATATCTGTCTTAATACTAATAGAATTGGTGGTCATGTGGTGAAGATTTTTGTGATTCAGAGAATTAGTTCTTAGCTCTTAGAGTGCTTTTGGGTGAGCTTTGGCAAATCACTTGCTTTAATGCATTGGTTCCCTAACTTTAAAAAACAGGTTAAAGACTTCTTAATCTCCATGGAATGATGTTTGCTGGATATGTCATTAAATAAGTAAATTTAAGGAGAAATTTAGGGAGGCAACCTTGTTTTTCACCTACAAGTTTCATACTCTTAAACCATGCTCTCCAAACACAGAGACTAGAAATTTGTTAGAAAAGAAAGCGGAAGTTTGATCCACCGTAAGATGATTCTAAAACCTAAGACTTTAAGGAAAATATCTACAGTCATGAGACTTTCAGGGTCACATTTAGCATTATTTTTATTATTTGTGTTCATATTTCTTGTCCAAGAAAGGAAAATGAGGTGAGTTGTCTTCATTTAATACTTCAGTCCTGAGAGCCATTTAAGGGCGAATGCTAGTTCATTTTTATGTAGTTCATTTTTATGTAGTGTAGTAATTCAACATCATCTCAGCTGTCCTGAATGAACAGAATTCAACATGTGTCTCCTGAGGTTTGGCACAATGTTGCATTCATATGAATGGCTGCATTGCCTGTGGCACTGCTGACTACAAGAATAAATGTGAACTGAAACAGGCTTGAGCAGGACAAGTGTCTTCCTTCTCAGCTATTTTGCAGTTGTATGTCTTTGTTTTGTAAGTACCCATGTCTTTTCATAAGAAGAAGAACTTGCTTTCGGATGACCCTGCTGTTTTAGACATCTTATTGCCTATGGCAGTGCTCTGCTGCAAATAGCAAACCAGAAGTTTACAGACAATGTTGGCAAATGGAGAAATGCCATGTCAGCAGAATTGCCATTCCATTATGTAATTGTGACATACTGTATCATATGCATTACCCTTCTTGCAAATGTACGGCTAACCCAAGTATGTTTGGTTATGGGTTTGTTTTTTTTTGTTACAGAATTTAGAGTTTGAGGAAGCTTGCTGCTCTGTTGCCACAGTATTTTTTTTAATTTATGTGAATTTGAACACCTAATAGATCATAAAGCAATAACCTGTTTTTTCATTAAGGATATTATGCCTGTATTATTGACTGATTGATTGATTGATTGATTGATTTTTTTTTTAATGTACAACATTGCTGTGTGCAGCTTTGTATGTTTCTTGGTGGAACAGAAACATCTGGTGTCCAGTTCTCTTTTGTGCAGCAGCCCATTCTGCATGTGTGGATATTTTCTTTTTTAGGTGGCCTATTTCCAGTATACTGAGGAGAGAGGAAATTCTTAAAATGTACTTTTAATTAGGATCTTTGCGTGCTAAAGTCCTTGTAGAATAGTAAATTCTGCCTGCCATACTGTAGCACACTAATTCTAGTTTTCTTTAAATATCGCATGCTATTATTCATTTTCATTTTCTTTCATTTCAAACTTAGGAAACAGTTTGGTTTTTTTTTAAACTTAGTTTTATTCACCACATATTTATATTTTTCTACCTGTCTGTAATGATATTCAAACTGAACAGATATATTTCTTTCTCCATTTTTTTTTCCAAATTTTTTGAAAAAATTCTATATGAGGACAGATTACTTGAGATTCCTCAATATACTATGGGTGTGCATTATAAATAAAGTCAGTAAAGACTTTAACTACTATATTCTGCAGAATTTGCTAAATATAATTTCATACTGTTGTTTTGATTTGACCTTAATGAAGTAGTATAAACTAGGGTCAGATTATATTGGAAAACAAAAGTAGATTTCCAAGAAAAGTATCCAAGTTTTCCAAGAAAGTAGACAAGTATCTGTCACTATTTTCATACACAAATATTAGTTATATGTAAACTTGGCATTGTGGGATTGTGCAGGTTATCTGTAGTAACTTATAGCCCATTTCCAAAAATGTATCCCTCTAAATATACAATACAGCAAATAGAATAGGGGAAGAAGTCAGAGTAGGTAGCTTATTTAAAAAGTAATAGGAAAGTCATGAGGAAACTGTTGTTCCTGTCAACTAGGTGCAGTTACTAACTACTGTTCTGAAAAATAGCTCACCTGTAGCAACTGCATGTAATTGCAGGTGCCTGAATAGCTGTCACGTCATTAAACTTGAATGAGGAAAAAGATAACATCCAAAATATATGGTGTTTTTTAAAATAGAAAATAAAATAAGCAGTTGCTGTGAGGTGGTGTAGGGTGCATCAAGTTTTGGGCTTGTTAGTTTTGCCTGTGTATGTTTAATCATGTGTCCTCACATTTTCATTTTGAATAATAAGGAGTGATGTTTAAAACAGTATTCAAATGGGTGGTACTTGCAATATAATGAAAACCAATAGCTGGTTAAAACCAGCTTCAAATTTCTTTTGGATCAAAAAACCAATAAGTCTGGTATGTACAAGATATTCTACATACAGAGATATACATGTCTCTAAATATCAGATGAGATATTTATGGCATGCTTTTTTTCCATAGTTTAGAGAACAGTCTTGGGATACTCATACACAGTTAGATTGTTCTGCTTCAACTTAAGAATGGCAACAAAGCTCTTTAAAAATGAAAAGGATTTGCAAATGCTGTGGATAGTATATACAGTATTTTTATATTTCATATTTAAAGTGTTTTTAAAATTAAGGCTAAAATTCATGTCTAGGAAACCGAATTTTGGGCCTTCAACATAATGAGCTATTTTTTATTTCAAATGGGCAAAAACCCTAAAAGAATGTCTGCTCTTCCATTTGTAGGAGGATTTTCACTCTTCCAACAGCAGGTGGTGGGGACCAAGTGGATATTTCAGGATATATTCCTGTACAGTGACAACTTCAAGCTTAGCTTTGCCTTGTTCAGAAACTAGGAAAGATTAATCTTTGGTCTGTGGCCTAAGAGGAGTTTCCTGCAGTGGAGGAACCACTGGGAATTTGGTCTCTTAGGGCCAACGTTGGCTACTAGTATTGCGGTAAAGAGGGGAGCAGGGAAGGGTATTCTCACTCTTACTACCAAAATGATACAGGTAAAAGTAAGGAAAGAAATTATCTGTGTCAAAAAAGACACCAGAGGAAAATCTCTGATTAAATGATTTAGGTCTGTAAAGTATAAATACTCCCCCAAACTGTTCTGGTGTACCTGCCCTTGTATATGGTCTGTTCACATGTGAGGAGGGCGTGCTGAAAAGAGAGTTGTCCTTCAGCAGCGCTGAAAGATGTCTTCCAACAAGAACATAGCCCCTTTATGTGCCTCCCTCCCCCTCTGTCTTCTCTTACAGTATGCAAATATTTTTTTTTCTCTTTTTTCTTTTTTTTTTTTTGTCCTTTCTTGCACAGCTTGATATGTGATTGGTTCTCTCTTTCAACACAAATGACTGTAGATAGATTTTTGCTATTTAAATTCAGTATCTACACCTTGGTTCTCAAACATAGGGGGAAAACAATATAGTTCTGCCTGTAGGAGGTTGAATTTGTAAATATATATTAGTTTGGAAATACGAGAGATAATAAAATATTCAAAAAGCAGCCTGCTCTTGTGGGATATTATTCTGCACAGCCAGGGAGCAGATTAATGACACCATGCAGAAAACCATAAGATATGCACAATAAAATATGGATTGGGGTAGTAACGTGGGAACTAAAATTCCAGTCCTGGCAGCCTGTGAAACACATGGGTTTTAACAAAGTTTATCAGCTTTAAATAGCAACACTTAAAAGCAGTCATTATTTAGTTGGGAGATGTGAAATTTTCTATCTCTAGCAGCTAAACACCAGCCACAAGAATTGTGCCCTGCGTAGGTGTGAGTGGTATTGTCCTCCTGAATAAGATTTAGGGCCAGTAAATCCATCTTGGGTGAATTTTGAAGCTGTGTTTGGTTTGGGGCTTTTTTTTCAGGAAAGTGTTCCGGGAAGCATACTGTCAAGGGGCTGTGCATGTAGCAATAAAATTGTTAGATTTGTCTTCATTTCAATTTCATTTTATACTACAGACCTAAGCTGCAATCTTGAAGTGCCTTCATGTAGGAGGAGGTAGGAGAAAAGTGTCAAAAGGGGAGTTAGTTCCACTGGTCCCTGGTTGTGTACCTTGGATGCTGCACTATGAACCTGTGGGTTCTCTACTTCTGTTTGCTAGTTGGCTACTGACCTTTCTGACTGCAACCTTTTGTCTTAGATTCATACAGGGCAATTTCCAGTATCTTTATAAAGGTGGGAAGTATGGTGTCATATGTTAAATACTCTGGGTGAAATCCGTCATCAGCTGCTCTCCGAAGTCTTCAGCCCAGTTTGCATTTTAACATTGCAGGCAGTAAGATGTGGCATTTGCAGTAGTATTTTGCAAACACATGTATTCTTTAGGCAATGCTAATAGTGCTACTTGTAATGAAGCTTTCTTGAAATTAGAAAATACTTAACTGCTGCTGACAACTTTCACAAAATTCCATAGCTTGGTTTGAAAGCTTCCCTTCAGATGTCCACTCTTATCTAACTTTTCCAGGCTTAAATTTCAGCCAAAGAGGGTGTGCTGCTTTGGGAATAAAGGGCAAGAGAGTGATCTTTGCAAATAGTGAAAAAACCTTAAAAAATTGTCTGAGTCCAAGATGCTGGTCCAGGATGCGAAATTTGGAGGGGAGAATAGTGTTTTTGTGCTAGTGACATGCTCTTTATTTATCACTGTGGACAGTCGCTAAGATCTGGCGAGTGTAGATGCATGTGTGAAACCTGCTCATTTTGCGGAGGCAGGCAGGGGCTTCCATTTATTATTACCTGGATTTGCACTGCCTTTGTACTTTCAGTTCTGGAGTGCTGAGGGCCAGGTGTCTGAATGCTTGTACCCAGACAGTGGAAGGAAGACTTTTCTTGCACTTGAAATCATACATCTCTTCTCCCCCTACCTGGCCTGGGTCAGAAGCAGCATATTGCAAGAGTAATAGCCTGGGATGCATATGGGACAGTTAGGAAAGGACAGAAAAAATACGTACATATTCATGAGCTGTTGGAATTATGGTTGTGCACACAAACCTGTGTTTGATAGTCTCCATTTTAAGTTTTCAACTTAATGTAAGGCTTTTTAATGCTCACTCTCTGTATATGTATTTATAAATGTATTTATATATATTTTGTATGGGCATATGCGCAAACATACAAATAAGCAGACAAAACATAATTAATTTGATTTAATAAGAGGAAGGGAGTGTTATATACAGTATTAGAGTTGGGTAATGAATGTTCATAAACTTCTGGTAAGTTTTTGTAAGTAAGTAGCTGTATTGAACATTATAATCGTGAAACGTGACTTTAGCGGATGTATTTTTCAATTTCTAGATTTTGAAAATATGTATTGTTACTTTTAAACACTTTTAAAATGATTTATTTGGAGAAAACCTTTTAATTTTGAATGATTTTAGCCTCGTTATCAGCCTTCTAAGTCTCACAAAATGATAACATATTTCAAAGCTTAAATCCAAGCCCTTTTTTTGCAATCCTTTTAAAATTGTTTCTTCTGTTCTCAGTGACTTGCCTTCCTCTTCTTTCTTCTGAATACATTTCCTCTGTGCTGCTGTATCAAAGAATTCATTTTCTTTTTGCTGATTGTTTATACATTTGAAGGCTTTTAAAGAGGAAGCAAGAGCCCTGTATGTGTAATTAAAAGCCTATCCATGGACTTCTGCTCTTGAACCTGGGTTCTACAAATGGGTAGATGTAAGCTGTTTTCCTCATGCCAAGTAACAATAATAAGATCAAAATGAGATTGGGTTAATTACTAATCGGTACATGTGGATTTAAAACTTGAATTGTCTAGTGCATGGTTTCTGAATAATCTTTGGGAGCTCTGAATATATATGCTTGCCTTGAACTGTAGTACAAATATAATCCTTTCCTTAAGATATTACTGTAAACAGCAGTTAAATCAGACAGTGCTAAATCTTCCAAAGCTGCTCAAAGTGGTCTGTAGCATCAGGGTGAGATTGTTGTAAGTGTTGATAGGCGTTACATATCTAACTCCCACTGAATGAGTGTCTTTTAGAGTGTCTTTTAAAGTGTTTGGCGTTGGACTGACCCAAATCATTGGTGACTTTCACAGCCCTTGAATGGACAGTAAATTAATGAACAGAAGAGCAATTTACTAGGGGGAGTTGAAATGGAAATGAAACAGATGTTTGCAGAGCAATAAAACATCCCATGAGCTGTTATCCTTCTGAGGCAGATCTATATAGCTGATATAAATTACTTTAACTTAATTGTTGTCTGTTTTACTGAATCGAGCTATGCTGTCTTACATTGGCTGAGGATCTGAACCAGTCTTTTTAATTTTTAGTTTACTTTTTTGTCAGTGTCATGTTTGTGGTGATGATCTGTGTGGATTTGGAAAAGAAACTGAAGTATTTCTGGAAAATGAACTAGGAAATTATGTATAATAATTAACTTTTATTACTATTTTTATTATATTTCTACAGCATAATAATAAACCAGAAGTGTTGGTGTAATATAATGGTAAATTATGGTAAGCTGTCTTTAGAAAATACTGGCAGTTACTCATATCTGTTACATAGCTTGAAGTATCTGGAAATCCCTATATAAAAAGATTTATCTTGCTCGTGAACGAAATATTGACGTCCTCCCGTGGACAAAATCCTTCACTAATTTCAGCTAATGTATCCCATTTTACCTCACCAGATGATATGAAGTGGTCATGTTATAAAACACATTTGTGTTGTTACTGGGAATCTTCATGACATCTGCACAGTTTTAATAATATCTCCTCATTGTTTGATTTCACTCACACCTATGCAAACTCATTGTCTCAATCATGTGCTTATAGAAGCAGTTGTGCAAAGTCATTGTATTGGGTACTATTGCAAGGAGAAAAATCAGTAGCAATTCTGTTTGCTTAATGTGTAAAAAGAAACTGTTTACATAGTGTTAGCTGCATGGTTCTGCAGGCTAAAGAGCAGCAAAAATGAGTTCTTGAAATGAGATAAAGTAGCCAAAGTAGCTACAGATCCTTGTAATCTCTGTGGCAGGACAGCTTTTTTTTTTTTTTTTTTTTTTCATCTTTTTTTTTTCTTTTGAGTAAGAAGGTGTCTTTTTTTATACTTCTGTACCATTTTTTCCAGATCAGAGCTATCTCGTCTTTTAGCAAACTGAAGTCACATTTAACACTACTGAAACTACTTCTGCTCTGCTGACATTGCCCAGTTTGTAACAGCAGATATATTTCTGTTATTAAAAAGTTTCCTGTTTTACTGGGGAAAGCTGCTCGGTGTTTCATCAGTAATTTCACAGATAGAAAATTGTCACCAAAAGCTGCTGCTACTTCTGAGAGAGGGGAAAAAATGAGGGTTTCGAGGGGAAAAAATGAGGGTTTCGAGGGGAAAAAAATGAGGGTTTCAAGGGAAAGAACTGTCTTGGGAACTGGATCTGCATGTTTAGAGCAGAATTCTTTGCAGATGAGTACAGTTCTGTCTGCAAATATTGAAGCAAGAAGCATCATCAAGATAGTTGCTTACTTACTTCATCTACAACCACATGAAAAATGACAAATGGTAACAACAGATTGACTAATTATATATTAGTTCTGTGAACCACCTGCCTAACTGTTTGCAGAACTGAAGATAAGGTCGATGCTGCAATTGGTTTACTTGTGCTTTTGTACCAGTTTTTAGGATTCAAGCAATAGCAAATGTGTGTCTGGAAAGGTGATCATCTGAGCAAAATTATTCCATAGAGCAATCTGTTTAGAAAAAAAAAAAAAAAGAAAAAGAGGATAAACTTGGTAGCTAATGAAAAATAAGCTACAGTTAGTACAGTAATGCTGTAATGGAGATAATAGTAATGATTTAGAGATAAAATCAGTAAGATAATCAGGCTCCTGAATTTTATGAAGACTGTCTTGTATAGTTTTTAACTGAGTCAGAAAGGCTATTTCTGCAAAGTATCTATGGATAAGTATTTATAAAGCATTCATCATAATAGTCAAGGATTAACTGACCTAAATTTTTACTATTAGCAAGTCTATAAAGATTTTTCTTGTATTTTAAAAATAGTTCAGTTTTATCCAGGTAACTTTGCAATCTTTGATACAGGTGCCGATACACCTGCGTTTGTGTTTGGATTGGTGTTTGAGATGCTTCTGTATTCTTTCTTTCCATTTGTTTCTTTTAGACTCTCAATTTCCTTGCCTTTTGTTCATATATCAACAGTGAGCTACGTGGAGAGAGCTACAGCTCATATGAAATAAACAGAACAGTTCTATCACTTGCAGATTGAAAGATGAGAAAATCTCAATTCCATGGCATATAAGACTGGCCCAAATGGAAGCCCTGCTGGGCAACATATGCATTTTTATGGCTTATTGTTGGCCTCCTTTATTCTATACACAAATGCATAGAAGAAGAAGACAGGATTAAAAGATTAGTTATGTCAGTTCCTCTTGGTTCCACTATTTTACTGCTGTTTTATTAAATCAAGCTACTGACCAAACATCTAGTTTCCGCTTCCTGTGAAAGGTGTTTCTCTATGCCTACAATTGATTTTCACACTTTAATCAAAGACTGTTCAAATCTTTCAATAGAAAACTCAGGTATGTTTCACAGACTTAAAAAAAAAAAAAAAGAATAAAATGAGAAACTTTTCCATTCTGCTGCAACACAGCCAACTTGTTAATATATGTACACTACTGTACACTAGAAAAACCTTTTCCCCACTGGTGTTTTGAGAGAAGACTGCCAAAAGTGATCTCTCCTTTCTTTGTGTATGTACCTGCATGCAGCAGTCCTAGGAGCTGCTGCCTGTTCATCAACACTTTGCCTTTACAGCATATTTGGAGATTAGAATCACAGGATATTCTGATTTGTAAGGAACCCACAAGGATCATCAAGGTCACCTCCTAATTAATTACATATTTAAATAAGCCCATCTTGTAGCATGGTACAGCAAAGCAAAAGTAATGGCCAAGTATAAAATAATCCAAGCAGGAATAGTGTGTTGGCAGAGCTCACATACTCATGTTCAGTGATGGTAGCACACAGTGTTGTGGCTGTTGTGGTACATCCTGCAAATATACCCTGAAATACATTTGGCAATATGTGTAAAAACTCCTTCATTTTAATGGGATAGATAAAACAGTAATCCCTGTAACATAGTGTTTTACCATCGGGTTTTAGCCAGAGTAACACTGACATAATGTAATGGAAGACCTGGAACATCATTATGCATGAATGCAGGGGTTTTATGGATGTAGATGATACTCAGAAAGCTTACTTTGGAGATTATGAGGTCGCTTAAAATGTGTCCCGTTTCAATTTTAATCTTTTAGAAGTTTACTAACTCACATCATCTATTGTAAGGCTTTGATCTTGTAAGTACTGGCACTGTGCACAGCAGGAGCATTTGATTTAGGGTAAGTGCATACAGTGACTGACACAAAACTCAGATGAAATTAAACAAGCAGCTGAGGGCTCTGTATTATTAGAAATCTTGAGCTTCTTGCATACCTCTCCTCTCAGCAATATTAGGTTGGAAATGAATATGGAGTGTGAACAGGAAGACGGCTATATAATTATGTAAGCTCAGCCTTCAGCTGACAAAGGAGATGCCTGCTTACGTACTTTCTGTTTGCAGTGTTTTTTCCTGCACTGCTTTTCTTACCTTATCTGCTTTGCTCACCACCTTTTAACAACCCACTGTCTGTTCCTGTACGGTGTAAGAGTGATTTCTAGCTTGTAATTTCTGACTACCTTCTTCCTCCCTTATGGAACAATTATTTGTCTTTCTTGGTCATACCACTTACTGTGCCCTAGCATTCACAAAGGCAAAGTAATTAATTCAAAGACCCATGCTGTACACTAGAAAAGATGCTATTATTTGCAATCACTTCATTTGCTGAAACTAGAAATTCAAATCTCCACAAAGCTCTCCCGCAAATAGTATTCACAGACCTTTATGTGTAGCTTATTCTGTTGTTTTAAATGGTATATCTGCATTCAGTGGACAAACTACCTTTTTTGTGAATTCAGCAGCAGTACTTTGTCATCCTAAAGAAAATTACTCAAAGAACTACAGTATAATTTATCAGCAGTGCTGCTGTATGGGATTGCAGGTTGTCTTATATCTTCCTACCACAAAAATGCCTGCTTTGCTTTCTCATTATTTTATCTGTTTGCTTATAGGCATGGTGGGAAATTAGGATATTTTCCTCATAGCTAGTGATGATTGTTATTGTTGTTCACAAAAGGCAAGGACTGGGAAGTTATGAAACTTATTCTCTTGAGTGAAACAGATAATCATCACTTAATCATTTTTCATGACTACTATTCTCTATTTGCTTCACAGAATTACTGTAGGTAAAGGAGAACTGTATTTTGGGCTTTAAATTAACATGACAATTAAGGAGACTCAGATCAACAGCTGCTGATATAGATATGATATGTTTAGTATGATTTTATTCTCATGGAAATGAGTTATTTTTCTGTACAGTGCCCAAATATAAGATAAACATAATTCCATACTGGCATAAAAATAGCTGTTCATTACTATAATGTTCTAAGGAAAAGTACTTTGTCTCTTTGCAGTGGCATATGGCTGGAGCTTTAGGATACGAAAGTACAGCTCTTGAATAGCTTGTACTAAATGAGCTTTTTCAGCTGCTATTTGCAGTATTGTGAATAATCTTGTAGTATGAATAGGAATACCACTCTGCCATAGTTGTCATTAGCTAATGCTTCTCATATATTAACATTTGCATAACAGAATTACATCAAAATCTTTGGCTTAGGCACTCCATTAACTAACTTGATTCTAGTTGTCATTCCATGTAGTCTGGCTTTCTTTCAATCCTGTTTACAAAAATGGTCATTAGAACACCAATCTGATTATCATGTCATATGAAATAGTTGCTAAAATATCACTGATGGTGATAAATCATGAGCCACTTTGTACATCAAACCCTCCCAGTGGGCATAGTGCATTTGACCATGCATTGTCTGAATTCTTAAATTCTCTTCTTAGTGTTCTATTTTCTCAAAATTGGCAACTGCCAGCAAAACATGCACAACAAAAAAGAAACCCCTCCCAACCCTTAGCTGTTTACAAATCCATTATAAAAAATTCTATTTTTGCTAAGCTTTGCAGTATAATGCCTTTATTTTTTATGCATGTTTAAATTTCTTCTAGCTTACTTAATTTTTCAGTTTTGAAGTACTGTATGTTGCTTCCTTCCTTCTTTGTTTTGTACATGCATTTTTGAATCACCTGATGTGAGCAGGTTTATGTTTCCCTTTGCTTACCTTCTTTTTTGCTCTTCTAAGGCTTTCTCTTATTGTGGCATAACAAAAATGAGGGAAAAGTAATACCATACTGGAAACGAAATCATAATTCAAAAGAAAATTCAGAGAATAAGTCAAATTATGCCATCATACTGAAAACTTAAGAGATATAGATGCTGATATTTACAAATTTAAGATCCAGTTAATGAAGGTCATTCAAATAACCCAGGGGGATTACTCACATGATTTCCTTATCAACATGGATGAAAGATCAGTGAGTCATAACTGGACCACAAGTTTGTTATGGTTGAAGTATTTTATGGAATGCACCAATAACTGATGTTAAAATGAAAAATTAATTACTACAATGACCACTGTCCTAAAAAAGGTAAGAAAAGTGGGTTGGTTTTTGTTTGTTTGGGTTTGATTTTCTTTTTGTCGTTTTTATTTATTTTGGGGGGGGGGGGATGGTTGTTTTGGTTTTTTGTTTTTTGGTTTGGTCAATTGGGTTTTTTTTTTAATGCATCTAACAAGAAGACAAGGTGCCCCCAGACCACATGATTTTATAAGAAACGAATTTGAAATCTTACCGGATAAGTGCATTTACAAATTAAGGAATTTATGCAGAGTACTTTTACTCAGGGATGATAAAGAAATATTCCTGATTTCTGTGCCATCACAAGAGGTCCATCTCAGTAAGATTTTGACATGACCCATTGCTGTAGTGTCTGTTGTTTGGATAATGTATTTCAGATGAATTCTTTGAATTTCTGCTGCTATTTTGCTTGTGTCAAGCTTTTGCAAATTAAAAGCATAATTTCTTTTGCGCCAGAAAAAGACACCAATAAATCTTTATGTAACAATGATAGCGCCAGAGACCACATCCTTCCTTTGTCACATGAACTATTGGCTTGTGAAAGAATTCTAGTGTTCCAGTCATCGATGGCCATGTTTGAGAGATATTTATCTTTTCCAAGATGAAAGTGGTTGGATAAAGGATCCAAGCAAATTTTCATTTCAGTCTAAGCAAGTGATCCAAAAATGGTCTGTGTTCTACTTGGAATCTTTGTTGACTAAATCTATAAATATTACACAGATTATCTCAGTATAATAAATGAGTAATAAATAATCTCATTTAAGCAGAATGTTGTACATATCAGACACATCATGAGGTCAAGCCTCTTCAAGAATTCTTAGATGCTCATACAGCAACTTTTGCTTGCCTGATTTTTTTTCAATGCAGAAAAGGCAGAAAAAGTAATGGTTAGAACTTAATTTCTGAATGTCTTGCTTATTTGACAAAAGATCAGCACTGTTGAGGGCTAGGGATTTATTCTTTCTTTTTTTTTTCCATTATAGTGGTATGATATTTAGGAGCACTGAATGCCTCCACTCTGTACATGCAAGTATTTGTCTAGATCGGGGTGTTCCATCAGATTAGTTTGTTTTATGTTTTGCTCAGCAGCTTGTTATAGCGTATTGATGCTGCTTTGCCAAGTTTACTCAGGTGTTTCTTAACTAGGGGTTTCAAATAGTACTGCAGTTGTTTAAATTAGCTATGAAATGTTCAAGATAGATGTGCTTGTACAGGGTGTTCTTGTCATCCACTACAGATACTGAAATTTTTACTGCTGTATATTGTGGGATGTCAATGCTACTTGAGAATTATGGTCCAGCTTAACTGTCCTGGTCTTGGTTGGGATAGATTTGATTTTTCCTAGTAGCTGGTGCAGTGCTGTATTTTGGCTTTGGTGTGAGAGCAATGTTAATAATACACTGATGTTTTTGTTGTTGTTAAGTAGTACTCTAAGTCAAGGGGTTTTCGGTCTCTCCTCTCTGCCAGTGAGGAGGGGCACAAGAAGCCAGGAGGGAGCAGAAACAGGACACCTGACCCAAACTGGACAAAGGAGTATTCCATATCCCAGAGTATTATGCTCAGTATCGAAACGGGGGGGAGTTGGCTGGGTGTGGCTGATCATTGCTCCAGGACAGGCTGAACATTGGTTAGTGGGTGGTGAACAGCTGAGTTGTGCATTACTTGTCTTTCTTGGGGCTTCTTCCTCTGTCTCTTATGTTTGCACTTTTTGTTATCATATTATATATTACATTGTTGTTATTATATTTTACTTTATGTCCATTATTAAACTGCTCTTATCTCAGTCTATGGATTTTACCATTTTTCTGACTCTTCCCATTCCTACCAGCTGGGGGGAAGTGAGCAAGTGGTTGCATGGTACTTAGTGGCTGACTGGGGTTAAACCATGACATTAACAAGCATTTGCGGTTCCGTTTAACATCACACAATTGTCTGCGTTTTGGAGCAGTTGGAACCTGCTGTAGAGCATGAATCTTTTTTAGCATGTGGAATCTGCTGCAGAGCATGAACAACATGGTGCACATGCAGCTGGAGTGAAACAGTGGAACTGGTTTAGCTTGGCAGCTTAGTCTGTCTTTGCAGAGACGCATCTACAATATAGGAGGTGTTCAAGATGGGATTTAGCAGATTTTTTCCAGTTTTTGGAGCAACATTTTGGGGCTTGACTCACATGACAAAATGGTAATGCAAAGCTGAGGGACCAGCAATGGCATCAGAACACCAGGACGAAAAAGACTGCTTTTCTGTGATTGCTGTTAGGCCCACAGGTGCTTTCCCACTACAATAAGAACATTGCTGGGGAAAAAAATAGTTGTGTTTTTTTTTCTTCACAGTTGCAAGACAAGGTTGATCAAACTGGAAGATTAGCTGTTATCTAGGCCTAAAGGAGCAGAATGACCATTCCCTAGAAACTCCTGTGTTGTCAGGAATAAGAAAGAAGATTTTGTTCTTCTGTTATTGCACCTTGTCACTCTCATAGAGTCAACTTACCCTCTTGCTGTTCAGAGTCTTTCAGTGGATGTTTGGACAAGAGAAAAGAGCTGTTTAATTATACCATAAGTGGTTGCAAAATGAAGGGAAAAATGTTTATTTAGAAGACTGAAGGGTACATGGTAGTGCCTTGTGACAAGTCTGAGTGTTTCTCAACAAATGGAGTTCCTCTTCTTCCAGGAAGAGTTATGTGCAATACATGGTCTTTCACTTCAAGAGAATGTTGCATGGGCATTGCAGGGTGGGAAAAAAAAAGCACTGCTTTTCTAACATAATACTTCTAGTTACAAAATGCTTGAGAGATCACTCTGACATTTAATTCAGGATCTTAAAGACTTACAGGCATTACAGTAATGACAAGTCTATTTAATATGTACCAATGGAGACTTCAGTTTTCTCTAGGTTGTTTTTTTTTTTTTTCTGAGCTCATACCATCCCACTTTTTCTTTTAAAAACCATTAGAAGAAGTGACCCACATGTATTTTTTCATAGCATATAAATTTCTGTATTCGTCTGTTAGTTCTTCCTCGCATGCAAACTAGATAAACCTGATTCCAGTAATACTTTAGAATAGAGCTGTTAGTCTTGTGAGGAAAGGTAGGAGCAGCTATCTCAGAGCTAGCATGTTATGTTGCTTATGATTTATAGTACTGTGTGGATTGTAAAAAGACATGTAAAAAGATGATTTCATGCAAACAAGATACCAGTGTATAGCTACCCACTCTAAGGCTGAAGTAGTTTATGCTCTTCTGCCCAGTTCGTTTTGTCTTAGTCACAAAGCAGTATAAATGGCTCTAGCCAGGGCTATAAACTGTGTAGAGTTTAACTGTTGTGTGCAGTAGAGTTGTAAGTTCCAAGCCTTAAACAGTAAAACAGATTTCAGCTCCTAAGGGTCTTAGCATATTTTTAGTTAGGACTAAAATATAACAGCCTGAGGAAGAAGCTTTAGTCAGAAAATATTTGAGGTAGGCAAAAGCCATATTTAAATTTTACTAGAAAATGAGAATTCTGCACCAGTTGTCAGAAAATATAACACAGGAAGTCTGCCTAAACAGTGTCGCTAGGCGGGCCACTGAAAGCATTTACTAGAATTTGTAATACCTGCCAGACTGAGCATATGGGCTGAGAATTCTGGTGAACAGTGCAGCAGAGTGAATTTTTGCCACTCCTCCTCTGGGATTCCAAGAGGAAAGGTGAATTAAAAAGTTCTCTAACCTGTTCTAATGAAACTACTTGTTAGTATCTTCTCTGAGATGTTCAGAAGAGTTGTACAGTTGACAGATATACCTGTCCACCAAAATGGACAACTGAGGGATTCACTTTGTTTTGAACAGACTGTCAGCCAAGTCTGAGATACTAATCCTTCCAGTTTTTCAACAGGCATTGCAACTTCTGCTCTACATGAGCAGCCACCAGCTGAAGCCTGATGAGCACTGGCTAATGGAAGGGGAATCTCTGCATTAGGAAAACTTTGCTGCTTCTAATTAATGTCATCTTTCCCTTGTCTAGACCATACTTGCTCCTACCAGCAAGAAAGTCTAAAACAAAATGCTTTCTATTGAGAAGAAATTGCAGCTATGCAGATAAATGTTGGAGCAGGTGACCTTTCAAGGTCCTTTCCAACCTAGGCTGTTTGCTGATTCTATAAACGGGGGACAGGTAAATGAAAGATATGTGCACAAATACTGGGAGATGGGGAACTGCACTGTCCTGCAGGGGGAGGCCTATTGCACTGACTAGTGTACTTATGCTACTGAATCAGGAGGGTGCCATTCTCTTAGAGGCTTTGCTTAAGATGATACTGTTTCTTTATAGATAAAAGGAGGTTTTATGCTACATACAGCCTAGTTATATTTTATAGTTTAAATAAGAAGTTCTCAGGTTTTAATTTTTTGTGACTATTGTGAAAGATGGACAAACTATTTTATAATGAGCAAGTATCTGCCTACTTTGGGAAGCAGGTAAAACATAAGCCAAATGTAAGAATGGGTAGCAACATTTATACACAATTGTGATTCAAGGGATAGAGTCACAGACTGACTTCAAAGATTCCGGCTAGTCAACAGGACATTTGGAATGACTGAGATGAGAAGAAAGCATTCCCTCTGCATTACAAAACTCTGGCATTCTCTTTCAAACTGCTAATTAGGAAAAATAGATAGTGCCCGCAGATGAAAGCACTGTATCCGTCAGTCTTAGAAAGAAAGACATGATTGTGGAATTCTTGGTACTAAGCATCTAGATGTTTATCCCCCACAATCTTTTTTGTATGTCTAGGAAACAGAATTCAGAAGCGTGAAAGTCTAACTTCTCTAAATCAAAACGCAGAGTACATTTATTTGCAGATTTGAATTGATTACTTTCCATTTAAAAGATTGATATCCCCAAGCAGTTTGTGAGGTATTTTTATCTTAACACTCACAAATGCAAACTTATTTTGCAGTCAAATGATATCCAATTCACAGTATCATAATATGTTGGACAATTACAATCATTATTTGAGAATACCTGTTAAAGTTAACAAACACATCAACTGTTGCTAAATTGAAACAGAGAGAAAGGCAGTTTGTAAAAAGTACAAAGTAAAAAGACTTTCACACTCCTAAAACAAAGCTTGACCAAAAAATGAGTGTAGAACAATGATCAGGGGGTAGGTAAGCACCTGTGACTTGTCAGTTGGATGCAAAGGGAACAAGGGGTTTTCTTTCCTTCTAGTTAAGCATGATTTTCCTTTCTTTACTTCTGCATGTTTGTCTAAGTTTTTAGCAGTGATGTGACTGAATTGTCAATTGTTCTGGTGATTGTAAATAATTAGTTGTATTTGCTTTTCTTTTAATTTGGCTTGATGTTTTAGGGGCATTTTATTCCTGCAAGGGTAGTGATTTGGGCACTTTTCTAATGCTCTGATCTCCAAGACATTTCTCTGTGGCATGTAAAGAGTAGCTGACCATACCGGATCTCTGTGGGACTGTTTGATTTGGGAAAGAATAACTTATTTATGTGTGTGGAAAAAGTGTCTTCTGATGACCTGTAATAGCCACAAGAATATGCTGTGATATAGAAATGCAATTAGGAACACCTGGGTCTCCAGAGTGCAGGCCAGTTTGTGGCACAGGAGCAGAGAAGCATAATGTGCTGCTGTCATGGGTTCAGCAGCAGTAGTCATTTTTCTCCTCCTTGGTAGCTGGTGCAGCGCTGTGTTTTTGATTTTGGGCCTGGGAACAGCGCTGATAACACCAGTGTTTCGGTTACTGCTTAGTGATGTTTTGGTCTGGCCAAGGACTTTCTGAGTTTCATGCTCTGCCAGGGAGGAGGGGAGCCAGGAGGAAGCAGAGACAGGACACCTGACCCAAACTGACCAAAGAGGTTATTCCATACCTCAGCATGTCATGCCCAAGATGGAGGACGGAGAGGAGAGACCCAGAAGGGTGGGGGGTGCACTGCGTGGTCGGGCTTGGTTTTAGGTGGTGAGAAATTGTATTCTTCCCTTGTATTTGCCTTGTCATTATTGTTATTGGTGGTAGCAGTAGTGATTTGTGTTATACTTTAGTTACTAAACTGTTCTTATCTCAACCTGTGGGAGTTGCATTCTTTTCGATTCTCCTTTCCATCCCTCCGGGGGGGGGGGGGGGAAGAAAAAGGGGAAAGTGAGGAGAGAACGGGCTGCGTGGTTAGAGAGGCTTAAACCACGACAGCTGCAGTTGTGAATACAATCAGTAGTGACAATGGTGTTAACTATGTGTGCTGATGGCATGTAAAAACGTGTGATGCATTGCTTTTTTTTTTATGGTAGCTGCAGAAAGGATGCTCTAGTTTGAAAGTATGCAGCAAGAGTCATGGCCAGAATTAATTTCGACTTTGCTGACTTCTAGCTTCTAAGTATATGCAGTTCATAAATTCTGTTTGAACTGTACATATCTTTGCATCCAACTGCAACCTCCAGTTTGATAGTAAGGCTGAGTTCCTGTTCTTGTATTTTCTTCTTGAGCTAAAATATTTAGTGCAGGGCTAAGGCCTTTTGGAAAAGTGTAAGGGGAAACAAAGCAAAATGCAAAGCTGCAGTTTACCAAAACTCAGACAAACTCTGAGTGTACAATACAGAGCTAATGGGATGTAGGGCAGATATTGCTGCATGACCAGGTGACAGGACTGCTCCTAAAGATGTGTGGAGTCAGTGTGAAAATATAAGAGCCAGACTGAGCAAGCAAAAAAGGACTGCTTTTTTACTGGGATGTTCTGGAATGCCAGCCTGGGAAAGTGAATGCAGTGTGGGAAGAGAACATGCAATACAGAGAGCATGACTTGGCATCATTTGTACTCCATGGGGGCTTACCCCTGAGCAGCAGTAACTGTCAGAAACCTTGTCATACAGCTGGTAGATTACTGAACATTTTAATTGCACTGCATTTGGTTACCTCTTCCAGGACCACTCACATGTCCACTCAGCATATTGTGCATCAGTCAGCCCCTCTTATTTATATCATAATAATATATGATTATTTATATCAGCAAAAGTTGTTTCTGCATCTGTATGGTGAGTGAATAGGATAATGCAATGTATTCTAAAGTGCTCACTTGTAATTTTATCACTATGCATGAAATCTGAGGAATAAGGAGGCCACTCTTTAACAAGAGTTGCTATTACAGAATTCACTGGGCCCATCAAAGCTACTATCCAAAGCAGATTTTTATGGAGATGATCCCTTTTAATTCCCTGCTCAGCAAAGTCTCAGTTGAACTACCAGTATAGGAAACTAGCTGCTTAGAAGATGTTTTGCTCCAGACATTTTGTGTTACAGGCAGCTGAATGGAAGACTGCATCAAAGAGATGCCTTTTTTTTTAACGTTCAGTGTTCAGGTGGAATATGAGTGCAACCAAAGCAAATGCTGTCAGCCTTACATTCATATGAGGCACCTTTCCTCCCTTCCCTTGGGAGACAGTGAGCTAAGAAAAGGGAATCTATAGAGTTGCATGTAAAATTCCCTAATTATATCAAGTGATATTTCTGGGGGGAATTAAAAACTGTAAGGCCAAAATGAGGCAGATTTTCTTTTTGTTCTCTTGTTGTGCCTGTTTTAAGGTGTCTGCAAGACAACATGAACATGTCATTTTGTATGCAAGAATTATTCCATTTTTAAGCTAAGATAACATTTTCAATGGTCAATATTTCAAAATTTCAATTACATTATAATACTGGAGATAGATTTTCTTATTTATCTATTTATTTGTTAAATTAGGCACTTAATTGCATATGTGCACTGAGATCTCTTAGCAGCTTAAGTCATGTGTCAACCTAGTTGATCACTGATTTCATGCCGGCTCAGGTATCTGCATGCATACTGCTGTTTCTGACTTTACTGATAGGAAATTGCATGATCTCAAGTTCATCTAGTACTTGTTGTAGTAATAAATTAACTTACTAATGCATCTTCATTTGTGAATAGTGAGACAGTTAGCTTTCTCGAGAACTCCGCCTAAAATCAAATTTCACACCAGCAAGTATATAATGAGGTTATGACTGCGCAGCTGTAGAAACTATACGTGCTAGCTGGAGAGAGTTTGCAGGTGACTGGTGTATAAAAGTGGCATATACTTTGGAGACACTTCAGAAAAAGAAAATGTATCAGGATGGTGCTCTCTACTAGTCATTTCTCTTAAATCATATTTTCATGGAAATACATCACTAAAAATTCTGCCATATGCTGTTGACCTAAAATTCTTACCAACATTCATATAAATTTAAAACATTAATAAGCTATTTTTCCAAAGCAGCCTGGTTAGACAAAGCTGTGATCCTTATGAGAAGGATGTCTCAGAACATGATCTCTTAAAACTGCTGTTACTATGATGTGGTTCTTTTGAGGCAATACTACTTCATCTGCCATAAAAATGATAGCACAAACTTCAGTTTAAGAGGAAATATAGGTGCAAATGGGCCTGTTAATGTAGTATGTCATTTAATGGAGGTATTAAGTAGAATTTGGCCTATCTGTATAGGATCAGACACCTGGCTGCATTTTCACAGTAAAGCTGGTCTAGTATGTGTCTGTGTCTTTCATTACAGGACAGATTTTGGTGAAGAACCCCACAGAGTACCAGACCTATTCTTCCTTGCCTGGCCTTTCTTTGGTCAGTCCTAGTCTGCTTTTAGGACATATGTTTTTATACTCTGGGAAATTATAGATTTAATGGAAATCAGTAAATTAATATGGGCATGTGAGAGAATGTAAGGCAAAGCAAGGAGAACAGAAGCACACAGCATTACCACCTGTGCAAGTGGATCACCTCTGCAGCTGAGTGGACTTTGTTCTATGATGTTTTCCCTATGAAGACTGAAAAGTAAGTTCTAACTGCATATAACTTTCCCTTTTAAGGTCAAAGGACAAGAAGGCTAAATCACAGCTTAAGGCTTGCGAGTGAAAATCATCGTTTTCATGAGAACCACATCCCCATTGTCTTCTAGTTACTATGGAATCAAGACTTTGTAGTGGAGGAGGTTTTGAGGAAGGAGAGTAAGTTAGATGTTGAGACTATTTCTGCTCTAGAGCACAACTCATGGTACATTAATGTACACCTTTTGAATGCTAGTTTGTCAATCAGAAAAGTCCATCAGTTCAAGCCATTTTACATGTGAATTACATTAATTACATTTGTTTCTTGTACTGATTTTTTTTCTTTTAATAATAATAATTCTTTACTGATGTCCTTAAATAAAGAACTCATTTTAAATGAGCTGTTTCCAGCCTAGGGTCTGGCCTTTATCCTCATTCCTTAACATTAGCCTGAAGGTTTAATTCAAGTTGTATTTAGTAGAATACTTTTGTAGTCCTTCATTTACATGTATGCCAACAAGCTTAAACGCACTGCAACCTTGGAAGACTTTCAAAGGAAGTAATAATTCCTCTGAAATAAGTCTTTTGAAGGCTTTATCTTGTTCTTTCTCTTTTTGTTAATCTTGGAGCCCCTTAGCATGTCAAAGCAATTTTTCTAATGTCACATCTTCTACACATTAGCATGAAAGAGCTTTAAAAGATGATTTGAGAAAGAATAAATGTTGAATGAGCATTTATTATAGAGCCATTTATGCTACATTTGCATTTTGACTATGTTTCTGACGTGAAATGTTTGAAAAGCAGACTAATTCGAAAGTCAATAGTCCCTAAACAATGTATACTACAAGTCTGTTTACACTGAACTGTTTCCTTTGTGCATTAATTTACAAAAATAAGATTTCATTAGGCCTAAGCTGATTTGTTTATAGGGAGGAGATTAAACTAGTCTCATTAGTCTTAATATTGAAATGGTATTCCCTTTAGAAATTTAGTAGTGATAAAATGTTCCTCTTTAAGTTATGTTCAAGGGAATAGGGAAAAACTATTCAGTCAATTGACATTTGAGTTCTGATTCTTTCCAGTTCAGCTATAATGGGAATTAATTACTGAAGAATACCCAGGTCTAGAATGAGAAAAATAATATTAGTTTATTACCTTACTACAAAAAAATTTAAACTTTTTTTAAATTTATTTGGAAAACATGCAGATTGAAATTGTCTGTGTGAAGTAGCCAAGACATAATTTGATTGATTTTGTTTATCTCTGTGTGCAAAGACTGGCCAGGTAGTATTTGAAACATTGTTTCCAGTAGTTGTATTCTACTAGGGTGACACAGCATGTATCATCCATGTGGATAGGTTATCCAAGATTCTCTGGACAAAATATGTAAAAGAGTTTTGGATTTCAGGCACCATAATATTCTATATATGTCATTTTAAAAGTCCATGCTATTGTGGGATTTTTGGAAATACTTTGCAGAAAGCTTGCTAGGTACCAAAATTTAAAGGAAAGTAAGAAAAAAACATCTTCCTTCCAATTTTACATTTCCCATGAAGTTGCAGCTTTAGTAGGAGGATCAAAATAGAAACAAAGAGCAGAAGAGTAAGCAAGATTGATCTCTGTAGTGGTGGGGAAAATGATAAAAGGTAAAACCAAGGATGATGTGAGCACTCAGCAGGCAGTAAAAGAAAGCCAGATGACCTGTACCTTCAGACAGCCACCATACATGATAGGCAGGACTCCGTCATAGCCCCCCAGGTCTATGATATGATAGGAACTTAGGGAGCTATTGATCTTTTAACTCCAAAAGAGAAATTCCCTCTTCTCTAGAGAGGTCCAGTAGACACATTATTTGTCACAAATACTATCTTTTAAAAATTGTTATGCGTATTAGGATTAGTTAAAATAATCGTTGAGAATTACTGATTTGGAAGGTGAGTTTTGTTTTTTGTTTGTTTGCTCTAATGAACATAGCAGGCTTTATCATAATAGCAGGATTATTATTATTATTATTATTGTTATTGTTATTATTATTATTTCTTGGATGGTATTTATGTTGTAAGTTTTAAATATTCCTGTGACTGAGTTTTCGGTGTGGGAAAGACTCAGCGTCTGTATTGGTGCCATACCAAAAGAAGGTGTAGCATAGAAAAGGAGGGAATGAGTATTTAACCGCTGCATAAATCCCATAAGGAATAATCTCCAATTGAAGTAATGCTGTAGTGAACCCACCTTTTCCTCGTCTTCACTATAGATTCAACTGTAGTTGCCATCCAGAGAGGAATTGCATTCTTCCTAACCTAGAAACCTTAAAATACTGCTAATTACCCATCATTCTGATGTCAAGAAGGCCATAATCATTCTAAGTACTGCTAATGTGCGATTACACAAGCTGCCCCCCTTAAACAATCCTTTTTAAGTTGTCACAACATACAGGGGGGAAATCTTGTGGGGCCAGGTTGTAGAGATCAAAGGGCCCTGGTAGTAGCAAGGATTCTAAAGTGCCAATAATATCAGAAAAAGGGGAATCTGCAAAAATGAGCAACTTGTCAGTGTGTGTTCTTGAAAGGTGCCTTTTTCATTCCTCTTGAAATATCTGGATTACTTTTTTAAAAAAGCTCTCCTGAAATATATATTCTCAGAGCAGCATGTCACTGAAGAAGATTCAGGACACAACTGAAAATGTGGCCTGGTATAGGTATGTAAACATCTTCAGGTACAGAAGAGGTGTCTGGACTATTTGACTAGGTGTTTATACGTATTTTCATCAGGGAGATATATACGCACGTAAGTGTGATATTGTGTGTGTTTGTGTTATGTGTTTAAACATACATATTTAGTTGCCAGAGGTATCTAAATGTCTTGCAACGATTATTCTAATACTTGAAGTGACAATCTAATTGAGAGGGGATGTCAGAGAAGGGTTTAAGTTTGAAACATAACAGACCTTATGTGGACCCCCCTGGCTCTTCAGATGGTGTTTGCTGTAGGGGAGTACATAATGAACAAGGGAAAGATTTATACCTTCACTGTCATTCTTAGACACCCACACATATATACAGGTAAAGAGAAAGAAATTCTTTATTTGTGAACTTTTTGAATAAGGTAAGAGTGTTCTCATAGAAGTAGGATTTTTAAAAGGAAATTGTTGAAAATGGCCTAAGAATAAAACTTTTGAACACTCTTTCCTCTTCTTCCTTAGTATGAATAAAAGCTCTAAAAGCTGTAGCCTTTAACCTTTTCTGGTCTTTCTGTTCATTTTCTGAAGAGATTTACATGAGAGGTGTTCTTTTTTGTTTGAGCTTGATATAGGTGATGGTCATGTAAGTGCAAGGGCCTATATTTCTCAGGATCTTAGACCTCAGCACTGAGCTAAAAGCTTGCTCTAAGCAGTGGATAGGAGATGAAAATGCCACTGTCCTCCTTCAAATGTTATTTCCCTGGAAGTTTTAGCATTTCAGGGCTAATGCTTTACTACTTGGCTGCCTCCAAACCCTAGCCTTCAGACAAAACTGTAAGAGGTTGTATAGTACCCTGGGCAAGCCTAAGAGGTCATCTTCTAGTATGAAGTAGTTGCCTGGAGGCTCAACTTCATCAGTCATGATATCTGTAGTAGTCTGTGTCCCTTCCCCCTCAGGTACAAATGCATATATATGCAAGTAGGTTTTGCCCATGGATTTAGAAATGAGAGCAGAAATATTTAATTGAGAGACTTCTAGAGAAAGACAAATTCTGAAGTGAACATCCTGTTATCTGAGTAAATTCTTGCAGTGTGCATGCCTTTGGAAACCCACTCGATACTAAAGCATGGCAATTCAAGAAGCAGAATTCTTTTTCCATATATTAGAGACTTTGTGGCTTCTTTTGTGTGAATAAATAATAGACTAGTCAAATACTGGCCTTCCTGAGGCTGATTAAAATACAAACAGCCCCCCTGCAAAAAAAAAAAACCAACCCAACAAAACCCAAACCAACACAAACAACAAAACAACCAAACCAGGCAAACAAAAACCCAAAACCAACCCTCCCCAGACCATTCCATTTACTAGGTCTACGATTTAATTTATTGGTCCTAATAGATTTTTTTTTCCAAATTCCAGCTAAATTATTTTTTCTGCTTGCTGCATACTTATCTTGCAGCTTGATCATTTCTCTCTTTGTTGTCACTCAAGACTTGCTTTCCAAAATTTATTCTATGTTTTTTCTTCTTTAACTGGGCAAATTATTAGGCTGTTAGAAGGAGCAGCTCAGCAAGTTCACCGTGTTTTACGGTGCATTGCATAGCGGCTGCCTTACAGTATGTTGTCCTCTTTACCCCCCAGCTCTCACTTCTATCAGTACTTGCCAAGTTTTTTGTTTGTGGTATTCTCTGGGGTAGTAGCATCAGTGACTGCTGATTGGACAACAGCTACTACAGTGTTTTGTCAAGCTTGCTTTGAATACTGGGATAAGAGCAGGTGGTTTCTGAACCTACCCATGACAGGTGAGTAAAAATGTAGTCTCTTTTCTCCAGTTATCGTCATCTGGCTCAGTTAGTGCTTGGATGGGATACTGCCAGGGAATCATCATCTGTCTATTAAAAACCTTTTCTGAATAATAATCTTGCTTCACTAGAAACGTGGAGACATAGAGAATAGAAACGCCACAAAACTAAATTTTCAGAAAGACAGGAATTGTGATCTGCAGCAGCCACCTCTTTTGACAACTGCCTTGTGTTCCCTCCTAAGTCATACAAACAGGATCAGAGCTTAGTGTTTAGCAGAACCTTGGACTGTGTTTACATATTTAGATATGAGCCACAATATCTTACTTTATAAGGTAATTTCTGCAATTTCTGCACATTTGGGTCACTTCAACCCTTCTTAAATTATGACTTTTTAACGATCTATTTGAATGAACCTTGATATTGCAGTTCATTTAATTCAGCTCATCTACCCAATTGCTTTATTCTTTGGTAATGTACTCTTGATCATTTCTTGGCCTTCTCCGCTTTTTTGTTTTCCTTTTGTAATCCTGCTTTCCTGATTTTAATTTTGTGAGTTCATTCACTTTCTTCATAAAGATACCTTTCAATACATATATATTTTCAATAGTTAAATGTATGGTCCCATTCTGTAAACCCTCTGCTTTCTTTCATGCTACTTGTTGAAGTCATGTTGTCGTTCTGTTGCTTCTGATACATTTTTACAAAGCTCAGAATAGAATCATAGAATAGTTAGGGTTGGAAAGGACCTTATGATCATCTAGTTCCAACCCTCCTGCCATGGGCAGGGACACCTCCCACTAAACCATGCCACCCTAGGCTATGTCCAATCCAGCCTTGAACACCACCAGCGATGGAGCATTCAAAGCTTAATACAAAAAATATGAATAATCAGCAATAAACAGTGACATCTTAATTTCTTATGAGCATAAAAAAATATAATTAAATAAATTCTATTCCTCTGAGATGGATTCTTAAGTGCTATGAATATACCCTTGGAAAAATATAATAATGACCATGGTCAAGTGAAAGTATTAATTCTAAATTTTATATATTGTAATTTTTAAATTGTCACTCTTACAGTTTGTTTGCGAAAAAGCAATTCAGCTTTTGGATAATAAACCAGCTCTGTGCAGGACAGTTACTGTTGTATTACAGTGCGCCTTCTTAAATTTAGAAGACTGAGAACGGTGCAGATAGTCTGAAAGTTTATCAGGTGTTCATTTTAAAAGGAATCACATATTTTCTGAGCCTTTTTGTCATGCAGATTTCTAAGTTACCACTTAGAATTAAGTTAATTCTTCTCCAGGCAGAAGTTTCTAGCTAAAACTTCTGCCTGATTGTATTTTTGGGAGGTGAGGAAATGGTAAATACGATGTAGCAAAAGCTGACCCCTGATAACTGTGCTCTTACTGAGATGCATTAAAAAAATCAACAAAGATTGCTTTGTCCAATTCCCTGAAAGTGGAGAATCAGGAATGAAAGCAAGAGATGCCCAAGAGATTTTGAACAGGTGATTACCTTTTGATGTAAAGGTTAGGAGCTCATGGAGAAGGCAGAAGTCAAACTCAGTGAATTGCCTTGAAACAGGTCAGACTGGTTTCTCATTGCTTCTGGCTCCCTGTAGGTGTTCAGTAAGCTTAGAACCAAAGCTGATCTGCTTCTGTTGTTGTTCTGATGTTCTAGAGACCATGTTAAGGTATTCACACGGAGAGCAATGTCTGAGGTTGATTTGTTGGTCAGCTATTTAACAGAATGTATAACTTGACCAGGTGTTAATTAAAATACTAATTCACAAGGCAGTTTTGAAGTGAGATGAAATGGAATGTGATACACAAAATTATATTCCAGTACCTGTAGTGACTGCAGTCCTTTACTAACATGTCATCTGTTTTCATGTCTCTGGGGCCTGGTTAGTGAACTGTTACTTTGATACTTTTGCTGGTATAAGCAAAGCTTTTACATTGAATAGCCATTTGCGTGCTTCCATGGAGAGAATACACACAATGCTGATGTATATCCAGTCCCCATGGCTCCTACATAGTCTCATAAATAGGCATTAAGCCCTATTTATGCCTATTCATCCCTGTTCATTGACATGGAATATAAGAATGTGCTGGTCCTGTTTTTTTTGCATGTTATAATTAGGCTGAGCAACTCCAAGTTTCAACACAGTGTAATGAAACTTGTGTGTGAAATAGGGCTCCAGGGATGCCTTTTTGTTGACCGTATGACATTGGCATTTGGAACTCTGAGGTGGGATACAGATGGGTTTCTGTGGAACAAGGCTGGTTTACCCTGGCTTAGTATCTGCTGCTGTTTTGAGTCCAATTCAGTATTCAGTGATTGAGCAAAACTCCAACTGACTTCAATTAAGAGGTTAGCCTGAGTATGCAGTAGTTGTAGTAAGTCTTTTTAAGATGTTAACATCAGAAGTTTCTTACGTATGTGGAGGTAAAACCTGTTTTCATATAGGACACTGAAACAAATCCATGAACTGTTCCCAGGCTACTCAGGTCAAAGGTCCCCCATAGCTCCCTGCCACCCAAGATGAGTATTGTTTGGGTCCTGGAGGAGGAGAATTCTGCAAGTACCTATAACTGGGACTTGTCTGTCCAATTAATAACCAGAAAAAAATTGCAAATATAAAGGGAAACTGGTAGTGATCCTACCATTAAAGCATTAAATATTCTGTAGCATAAGAGTACTAAGTCAGACTTCAGTAAAGCATTTGAAATTAGGACCTCTTTAAAAAAGTACAGCAGTTGGAAGGAAAAAAAGCTTCAAAGCTGCTTTTGCTCCCCCTTGGAAACCTGCTGGTGTTAGGATAAAATGAATAGAGGAAAGAGAAAGGTTTGCCTTCTAATAAAGCATCTGTTGCCCACTTTGAACATTTCTTACTTCTTTGTGAGTGTGTCTCTTCAGTTATGGTGGCTACTGACAATGAAGAACAGAGGTATAGAAAAAGACAATACCTGTTATATAGCCAATATTTTTGATTTCATGTCACTTTGAACAGAATCTTCATTTGACCACATGCTGTGTCCAAAAGGAATTTCTTTGTTGCCTAATCCAAAGATGCCGTAAGATGCTCAAAAAAGTAAACTGCAGGAATCTGTTCAATAAGAAAGATAAAAACAAACCTTACAATTCTTTCAGTGCACTGCGATCACTTTTAACTTCAGCCTATTTTGGCATGCTACATAAAAACTGAATTCAAATGACTTGTGCCTTTTTTTCCTCTCTTTAATGTTGTTAATTCTGGTCATGGACTATAGATTTCCTTCATCTTGGAAATAAAAGGCCATAAAATAAACAACTGCACATAAATTCAAAATGTGAGAAGGAATAAGGGATGCACATGCATCACTGGATTGTTTAGAAACCTGTGGCCAGTTACTGCTGCCACTGAATTTTTGCTGCTGTAACCTATCTTTTTGAGGGCTCCCATCCTCAAAAGCTTTGCAGTCTTTCACAGAAGGAGAGTCTTGGGTTTGGCTGAGGTCCTCACCTGAGTGATTCAGCAAAAGTTTATTCAGCTCTAAGACACTTTATTTTTCTGTCTTCTGTGTATGCTTACAATTCAAGGCCAAAAGGGCAGAAGACTGTATTCTAAGGGCTACTTTCAGCTCTCCATGGTCAGCTCTTGTCTTGCTTGCAATGGATAAAATCAGCTCATGACTGACCATTGAAGCATTAAGCAAAGACCATGTAATGAAATATAAAGTCTGACCCAATTCAACTGAGTTAAATTAAAAAAAAAAAAAAAAAAGCTGCTTTAATTTTAAATGGATATAGGGAAATGCAGTGTTTTGAATAAACAAACATTTAGATCTTTGGGTTATTTAGAGCAGATAAGGTTGCAAAGATGACTTTGCAGTCTCTTTTTTTGGTACCCTTAAACTCTCAAAACTTTCTGCTTACTTAGATTCTTTCCTGCTTTAAAATTAAGCCCATTTTAAAAGTTGAAGAAAAGCATTTGTAGGTTGTATGTGATTTGCAAAGGTTTTTTGGTTTTGTGCTTAAAAGGAGGGCACCTGTGGGTCTGGGCATAACTTAATCAAGAGTTGTAAGGCACTCAATAAGGAAGTTTTAATTACTCAGATTTAGTTACTGACACAGATTTCCTATATGTCTGAATTGTAAAGATACCCCAAGATGTTCACATAGTGCAATAGAGAAGAGTCTTTTGCACATGGATGTAGTTACTACAGTTACTTTTATTGTGAGTACAGACCAGTACTATTAGTCATGTGAACTGTTATGTTGGATTTTAAAATATTCAGGCTAGTTTTAATTTCTCATTTACAATGTCTTCAATGTAAGAAACATAGCATGTTTTTGGAAGGAGTGAAACTTGCTTCTCACTGAAAAGTTAAAATACTAATTATAGAAGCTCTGGAGTTATGAAGGAGCAAGGCATCCACATATATGTTTGAGAAAAGTCTAAAAGATCCTGGCCCTTTGAGAAAAGATGACACAAGGAAACACAGGCTGGTGCATGGCATACAAGATGGGCAAATGAACTCTGCCCTTGTATAAGCTTCCCTGGACCAGTAAGTCCTTTGTCTGGTATGGCAGAAATGATCAGGTTCTGCTGTGAAGCTCACCAGGCTTGCTGTAGGACAGGGAAGGGTGGTAGGGTTTGTGCTGGCAGACCATATTACTAACCAGATTTGAGCAAGAGTCACTTCCTTTCGCTGTTACCTTCCGTTTCAAATGAAGGCACAGCAGATACTCACAATGAATCATTAGCAACTTACTTCTAGGCTGGCCACCCTCTGTCTCATTTGAATTCTTTGGTCTACAGCCACTGCCAGTTCTCCAAAGGGGTTTGCTCTTTGAATTATGCATTCCTTCTCACAAGTCATCAATAATGTTACTCAGAGCAGATGTATGTTCTGTAATTGATTAGTTATCTCTTCATGGCAAATAGTAGAGTTTGTGATCAAGTAAGCAGGTTCATAGATTCCCTTGATCAAAGCATCAGAATCTGATTATGCTTCCTATAAAGGACATCCTTTGAAGTGGATCAGCACTCAGGTAATTCAATTTTCTTTCTGGAGAATTCATCTTGAAAGGAGGTCATTTACTCAGGTACAAAGAAGTGGAAGATACTGTTTCCATTATGACCCATCTGGTGACTTTATGTCAGCCTCAGGAAAAAAAAAAAAAAGGAATATGTAAAGATTATTTACTGTGTCTGAGAAATAATGATGTGGTGCTTTTTGTTCTGTACATCAGATATGATAATTTCTCTAAAATGGATTCTGTCTTATATTAATCTGAATCTGACTGTACTACACTTCAAGAAAAATGAGCAGTTACCAAGTGTAAACTTAAGCTGTAGTAGGACTTTTCAGAATGCTATACAAACTCAAACTTTGACCTACATTTGCTTGTCAGCGAGTTTATTACCTCTTATCCTCATAATTATGGATGGAAAGCCATTTTTTTTTAAACAAGGCACCACTCTTCTTTTTTTCTCTCCTTTTACATACAGCTGAAAGTTTCTAAGGGATATCTGGTAATCCAGGAATTGTTTTTCCACCCTTTTCTTTCCCAGGAGTGTTTCAATGTTTCTTATTTCATTATTAGAAAAGATCAATGGTTATCATATAGTTAAAAAAAGAACTTTAATACAAAGAAATGAAAAGTACTGTTGAATGGTACTTTGAAGCTGTGAACTCCCAAGAAAAGTAATGGAAAAAAGTAAGAGGCATTTTTAATTTGAGCATTTTTAAACATGAGTGTTATGTTGTGAATGCTCCATCGCTAGCAGTGTTCAAAGCTGGATTGGACATAGCCTTGGGTGGCATGGTTTAGTGGGAGGTGTCCCTGCCCCTGGCAGGGGGGTTGGAACTAGATGATCTTAAGGTCCTTTCCAATCCTAACTGTTCTATGATTCTGATTCCATATTATTAATTTCCTTCTTAAACATAAACTTCTTAATGTCATTTACACTGTAGATACATATGAAGTTTACAGCACAGTTCCCTAATGTGATGGACAGATGCTTCAAACAAGGCCTACAGAAGATTGTTAGCATTGAAATCTTCCTTCAGTTCTCAGTTAAGGAGATATGGTGGTACATTACTGCTCTGTAGCATGACAGCTTTCATCTTGAGTGCAATGGGAAGACTCCAAATGGATGGAAGAGACTTTTCCTTGGACATTGAGAAATATATAAAACTGTGCTTTTAATAAATATGCTAATAAACCAAACTTACTATTTTGTTCTTTTATTTATTTATTTATTTGTTTATTTATTTTTAATTCTAGTCCACAAAACCCTTGCTATAATCTTTTCTCTCCTCTTCTCAAAGAGTAGGTCAAATACTAGGAGGAATTTTTTTGTCTTTAACCTAGGTCTAATGGCTGTAGAATCTGATGAAAAAAGGGTTAAGAGCTAATACAAAGGCTGAAAAGTAAAAGAAGTCAGATTAAAGAAGTGGAAAAATTAGCCTTTTAAAACAACTATAAAAGTAATAGCATCTTTCTGTGGCATGTGGAATATTTGAACAGAGGGAAAAGATAGCTAGTCCTTTATTTTTTGTTTCCTTTTTTTGGTTTTGGATTTTCTTGGTTGAATTCCATGGCCAGAATGATGCCCCACTTCATACCTCCATACCAAACAAAGGGCAACATAACCTGGGAGGATCCAGCAAGGAGCTTCCAGGTAGGAGTCTATGCCTCAATGTCTTTCCTCCTGTGTTCCTTTAGCCTTCAGGATTATGTCTCCCTAGGGCAGAAAAGGGAAAGTTGTAAAGGTATCATAACATTTATATGTAAGTCCCTTACACATCCTTTGTTATCACTGGACACTGGGGAACATATGACAACAATACTTCCCTAACTGGTGGTATACATGGTATATCTCTGTAGTTAGCTTGAATTAGTACTTAGCTTGAGGTTTTGTTTTGTATTTCATACCATCCTCTGCTGGTGAATGTTCAGTGGCCCTTGGTAAACGTGTCCATAGTAGAGGATAAGATGGTCCCCAGATTCAGTGTTTGTAAGAACTGACAAATCCTTTCTCCAAGTACATGTTTCTAGCTAGAAGGCAGAATGATAAAAACGGAAATAGCTGGAGGAAAATGAAAAATAGCCAACCTTTGAGTGCTTTAAAGGGAGCAGTCTCCATAGGACCATGGGGAATTTTTGAAAGAATTCTTTAAACCTCTTGCTGTGAAGAAATGCCTTTTTGCAGGCCCACAAAAGTATATAGAGAATTTAATCTCTCCTTCTCTCTTCAGCTGGTTTCATTTGTGTCTCCTCCTTGCTCTTTAGGCTACTCCATGTTTTCCTGCCTGTGGCACCTTTGAGATCCTTTCAGAGATAAGAAATGCTTCACTGTACACTTGTGATGGGAACTTTCAAGTGGAGACAGACTTCAGGCTCTTTGCTGTGGCTGTTTTTTTGTGCATTAGTTTTGTCTGTTTGGGTGACCTATGAGACTAGCCCAAGCTAATTAAGACTTCTACAGCCTTCCATAGTTTCATACTCTTACATGCACACACATAAACACACACACTTTTTGTGTTAAAAATATTTCTGAGCTTGTGAAATCAAGAGATTTATATGCAAACTTAATTTGATTCTTCCCCTGCCTCTGCTCTGTACCCACCTGTTCTACCTTTCTGATTCCTGGGGCCACATTTCTAAGTATCTCAAAGTATAGTATAGTATGTGAATCACTTTATCTGAATGGTGTGAGGTTACAGCACTCTGTTTCCATAGAGTAAGGTTGTTTTAGGTATATTTTCACAAGAAAATTAAATAATTTCTTTCTGCTGTCCTCACAATTATCTGCTTTTATGACTAAGACATTATCCTGTTTTCTTGCACCATAGTCTGTATTTTAAAACTCATAAAACTCTAAGAAACAATTTTTCTTGATTCTGTGTTTGCTTGTCCTTTTTTCTTCTCTATAACTTCATATGCAATTACTTAACTGCTTCTTTGCTTCTACTGCTGCTGAAGGAGTGAAGTCCATTTAGTATTATGAAGGTGGCAATTGCATGAGAGCATGTGTATGGCCATGGAGTTATTCCACTGAAAGCTGTGGAACACTGATAAAATGTAGACATGTGAAAGCTGGAGCAGTAGTAGCCCAGCAGTGAGGAAGTTGAGTGGATGAGACTGTGGGAATGGAAACGGAAATCATTAAATGTAGGTGTCAGGATTTTGACATGTGACTGCAACTTTAGGTAGTTTTGCAAGTGGTAGTGAAAAGAGAAAAAGAGAAACATTCTATTAAAAGAAAAAGTTTTCAAACTTTGCAGACCAAAACTATAAGCCATTCACACAAATCAGTGAAAACACTCCTAGTTTCCATATGTCGTACTTTTTGAAAAGATGTGGTTCGTAGTGGCTTATCAATGGAGTGGCAGTGGGGCATATGGATAGGTGACCAGCTGGGGAGACCTGGAGCCCAGCTGGAGTAATGCTGCTGCCTGCTGTGTCAGTGGGCTCAGGCCTCTGGGCTCGGGAGCCCTGTCTGATGGGTGAATGAAGCGTATGCTTAATTCTCTCTTCCTCTATTCTCTCTCTCTCCCCTTTTCTCTCTGTATATGCCTCTCTCTGTATCTTACACAAACTTTGAGTCATTAGTGGACTGCCTGCTGAAGAGATCTCTGGGCTTTACACAATCTGGCAGTCTCTCTGTCACTGGAAAGGAGATCTAAATCAAATCACAGCAGAGAAGAAGAAAAATTTCTCTTGTGAGAGCTGTCACCTTGCTTTTAAAGATGGCTAGGATTTGAAGGGGAAAAAAGTATTCAGAAAGAATGTATTTCCATAATCCAGCTAACCTTTTCTAGCTTGAAATATTTTATCATTGTACAGGGAGTTTTCTTTTGTCTCCTTGGTCTCTGTGACCTCAGATGTGGCTTTGGTTCCCTCACAATACGGTGTACACAGTAATTGTAATCCCCCCCATGGATGGGAGACAGTAGCCCCTGTCTGTGATAACTCCCATGAACAACTTCTGGAGTTAAATAACATTATGTTGATATTAATTATAAATGTTTTAAATGTACATCAGTTTACAGCTAAATATTGAGTTGCATTTTCCAGAATAAATGGAGCTGTGGAGCAACAGAGCTGTGGTATGTCTCTGTTCTTTATTCCCTTTAAAAATAAGTATAATAAAGAGCTCCTAATTATCTTGAACTCAACACTGCAGCTGGACCACAGTAAAGATTTGAATTATCTCTCTACTGTGGTGAAATGTGTTTGGTTCTGCATAAGAAATTTTGCCAATATCATGTCTACACTTGTTCATTGTGAATGTACAAGTCATCTTGTGACTTTATTTCATCACACTGAAATGGCTGTAATTTCTTTTTTTCTTTGTCTCCCTTCATGTGAAGGAAAGAAAAGACAGAGAAACCCACCAGGCTTTGGTGCCAGGGTGTGCTGATAGAAGTCCTTCTGGCACCAGCCAGAGTGAGTGCTTACCTCAGCTTCTTGCACTTTTGGCAGATCTAATCTGTATTAACTGCAGTATATTTTTCTTGATATGAAAACAGTTTTAGCAGCTTGGTTAGGACTCTCTTTCCCAGTGGTGTGTTCACATCACTGTCAAGTGATATCTGAAACAAGTTTATGATCTCTTCTTCCTCTCGTATTTTGTATGTAATACGTGCTTCAACTTCCACAAGCTTCAGTTGCTTTCTAGAATTACAGGCTACAGAACGTTTCCAATCCAAAATGCTTCATTTTAAAATTAAGTTGTCTGTTAATTAAGAAAACATCACTTGTATCCTTTTGAAAAAGTCAGGTTCCAAAAGGTGGAAGAAATGAAAACTCCAGTATGACAGCAATTCCACTCAAGCTGTATGATTAACGTGCTGGGGTGGATTCTCAGCTGTGCTGAGTTTGGCCTTCCTGAGGCTTAGCAGAGCCAGAGAGAGCAGTGGCACTGAGCCACCTTTCCAGTCCTTTGATCCTGGGCCAGCCAGGGGCAGAGCTGTCTGTCTGCGTGCTTTAAAGCAACCTAAGAGGTGTTTTAAACTCTGCAGTTATAATGACAAGGTAGGGGCTGCTAACCCAGATTGTTATCCCGGCCCTGTTTCAGTGCTATCTATCTGGGGCATTGCTCTCTTCTCCCCAGCCTAGCTTGTGACCCGATCACTTGTCACCAGGAATGCAAACACTGTCTTTAAAGTTACTGCTTTTAGAAGCAAAAAAGCAGCCAAAGTCAGAGACAAAAAATATTGCCTGTTACATTTACACATAGAAGGAAGCACCTCTTTCACCTATACATCAATTTTGTTTTGAAACAAACCCATAGGTAATTATTCATATTGATTTCAATGTCTAAATCCATTCTCTTGAGTGTTACTATTAATCCTGAATAAATGTTTTTTGTTTTGTTTTGTTTTGTTTTAATTCTATTTACCATTAAGTGTTTATCATTACAGCTATCTGAGGAAATGAAATTTGCATTTTTGGAAAGCATTTGCATACTGGAAAAACATATGTTTCCTGGATTGGAGTGAAACACTTATCTGTTGGAGTGAAATATTTCACCTATTCCTTAGATTTATAAAAATATTACTTCTCCACAAGGATTTTATTTTGTAGTCATTTTGTTGTGATCTTAATGAAGAAAGAATATTTTACCCAAATTAATCATGTTCACAGATTACATGCTTGTGAACTGTTTAAGATGAATGTGTTTATGACAAGAATATCCTTTAGTTTCTTCTACTGTTGTGATACAGTTTTCTGGATTTGAAATTTTCCAACTAATCCATGAAAAATTATTTTCAAAGGTAGGACCTATTTAGAATAGAAGGTTTGCTACTTGCTGCTGCCAGAGTGCTCTTTGAACTGGATTGTTCCCTTTGTGTGAGACCTTTATGGAAGAAGGGGCAGGTAATCCTGTGTATCTGCCCAGCATGTGGTTTCTGAAACATATGTTGCTGGCTCTGTAGGAGACAGAGGAACTGGGGGACAGGGAAGGGAAGAGGAAGCATTCTTCTGGAAAACCTGTTTTTTTTGTTTATTTTGAAATTCTATTCTGAACATCTTCAGATTGCTCCATGTCTGAAACTTCTGGTTTTCTCCCCAGCTGGTTTTAGTGAGTTGTTCTGGCTTCATAACATGTAAGTGTGAAAATAAGACAAAATATGGGTTACGGGCGTTGTGGTCAGCTCATCACACATTGTCTGTGCCACTCCTTCCTCCTAAAGGGGAGGATTCCACACACTCTTCCGCTGCTCCAGCTTGGCGTCCCTCCCAGGGGAGACAGTCCTCAATGAACTTCTTCAATTTGAGTCCTTCCTACAAGCTGCAGTTCTTCACGAGCTGCTCCAACAGGGGTCCCTTCCACAGGGTGCAGTCCTTCAGGAACAGACTGCTCCAGTGTGAGTCCCTGGTGGGGTCACAACTCCTGCAGCAAACCTGCTGCAGTGTGGACTCTTCTCTCCATGGAGCCGCCGGTCCTGCCAGGAGCCTGCTCCAGTGCAGGCTTCCCACAGGAGGAAGGCCACAGCCTCCTTCAGGCTCCTCCTTGAAGCCCACTGGCATTGGCTCCATTGGACACAGGGAAAGCTTCTGGTGGTGTTCCTGTTGATGGGAGTGGACCAACATTTTTCTTTTTCTTTTTTTTTTTTTTTTAATCAACTTCTAGTGGGAAACATAAAAGACCTCATTCTGATATCAGGATTTGAGGATATTTGGTGCTTAAATGAATCAAGACCTTAGAAAAATTACTTCTTCTTGTAGTGGTAAAGCTGACCTAGAATATTTCCAAAAGAAAGTTTTTTCTGTGAGATATTAAGCTAGCAAGATGTGCTAAACTCATGTGAAATGCTTTGAAAGCTTGAGAGTTTAGAATTGGGAAGCTATCTAAATTCAAAAGAAAGTTAAAAAAAAGAGAGAAACAGAAGAACAAGAAGGGAAGGACAATGTAAGGCAGCTTTTCCTAACCCTCTGTGACCAAGGCAGGCTCAGAAAGTTACAGCCTGTCAGATTGACAGAAACAATTGGCCGCTATTTTACTCTAGTAAGTAAGATTTCAAAAATGGGAAAAATAATGAAAGGATACACATTAAAGGTTTCTGAAGCTTTCCAGCAGCTCCTCTTCTACCAGTTCCTATAGATAAATCAAATGGCTTGTAGTCTCTGGAAAGTTTTCTGTAATGCATCTTTCTAGAAATATTCAACTCCAAAGTGTAAATGTGTAACTTTGCAGTATAAAATTAATAAATTCTTTCATGAATAAGTAGCTCTGTACTACTTTCAACTTTCCATGTGCTGTAAACTAGTAATTGATTTGTCTTTGAGCAAACTCCAAAACCATGTGAATCTTGGAGAGCAGAATGAATGTTTATATACTACCACATCAGGTATCCTGGGTGGATATTTATTTGTTACTCTTGTATATGTAATGGTTTTATGAGTGCCTTAGAGAGTAGGAACTGCAGGTATAGCACAGAGGGAAATAGAGAAATACAAACTTTTCAAGTCATATTTGCTTGTGTGCAGTGTTGCCATGCTGTTTCGTGCTCCAGCATGGCACTGTTTGGGCTCAAGAGGTTGACACACAGCAGAGCAGACAAGGAGAGCAGCAGTAAAGCCACGCTGTGGCAGGCTGCAAGCTTATCAGAGATGGCCATTCCTGAGCATCCTCCCTAGCACAGGGAAATGCTCCTCCCAAACACACCACTGTCTGTCCATTAAGTGATTCCATGCATCAGGGTTGCACTGAGTGAAGGATCAGCTGTACAGTATTGTCATCCTAAGTAATAAAAATTAATGATGTTTTAAATAAATAAAAGAACTTTATTTTCTGGTTTATGGGCTTGTAGAGTATATTATAGTGACTGTTCTCAGAAACCACAAAGGCTAGAAACTTTCCTTCTTTTGTGATTCCCATGTTTTTAATTGGCTCCAGATGTTGTATTTATAAGAAGATAAGTACTGAGAGGGTTGTAACTATGTCATTCATGTAACAACATTGGGAAGAGCAACCTGAAAAGGCTGATAGTCAGTCCTCCAAGAGGCAACATGAAAGGCAAGTAGGTGTGGCTGAGCCGATAAATATTTAAGAAACAAAATGTGGCCATGGAGAATAATGAAAGATAGTTTGGGGTTCCTCTGAGACCATCTACAGGAGGGTCATCAGATTAAACAAGAGTAAAAGGAAAATAAGTATCATCTCACTTATTTTCTTCTTCAACACCACGTACAGAGGTGCTTTAAGGGAGCCTTTACAGAATGCATCTTTTAGAGGCCAAATTTTACTGCAGGAAGCAGAAAATTGTCTCTAGAATAATTTGCATATATATAAAGTAGATTCAAACTTTGCATGCTCTTTATGTGAGATCTGAGGTATTTTATCTGTGCGAAGCCACATGTTGCTGGTCTTGCAAGGACTAATGCAGACTCTGCTAATGCATGTGAATAAACATACTTGTAGTGAAATGTTTAAAGCACAGAGCTTAAAAAAGATGTCATTAGAGTGATGTATTCTCCAGCAAATAATCCCTTTGAGAAAATGTGTCATAATATATGTTCTCCTCTATAAATTGTGCTAGTTTTTGGTTTAGAAGAACTGCAGGGAAAATTGGATATTAGAACTGGGTTTGCTTCCTTGACTGTGAGAAATCCTGGCTTAATAGCAAAATTCAAGACAGTACGTGAAAAGTATGAGGAAAGCAACATATCAGATCATGGTAGACACTGTATTTATGCATTTAATGCTTCCTTTTGGACTCTTATCAATATGGCTGGGTTTTATCTGATTACCTCACTAATATTCAGGAGCATGTACAGAGTAACACATATTGAACTCTTGTTAAAGCATTATTAAAAATAGCAGCATATCAATTAATTCCATGCAAACTGAAAAAATAAATTCAAATGCAAATCCCTCCCGATACTGAGGATGACATTTGTGTTCACTGACGTGCAGGTGTAGCTGTACTTGAGGAGGTTACGGTATGAGAAACAACAGAATTGTAGTGAATTAAAGCAGTATTATCAGATTGGGCTGGAGCTTATATTTTGTTTTTAAATTTGTGAGGAGAGCAAATCTACATTTATTTTCAGGCAGTTTAGAAGTTGGCCCAATAAATCTGGCTCAGATTCCCAAATGCTGTAACCTCCTTTGTATACAAAGTGTGCAGAAGGGGCAAAGCAGCACCACAGGAGCTGTGTGGGAAACAGTGGGCCAAGTTGTTTGTGAGAGAAGTACCAGTGCTTGTGCTCTTGCTGCCAGCTCCTGCTGAGCCTGCCCCTGCTCTACACTGACACGCAGGTTGCTAGCTGTACTGCCCTGTGAGTTATGCGCTGTTTATGCACCAGCAGAATCAACTTCCAGTTAAGACTGCACTTACCTAGCTTGTGCTTGCAGCACCTGGGGCACATTATGCACATGTCTCTGAGATGAAAGGCCAGCCTTGAACTAGCCATTCTTCCATCAAATCCTTTCAGTCAGTCAATCTAATGAGAAACACTAAGGAACATGTTTTCAGCTCCTCTCTGGGTTTGGCCAACTTCTAAAACAGGGCTAATTGTCTACATGTGTGTTTTTCAGTTGAAACTCTGGCAGAAAACAGTTTATCTGGCTGGGCTTCAAATTTAGATCTGATCCTGTCAAAAACATTACTCTAGTGGAAACTAGAGGTTAAATTCTGTTGATGTTTTAAGTGCATATTCTACTACAATGCACAAGGAAAAGCTAAGCCATTTCATTCAGTCTGAGACATTAGGTTAATGATATGTGCTTAAAATTAACAGCTCACTGGTATTTGCCAGCTGACTAATCAACATAATGCTATTGTTTTGAGAATATAGCCTGCAAATAGGTGGGCAGAGTTGACAACTAATTATTGTAGGTAAAATTATATCTGCTTATTTGCATAATTAAAAAATACTCTTTAATGCATTTGAAAGAAAAGTAGTGTTTTGATAACTGCAATTTTTAAACCTTTTCAACTGCTGGAGAAAAGCTTATTTTTTTATATGCAATGTGTCATATTACAAGTCACTTTTCCTTTAGTAACAAGCAGCAAGGTTTTAAAATACAGGCTCACATTATTCATCATCACAAATTAAAATCATGACTTGTTCTGCCTACTTTAGCATATTATTGTTAATGTATTTCCAAATATAAGCTGCGACTTTAAAATAATTTCTGGGAGCTTTTTGCTTTTGGTCAATTACTTTGTATTGTCCAAAGTGAATAAATGTAACAGAAATTTATTCAACTACAGTTCAAATTGGATGCTAGCCAATCTGGTTTTGTTTGTTTGATAGCTTAAGTGGCATGTTTTGTGCTTTCTTCTTGCCCATAATTTTCACATACACTAAGGCTGTTTTTTGCCTGCTGGGGCTGAAGTTTTGGAGAGGAATAAAACAATAATTTCCTTGCTATTTGCTTTAAAGAAGAAAGCTACATGGAAGCTCTGGTATTTTTGATAGGCACATGTGCAAGAAACGTGATTGTATGGCTGATCCAGCAGATTGTTTAGCTATATATCATGGTGTGCCTTTTGGGGGAGCAATCTGAAGTATGAAACAAACTCAAGTATATGTGAAAGTTCTGTGGAGCAGAAGCAGCTTTATGTATGAAAATGCCCTGCTAACAGAGCCCATGGGTAATTGTGCAAATTATTGCATGTATCTCTATAATGCTCACATTTTACTTTTAATCCAGTCTAGTCTGCTATATTCATGAGTACATAGATACCAAAAAATATATTGGTCATTTGCCAGATGTCTTAAGGTGGTGAAGCGGCTCATGCAGTCCAAGTAGATGAAACATCACAGCTGGGTCACCTAGGGCTGTAGCAATGTGATATACTGCGTGTGTAGTAGCCTTCAGTTATTCTCACTTCCATTATGAACTGGAAATCCTTGGGATAAATTAAATACCCAAAGGTGTTTGGCATACATACAGCATTTATTTTGTTTTTACTTTTCTTGCCTTTAATGTAACTTCATCAAACAGTCCCACAAGTAAAACTACTTATTGAAGATACTGCAAAAATATGCCTTGTACTTGTGTAACCAGTTTTGTTTGTTTATTTTTTTTCAGACGGTGCATCAGTACTTCAGGCTGTTTGTTCATGCCTCAAAGTACCTCAAACCTCAGTGCACCTTAAAGTACCTTTAGAGCATGGTGATACACAGCGTCCTGGGCCATCTGGAAACAGAAGCATTAGAAAGCAGCAGCAACCATCTGTTATGTTTCTGACATCAGTGAACTGCAACAAGAAAAGGTAAGAGGAAACTAAACTGTGGGACAAAGAGTTAAGCAGTGAGTTCCCAGACTTGTTTCTGTGCTATGTAAATAGAGAGAAAGTGCAGCAGATGCATTCCATATCTGACATATTAATTAATCAATCTATATTAACAAATATAAAGGAGACACTAATGCTATGAAGTAGTGTTGATAAGTTAACTCTTAATGTGTTGCATCACTCAAAGTTTTACATTAACAGCCGTGGAGGTTGGATACCTAAGTATTATTGCTGTAAAGATAAAGACGGACATGTAAAACAATGTCTGCTTCTGTGCAGTGTTACCTTGGCAGCTTTATTTAAGGAAGGATTTGTTTGCTGGTGTTGTGTGATGTTAGTTGCTGGTTGCACATAATTTTACTGTTGCCTCTCCTTTCTCCTGAAACATTTCATAATAGTTCTGCTCAGTACTGTGGTGGCCAATAATACTAGCAAATCTGTGATCAACAACACTGGGAAAGACTTCTGTTTTTACAAAGGAGTCACCTGAAGCACAGGCCAAATCTTGCCTGAAGTTATTTGCTGGCAATGGTAGGAAGAGGAACGATGAGTCTTGACTGTGTTTATTTCAATAAACTGCAAAAGTAGCTAATGTTCATCCCTTTTCCTTATACAGCTGCAAAGAAGAGTATAAAATATTACCCAATCTATGGAGATTTGCAAGAACAATTTGAGACTCCAATTAGTGAGTCAAGGAAATGGATAAAAAAGAGCTTCTTACAGTGACTGAAGGAGGCATGATAGAGTTGAAAAAGGTTACTCATATTTGAGGACTACCTGTATAGTTCTTAATGTTATCTAATATAAGATGGAGTGCAATATATGTAAATTTGCTGTACAGATATTCACATTATAAATTAAAAAAATAATCTGAAAAAGAAACATTTAGAACAATTCAACAAACTAATGCTTATTTGCTTAATTAAGCCTTTACCCTAAAAGCCAAGCCCTCCTCATAGGTACCAAAGGATCTCAGCTTTTGTGGCTGCTAAGGAAGTTGAGTATGCTCAGCAGTACTTCTCTGGATTGGAATTTAGGCCACCAAAAATAATCTAATAGATTACAAAATCCAACAAATTGAAAGGAAAGAGCAGATCTTAGAGGAAGTATGTAGACTGTTTGGGGAAATTCTGTTCTAGTGTTTAATCTGATGACATATTCAGTTTGGCTATTGTTCCATTACTCCCTGGGTAATTACTTAAAGAAGTATTCTGATGTGGCAGAAAAAAATATGCTGAAACACACAGCGCTTTAGACATTGTTTTGAGTGTTCGTGTGTTCACAGGCAGGTAAAATATCTGGAAAAGTAAATTCTGGCTTGTATGACTGAATGCACAAGTACCATATCTGTACAGAACTGACAGAAAATTGAAGATAGGTCATCTTATCTAAGACACTCAGCGTGTCTACAAATGTCCTACTTGTTTGCTCCTTCCATCAGGCTAGTGTGTGGGCCCCAGGGGTGTCAGATAGTTAAGTGATAAATATTTGAGCATTCAGACTTTGCTTTAAGAACAAAAAGATGGGTCAGTTTAAGTGGAAAATGTTTCTTTTTGAGGTAAAAGTCTGGGTTTTTTTCCTATGGAAAAGGTTCATTTTGAAGAGATAACAGCTTAACTAAACTAAAATCATTTCCCAGAGGAATGCAGGAAATATTCTCAACTGAGTGTCCTTTTACAAAATGTTGTGAACTCTTCCCTTTGAAAATTATTTCTGAAGTTCAGAGGAAGTCCCCCATTTTTGGAGTGAGTGCATATTGCTGTCATTAGTGTTACTGTTAATGGGGAAGAGTGGGAAGAACCTTGAATAGGAATTTGTTTGCATTATTCCGCAAAAAGCCATCTGCTTTTTGCTGTAATGTGAGAAACATACAACCAAAGCAAATAGAGACACCATCACCATTGCCCTTACAAAGGTCTGTGACTTCCAAAGGGTATTGATTTCTTTTTAATACTTCAAAGAAACCAACCAGCCTTCTCTGTCCGACTTCAGGCTCAAGATTTCCGAGCTTTTCTTTTCAGGCCAAGTTATGAACTGCTGAAACACAGGGGTTTATCATAGAACCCCCAGTGCAAGCTGAGCTCTGGCCATAGTACAATTTAAATTATTTATGCACAGGACTGTGTTCAGACCATGTGCACATTTGTCCTTGTCAGTCAACAAGTGTTCTATTAATCAAACAGGAACCCTGGTGTGTTCATTACAAAAGTAAGGACATTGAATTTGGGATGGTATTTTTAGGGCTTTTGACAGACAGGGATTATTAAGCTGTCAGTCCCCATTTTCTGACGACTCCCTTACCTTCCTCCCCTTCTTCTGCAATGCATTGTCATTTTATTATTAAGAGCACCCTAATAGTTAAATGACAGGAACCCTAAACCCCTGACTAGATCACTGACATGACAGGTTATTTTTTCCCTCTATTCCCTGTCCAAGAACCCCTGCTGATCTTCCCAGCATGCAGTGCTGTGTGACCCTTAACATCTGGCAGTGATTAATTGTCTTAGTGTCATAGCGATCGCCTTCCTCCCTCTGATCCTCACTTACTTTGTTCTCTCTTTTAAAGCCAGTGTGCTGGAACCTTTTCTTCCCACTTTTAAATCTGTCCAGTATCCAGGATACTGTGTGTGTCTACTGTGATACAACTTGAAAGAAGCCGAAACAGTCAGTTATCTGGCCCTGAAAGTCTGGTCATGGATTCAGAGGGCTTTCTGTTCACTGAAGGGGTGTGCTTGAAAAACAGCACTAACTAGAATGACATAGATCTTGCTGAACTTGATCCGGATCTCAGGTCCCTTCTAAGCAAACAATGCAATTATGGGAAACACCATTTTCAGCAGACACATGCAGTATAGTGTGGAAGGCTGTTGGCTGAAGCTTACACAATGTTGCATAGATTAAGGACCTGACACCTCCTGACAGCAGTTGCCCCTTTGTGCTCAGCTCACCCTGTGGTACCATGCTGCTGCAAAGGTCCAAGCCCTCTACTGGGGCCTGAGCAAGTCTCGCTCAACTCCCACCGTGTTAGGCAGGGATCCTGTACATGTACTGAGGGCTGCAGTATAGGCTTCAGCTTTGTGATCACCTGGGGAGAGAGCAAGAACAGAGGTGGTGTTTCCTAGTTAATTTTATTGGCTGAGCGATAGCTGGGGTATACTCAGACTGGTTAAGATGCTTGTCTAGTAAGAATACCTGTGGAAGAAGAGGAAGCTGTACCACTAAAATAAATGCCAGATGTCCTCGTTCCACTCTCAGACTTCAGTAGACTTCCCGTGTGATTTTAAAGAATCACTTTAATCCCTGCCTCAGTTTCTCATATTTGAAAATAAAGACAGTAACTTCTTTGAGGTATGGGAGACTCAATGAGAGTTTTCAGAGAGCTTTATTTTGCCTGTATGAATATGGAGTATTGCTAGACAATTATTTATATCTGTGTATTAAAGACTAGCTGCCAGGCATGGGAGGAGCTGTGGAAGAGGGAAGAAGGAGACCATGTTGTGTATAAGGGTTTTTTATATGGCTTAGATTCAGGATGCGTGTGATCTATTCACAGTTTGGCAACTTGCATGGGTAAATTACCAACTGCTCTAAACTTCCATTTCCTTGCATGCAGACAGGAGATTAGCAATAGTCTTCTTTGCAAAAAACCTAAACCTCTTAACATTTGAAGATGAAAGGTAAAAATAAACAATTATTTTAAATCCTGGCTGAATAGAACACATGCGCTAAACTTAAACTACTGTTATATCTAAATTTTAAGGCAAAACTCTGAAGGGCAGTTTCTCCTTCACTTACCTATTGAGTTTGAGTTCAGAGTGTCTTCCCTGACACACACTCCTCACAAATAGATTTCTCTAGAGCAGTATTATGTTCCAGCTCTCCACGTATTTCAAGTAACTATAAGGCCATTTATTTTCGATTTTAAACCAAAATAGTCGAATGGAGTGCGTGGCCTTTTCTAGTTGCTAAGCAACACTTTGTAACGTGCATCCTGCATTTTGCTGTGCCATTTGGCAATTCACATAGGATCTTGTTTGTTCATTTCCAGTCTAGTAACACTGGTTGCTATATTTCAAGTGCCAGTATAGATCAAAGTATTTCCTAGAAGGATAAACATGTTAACTGGCAGAGAGTGAATGATTAACATCAAGCACAAGCCCTTTAGTATAAAGGACTTGGCATATTATCCATTGGCAAAGCTATTCCAGTGAATGCCATCTATACCTAACAGATGTGCCACTGAGGAGTTATCTTCTTCTTTCCAAAGTACTGCTTGCTGTGCTGGTGTGACTGAGTAAGGATGATAGCTGCTGCTGAGGTTTGTAAGCAGCTGAGCCAAATACTGTTGTCAGCCATGACAGTGTATCTGGAAATCTCTGCTGACTTCACTAGAGGTACTTCAGTTTTGCATCCATATAACCAATGGCAGAATTATATTAAACTGCCATTTTTAATTCCTCTGCCCTTTATGAACATTTACAAACAAACCAGTCAGAGTCTAATGTTTAACTGTTTAATATTACTTGTCTCCGATAAACTCCAAGTGTTATGCCTAATGAAAGTTGTCTTTAAGTAGGGAACACTCATTCCTCGTAATAAGGCAGGTTGTAGTGTTTTTTTTGCCATGCTTTCTACACTTCCAAACTCCTGATTAAAAACTGCAGGCGATCTGAATCCCTTTGTTAGCATGCAATTTGGAGAGGAGGGCTGAAATAAGGTTGGTCAGGCAATGCTTTAGAAAATAAGTAAGAAATTTTAAAGTTTTTAAAAGCTGCATGTAACTCGTGTTTCCCCCCTGTGTCATCATTGCTAGCTAGTTGTGCATTTGTGTAGCATCTTTAATTTGCAACCTGTGTCAGAATCTCAGTGGTGCTGTATACACTGGACCAAATGTCAGATACTGACAAACATATTCATTAAAAGCACACCAAGTGAGGCATGGTGTGGTGCAGTGTTAAGTTTGAGACAGATGGCAACATTTTTGACTTAGTTACTGTATTCCAGATCCCATGGAAAATTGAGGGGAATTTAAAAAAAAAACTTTATTCCTAATGTAGGATGCAAGAGGATAGTTCTAAGAAGCAAAATCTCCCATTGCAGCCACTAAAATGAGCAGATTATCAAGGAATTCTTATAAAATCGCATTGGTTTAATCAGCTGTGTGTCAACTGTGAGTATACTTTATTCTCTATAGTTGCTGTAGATGAAAGTTTACCTGCCAGCAGGACTGGTGGAATTTCAAGCACTAGAAGTGATCTATTAATTGAAGAAGCACGCATGGGACTCTCTTGTTCATGCAGTCATGTTACTATCTGAATCTGATAGTATGGCCAAGGCCAGTCAGGGAATAAATCTGTTTGTACCTTTTTTTCTTGATCATATACCGTATCTCAGACATGTTTGTGAAGAAGAAAATGGAGAGAGAAATAAAGTCGATTTGTCTCGTGATTGGAGAGCTGAGGCAAGAGGCAGATTCTTTGCACTGGCAGAAGTGTGTACAGCTGGGAAGAATCAGCCCTCTCCTTTCATGGCAAATAATTGGTTTCATATTTTCTGTGGCAACTATTAATATACTACAGCCTTAGCTCTGGTCCTATAGGTAAAGCTATTTGCTGTGACTGCTTTTCTCTTTGTCCCCTGAGAGCTGAGGATTCTCCAGCAAGGCCATGGTGAGCAGAGTGATGTACTGCCTGTGATACAGCAGCCAGAGCAGACCCAGGCTCATTATCTTGAGCTGTATTGGTAGATATTTCTAACTGATCTAGAAATACATGAAAGCAGCTCTTTCTGAAACACACACACAGCAGGAATGGACATAAGTCAAAAGATTGTATTTTAAAATTTGCATGTACTATCTCTGAATCATATTCCCTGTTGTTCATTTGCTTTTTCTTAATATTAGAATGATTATACTGATTTCTACTGAACTGACTAGATCTTTTAACCAAGCTGTGATGCTGAAATAGTGTGAAATGAGAACAGCACCACAACAGTATTCTAAATGCCATGATTCTTAAATAAAATTTAATTTCTAAATTGCTTAAATGTTTCTTTGGGAGCTCACCACTTGCTTCTCTGAGTGGAGTATGTTTTTTGTAGACTATGGCTATAATTCTGATTAAAAATAAAATTAAATGGCATGGTAAAAATATTCTCAAAAGATTTAAAGTGTAATGGTGCATAGAAAATGAATTTGTGTACTCTTGGTCCAGGCTTATGCAGCTATCTAACACTGGTTATAAGATTAAAGACCATAATGTAATATAAGCTTTTCAATCCAGCATTTATTTTTGAAAGTACCCTGCACTCCAGTATAAACACTGCAATGGCTGAAAAGACCAGGAGTAAGGAGTTATGGTGCTTTAGGCCTCAAGTTTAACTGCTCTGAATTGTCTTTCTGTGTATACCTTCATCTTTGCTGCTTCTCTGAGTAAGCAGCAAATTTGTGCTCCTAATTTCTGCCACTGTGACCTGCACCTAGACTATATGCCTAAACCGGCCTTAAGTAGATGAGATGATGACATCTTTTTAGTGTCAAATGATAGTTTCCCATGGCAGACACCCACCAGTGGGATGCAGAAAGCTGCACATGGGAGCAGCTGCAGTGGTCCCTGCACTGCTTGTGTCAGGGGCAGGTAGCAGGGTTCTTGCAGAACAGGTTCACTGCTGCAGTGTGCATCTATGCAATGTGCACAGCAGCCCAGGACTTTTGTGCTGTGTTTGTCTCTACGTAAGGCTCACAGAGGCTGCTGCTGCCCCTGGTGACACCTGAGCAAAGCCAATCAGGGAGATTTTCATACAGAGAGACTGAGGCTAAAAGAACCACACATACCTCTCTCACCCAGGCACTTGACAGCTCGTTTGCCATGTACACCAGAGCAGTGCCGTGTGAGTCCTGCCTGGAGTGCATGTAGCTCTGGCAGGCAGGAGGTTACTTGCTCAGAGCAGCAGCAGCCAGGGTCTGCAGCCCTGGGTGTCACTGCAGAGGCACTTGTGCATGGTTGGTATTGGAGGGCAGAACTCAGGACAGCATCAGCTGCTAGCCTGCAGGCAATATCACTAAGCTCTAGTTGTCATTTTAACTGAGTATTATGTAAATCAAATGGAGTAGCTGTTAAATTAAAGCATGAGAAGGTAATGCCTTCAGGTAATGCCTGCTGCAGCCAAGGCACTGGAGTCTAAAGAAATATGGAATTTTTTATTTCCTTATTTCTTTCCCGGGGGGGGGGGGGGGGGGGGAATGGAAGTAAAGGATCAGAAAAAAACCCTAATTATTGGTTTCCCCAGAACTGACAGCTACCCAGAATTTAACAGTACTGGGGCAAGCCAGTGCAGCCACAGAGCTGAACAGCTTATCCCAAAGATCCTTTCCAAGGAAAAACTAGACACATTTTTACATCCCATGGGAAAAAAGTGACTTTTTCAACAGGGCTTGCAGTAATGAGGAAATTCTCAGGATGAAAAATTTAAAAATCATCTGCCTTTAGAAATCTCCATACGAGGTATCTTGTATAGTCAATCAAATAGCAGTTCTGATATTTCAGAGTAAAATCTCACTAAGAATGAAGCATGTAAGTTTAAAAATATTTCATAGAATCATAGAATCATAGAATAGTTAGGGTTGGAAAGGACCTTAAGATCATAGAATCATAGAATAGTTAGGGTTGGAAAGGACCTTAAGATCATCTAGTTCCAACTCCCCTGCCAGGGGCAGGAACAACTTCCACTAAACCATGCCACCCAACGCGGCCTTGAACACTGCCAGGGATGGAGCATTCACAACTTCCCTGGGCAACCCATTCCAGTGCCTCACCACCCTTACAGTAAAGAATTTTTTCCTCATATCCAGTCTAAACTTCCCCTGTTTAAGTTTGAACCCATTACCCCTTGTCCTCTCACTACAGTACCTCATGAAGAGTCCCTCCTCAGCATCCCTCTGGGCCCCCTTCAGATACTGGAAGGCTGCTATGAGGTCTCCATGCAGCCTTCTGTTCTCCAGGCTGAACAGCCCCAACTTTCTCGGCCTCTCTTCATACGGGAGGTGCTCCAGTCCCCTGATCATCCTTATGGCCATCTTCTGGACTTTGTCCGACAGTTGCATGTCCTTTTTATGTTGAGGACACCAGAACTGCACACAATACTCCAAGTGAGGTCTCAGGAGAGCAGAGTAGAGGGGCAGGATCACCTGCCTCGACCTGCTGGTCACGCTCCTTTTGATGAAGCCCAGGATATGGTTCTTATTGATTTGATGTCTGTATCAGTTTTGAATGTTACTCAAGAAAATCTCACTCCAAAAATTAAGCCACTTCACCGTCTATCCACTACATACTATTAACTATTGTGTTAATAAAGTGTGTGAGGCATAGCAACAAGATGAAAGTTCTAGATTAGAACCACATATTAGTGATATCTTCAATTAAAATATTTTAAATTAAAATGCATGTTTAGGCTTGCAAAAAATTTTGAAAGGATCAAAATATCTTCTCACTTTAAAAGTAAATCATGCTGTTTCCTGTAAAAAAGAAGTTCTACCTAAATGTTCCAACTGTTGTCCAAATGTTGAGAAAACTCTTGAGGCACAGACCAGTGATGGTGCTTTAATGCAAGGTGACACAGATATTCTGAGCAGTTGGATTAGCAGTATTGCTGGGCACACTATGGTCACCCAAACTTGTGAGAGTTTTCAAGATTTAATATTTTTTCTGCAGCTAGGATGAAAAGCCAATCTAAATAGGATTCAAATGTAAAATCTCCTAGAAATTTAGACTCAGTGTATTGATGCATTCCAATTTTATTTGAAGATTTTCAATGTCAGAAACTCCACTTAATCTACTATTTTGAAAACCTGAATGAAAAAGGAAACCTTCTCATTTGAAGATATGTTCTTTTAATTTCAATACCCTCCTCCATTTTCCCTTCTTATTCGAATGCGATTATTTTTAGCTTTTGAATTTTTAATGAATTGCCATTTTCAGATAAAAATGCATTGCAAAAATATCCCTGACCATCTCTGTTTAAACTCTGTGTATTTGAAATATAATTATCAGTCATTTGGATACACTTGGAATTAGATCTAAAACTCATGTAGAAATCAAAATACAGTTTATATAAACACCCTTTCATCTGTCCCATTTTATAATAGGTAGTTTACAAAATGTTTTTTATAAAAGTATCAGATGACAAAGATAAAATCACAGTGGAGAAAAAATAATTGAGACAAGAAGATGGTCTTTCCTACAGATTTTTACTGTTGGCTGCTTTTTGTTGCCTTGTTATGTTTTTGCACTAATGCCTGGAGAATAGTATATGACCAGTTAATTCACAGATCAGACAGTGACTGACTGAAATAATTATTTTTCTAGCAGGCTTGACGCTTACTGAAGACTGAATTTTGTCTTTGTTGCATTGCAAATTGTGAGGCAATTTCCTGAAGTCAGATTCTGATCTCACTTACACAGAAATAAAGAGTATAACTACATTTGCTTCAGAGAGCCACTCCAGAGATACATTGCTTCATTAAGAACAGAATCTAATCCCTTGTCATCTTCATTCATGTATATCTTGGAATACACTCACAAGCAAGCCGTCAGTGAGGTGGTAGTTATGTTCAAGGTAACTCTGAGGTAGATTTGCATTGAAACGTTTTGTTCCTTTGTGTTTGATAAACCCCTCTCCTACTTCAGCAGGTGTGGGGTGCTCTTGGGTGCTGGCACAATCCCAGCAGATCACCTTCAAGCACAGGTTACTAGCAGGAAATACCACTGGCTACCACAGGGATTTCACACCTGGAGCTCTTGGAAGCTGGGCCAGGAGAGCACCCACAGATTAAATTAACATTGTAGATTTGACAAATGACCTTATAGTACAGCATATCCCTAACTTCCTTTAGATACCTGGGACACCGGAGATCCATATGATACACTGTCTAGGAAGCTGTGCTACACCAATGGGTTGGGTAGTATTTCAGTCTGTACCGCGCACATTAGCTTCCATGGGGATTAGCTTGGTAAGGATATGTGATCTTAGTAGCCTTAGTGAGAAAAGCTGTGATGTGGGCCCCCTTGATATTCTTAGGAATCATAATGATTCATGTACAAACACACAGTTTATATTCCCTCCATAACCTTACCAGCAAGGGAAGGAAAACTTCTGTCACTTGGCAAGAGTCCCCGGTGTACTCAGAGCTGTTGGCTGCATTTGTGTGTTTATGAATTCTAACAACTCCATCATGAATATCGTCACCAGATACCTGGGCTGTAGCCACAATAACTACATTTCCAAATGTTTAAGCATGGTTTGCTGTTAGGAACGTGCTCTCAGGAACGTGCTCTCAATGGTATTTTATAGTTACTAAAACCAGTCAGATATCATGTGCTTAACCTTTGTAGTCAAGGATGAAATACACTTCCAGACTTGGTGGCATTACTTCCAGACTTGTGTTTTCTGTGTTTCAATCCTATAGACTTGGCTTTCTCTTTTTTTTATAAGACTTTTTATCCTGAGATGCAGAACAGAGGGATACAGAAGAGGGACCACCACCACATGTGCATCTGGCATTTCGAAAACGTTTGGCCTCCTGCAGCGAACCAGTATAATTTTCATCTGGAAAGTATTCAAAGGGTATTTGCTGGGAAGGAAAGTTGTAGCTGTGTAATACGATTATGCAGAGAAAGGTTGTAGAGACACTATGAAAACAGAATGGGGTTTTGGTATTTGAAGAAAAAGCAGGATAAGAAATATTAGTGGTTAACAGTTTTGTTGCAAAGGGAACAAAATCTCTCTTCCTGTTGTTCTGGATCAGAAACAATGTCCTAAAAAACTGAACTCTGAGGGAAAAATAACCATCTCTATGAAGAAAGGAAGAAACCTGCTATATTTCTGTGTACCGTTGGAAAGATCACAAAGTGCCTGTTAGTCTGACTGTTAAGTCAATGAAAACTATTCTTTTGATCTCCACAGATGTTGGCTCAGCCCAAATCTGCAAAAAAGGGTTCTGAGAATGTCGAAGGGATAAACAGTATATTCTCCAGGATGAAATAAATCAGCAGAGTAGTAAGAGCAGAACATGCCAAAGTAGCAACAGGGGAAAGAACCTGCCTTCTCTAGATCTCATGGAAGTTTCCCATACAATGTTGGTTATTAGGATTTTAGGGCTGAGACAAATTTTGGCCTAAGTTATTCTGTTAGAAGTGTATATACATAAACAAAACCAATTTAAATTTTAAATTGGTGTAAGAAAAAAAAAAAAGCGCTAATCTAGTTTTGAATAAGTACTGTGAAGGAGAAAAGAGCAAAAGAGCAGATGTCTAGAGTATTTTACTGCTTGGCTATAACTCTATTATGCAAAACTCACTGAAAAGTGAAAGTGAGTTAAAGTCATGCTTTCTTTAAGTATGGTGAAAAATCTGGTTATTCACCTTGAAGTAAGAAGCAAAATTTCTGTATACCTCCACAGACTTTTGTTACCATAACAGCTCAGCTTCAGTGTGTTTATCTCAGAGAGACAAAAATATAGAAAGAAAGAATCACCAAGTGACAAGCCTAAAGTCACACAGGGAACCAAACCATTGCAGAGTTAATCAGTCTGCCTGGTGATCAACTGTCTCCCCAGCCACTGGACCTGAAAATTTGCCTGTTCTGCAAACAGCCTTAAGCACTGTATGTGTTAGTTTTGACTACCCACTTGCAGGTAACTCATCTCTTTTGCATACTGTGGGATGTTTCTTTATTTTCCATAAGGAATCACTTCTAAGCTTGCTAAACGCAGGAAAGGGACCTCAATTCCATTCATACAAGATCAGCTTTTTGGCAGCCATACAGCTTTCAAGAGAAAAGTGGGAGGAAGAAAAGGAGGAGCCCATTAGGAATAAGATGTCAGGCTGTTTTAACTGCAGGAGTTGTTCAAACAGCAGGGCTTTGTTAGGAGTGTGTAATTTTTGAACATGTCCCTAGCCTAGACTATATGCAGCACAGCAGCATTTCCAGAACTGAGTAGTGGGAGGGGGTTTTATCATTAAACTGCACAACATAAGACAAAATTTGTTTTTTAATGCCTGTAAGTCTTTGAGTGTATAAAATGCATTATTTCAGTGTGGTTAGTTTTGTTACCTTTATTATAAGCTTTGGGAAAAAAAACCACAGTTTTTATTCTTCAGTTTTGGAGGGAAAAAGTTGCTTCCAGGGTGAGATTTGGCATGCCAAGTCTCTGGCCAGAGCAAATTTTTAAAGCTGTATCATAAACCTCTGAAAATAAGAGTTTATAATAGAAATGCAGACATACAGTTAATTATATCGTCACGAATGGCGCCACTATAATTAGCTAACATATATGATGCCAAGTTTTAAAGTGTTTTGCTTTTATGGCACTGAATGTCAAAAGCTATTTATGTGAGTTTCTTTCATTTTTTCTTTTATTGTCATACTGACCTGGCTCACCAGGTTAGGAAAATGGCTTGCAGATTTTTCCTCAGCTCTGAAGAACCTTTGGATCCTCAATGGTTAGCAGATTCTGAGAACCTGGGGTGTAAAAGGGAGTGGATTCCTGCCAAAGGCAGGCAGGAGGGTATCAGCAGAAGCAGACTCCTCTGAATAACCTGAGACTTGTGGTTCTCATTGAAGGACTTATTCCAAGATCACTGACAATCTCAGCTGGACAGGAATCTGCTAATATTTGGGTATTAGATATACTTTCAAGGTGACAGTTTTAAAGAAAGATAAAATACAGAGAAGAAAAAGAACATAATCTGTTTTATAAATACAATATTTCTTACAGGTTCAAAAGCAGAGAAAGGTGCTAACAACAGAGCCAAGAAGATTATGGGATCAGAAGAGCTCCATCAGGTTTTTGTTCCCAAGTAACTGTAGCCCTTTTGCAGCTCATTGCTTTTTAGGTTCTTCATAGTACTTATGGGGATCACCATTTCACCCATCACTGAAATCCAATTTCCTCTGAAGATGAATACAAAAGCCATTACAAAAATGTGACCAGGGCTATTGTGTAGTTTGCAAAGTAAAGATGCATGGATTATTCAATTAAAGAACCAGGAGAATCTGTGAATCAGCCACACATGCTCAAATATTACTGGAATTGACAGCTTAAAAACCCAAATCATATAAAATAGTCATTATAATTTGAATGTCCAGGCAAAGTCCATGCCTGGATTTAAGACGATACATTGAATTTTCAGGGTTTTTTTTCAAAATTAATTTAAAATTTTCTTCTATCAAAAAATATCCATATGCATATAATAGTATCCTTAAGTTACTCATTGACATTATTTAAGATATCTGTAATTATAAGTATGTATAGAAATTATTGTTTATATTCATATGATAGATATCAGTTTTCTCAACTATAACTGATAAGGATCTGAAGGCAAAACTCAAATTCAAATGCACTGCTACCTGTAGGCTGTTGCTGTTTAGGGATGGTCTAAATTGTGCTGCCCTGGAGAGGTATTTTTCTCTATGAATGATATGTAAGGTGATTGAGCAATCCAACTTCTGGGATTTTTTGTATGAGACTCTGTGAACTGATGCTGCTCTAGAAGTTTTGGGACAAGGGGACATTAACAGTCTATACAATCTGATAGTCCTGAATTATTATGTCTGATTGGCTGCTTTCTGTTGATCTGCATTTCTTCAGATTTGCCATATAATTCTATCCCTTCCAATGCAACTTCCTATGGTAACTTTTAAATTACTTTGTTATGCAGTAACCAAAAGCACAGTAGGAATTAACACGGGTTGTGCTGCACGTTTGGGACAATCTCTTCCTTCTCTTGGCTGTGCACTTATCATCTTTCTGTGGTAGCTCTTCTTTTTATGTTACCATACATTCCTTTTTTTCATGTTGGCTTACCAAAGGATCCTCAGGTGGACCCTTTCATCTCTGATGAATATGAGAAATCCTGCTGATTGTGGCAGAACTGCTCAAATGAGTCAGAAGTGAGGGACTGGCCGCTGCTCAGACAGAAAATGTCAAATCAGTGGCCACCAGCCAGTATGATGGAATTAATAAGGGGAAACAGTAGCCAGCACTGACGAGTTGGGATAAACTCACAGAGTTGCTGTGCCACATCCAATTACTGTGTTTCATTGTTGTTCCCTGGAGATGGAGACCCTCTGACAACTTCCATGAAAGCTGAACTGGAAATCCTAGAAGTAGAAAAAGGAAGTATGAATGAAGCTCATGCTGATCTCCTTAAAAAAAGAAAAACTCCTAACACTGAAAAAGCCTTGCATTTCTTTTCTGTGCCTGATTTTGCTTCAAAGGCTGCACTTTGCTGCCTGGCAGGAAGAGTTAAAACAAATTGCTTTCAAATGAAAAGAAAAATAAAAGTTAGGGAAATATTTTTTGTCTGCGCTTAATTTTGTTGTTCTGTTGGAAGTGACATTTTTACGTTTTGGCACAAAGTGTATTTTGATCTAAACTTCTCCTATAAACCAAATTAGGCTATCAAGATTCCTGAGACTGCTTCAAAAAATAAAACCTAAGGCATCTTTTTCCAGCCCAAATAAGGGCATTTACTAGTAAAGGAACCAGAGAATTAGTCCAAAGAGTGTAAAAATCATGTTGATGCCAGTGATATTTTACTTCATAGAGTAGTACTTCACTCAACCATAGATTCCAACACATATGAGCAAAAGAACAGCCTGGAGGAATGATTCATGTGGAATTATTTAACTCTGCTGAGCAGAGTGCTACTTTTAGCTGGGAAAAAAGTCTTCTTGCAGACTGGTAGGCAACAGAATACCCAGTACAAAGCCAAATGACATCACCAGCCTCTCTGTGTAACAAAAGGCCAATAGCATCCCTCTTTACTGAGTGAAAATTAGCAGCAGGTCTTTGCACAGCGCACAGACATTGAGAGGAGGGAATTGTGTCGTTGTTTGCTATTTCCGCAAGCTGACACTTATCTTGTAAGCACATCAACTGTTTGCTTTAGCTCCACAAGTCATTTCCTATACATTATGTCAGCTAGTCATGCTGTTCTGCATTGTGTGCTAAAGAGGTTAAATTCCACATACAGGGAAATCAAAGATGAACAAGAACTATCTAAATAATTGTTTTAGAATGGGAACAATTATTCCTTTCTTTAAAAAGTGACTCTCTAGGTGAACTGTTTCAGGCCTTTGCTTCTACTACATTTGAAACCAGATCAGCACATAAAACTCTTTCTAAAACTCCTTAAAGATAACATAAATCAGATCAACTCAAATTCTGCCAAATTACTAGACTAAAATTGTAACTTTTCCTTATTTTTACATGCCCAAAAGCACAGAGTTATCGGGAGAAAAAAAATAGAGTTGACTATAGTTGCAAACAGTGGAAAATATCAGTGTATTTTTTATTATATATATTTCCATAGGTAAGGAATAAAATTTTTTTAACCATTGTGTCTTCACAGACATCATTGCCCACTTTTATTAGCAAATGTTTGGCTGCTGTATTGCTGCTAGGGAACCATATTCTTGCGAGGGAATTGTATGTGATTGAGTTTTTTCCAGCTCTAATATCAGTGAAGGTTTGGATTTGGTTCTGTCTTTTTACAGTAACATTTGCTTACTGTTTGTTCTCATTTAATTAGAACTATACTGTTATGTGTAGTGCTGCACTGTGCGTCTGAGAATATAGCAAATAGAACAGTAATTCCTCAAGCACAAGGGAAAAGTAAGAGGAGAAAAAGCAAGCAGAACTATAAGAAACTACAACATTCCTTCTCAAATAATAATGAACATTTTATTCAGCTTGATTTGAAACATAGCATTGTAAGATTTTTTTAGAGACCTTTCAGTCTCCTGGCTCTGTAATAAGATCCTGAAAAATGAATTTCCTTAATCCATGGTTGAATAAAAACTCATCAGTCAAGATTTTCACATTGTGCACGTTTCTGCAATAGAAGGGAGTTGAAATACTCAAGTGATACAGATTTCATGCTGTTTTTCTTGTTCTCACTGTCTCATTCCTGTGTAACTGCACTAACATCACTGCTCTTCATATTTTCTTTATTTTTAAATATCTCAGGACAATATTATAAAATTGTGGTGGAGAAAAATGTAAAAAGTTATGGCTTCAATTCACTGAACAGTTAAGCAAGTGCTTAATTTAAAGCATGTGAATAATCCAAATTTGCTTCAGTTGTTGCCCTCTGGACCAGAGCCAACACATTTGGAATGCATCCTACATATTCATTCTACTATATGTATGATTCTTTTGCATGTGCGCAAACTTGTTTTTGATTAAATTTGTTGATTACAGTGACTGAATTGAAATTTAGCCTGAGAAAAATTTACAGTGAGCAACGCTCCTGTGATAAAGGTGATATCTGAAGACAGAGAAATCTTTCATTTTTCAAAAAAACCCTAGTATTTAAGGCAAAATATCTATGTAATTTTTGTTTTATCCTTTCTTGAAAAGTTGTAAAAAAATTAAAAGTGAGTTTGATGTTTAAAATAACAGAAAAGTGATCAGATCTGTTGCCTTTGGTACTCTCCAGATATTTCTTCTGATGCTTAAGTGAACTACAAATATCTAGAGAAACTGCAGACAGTTTTCTTACCAAATTTCTCAATAACTTATTGTCTGATTCTCTAAATATTACCCAGAATAAATTCTGTGAAAAGAAGCTTCCATTTTAACAGTTAATCTGAAAAATATTTCTGATTATGAGACTTGATGTTGTTTGTTTGCATTATTAAAATGAAGTAATAATGTCACAGAGTCTGTCCTTTGCTGATGTCCTTCCTAGTGAATGTTTTCAGGTAGCTAAATGCCACCTCAGTCTTATGTGTATATTCAGGCTCTGTGTGTGTGTATAAGTGTGTGTGTGCATATATATGCATATATATATGATAAGGAAAGAGAAGAAAACTATTATTCCACTGGTAACAACTGGCTGGTAATAAAGAACAAAAAAATTGCTCAAAAAAGAAAGAAGTTGACGTTTCTAAATGATCTGGCTGGACTCCTATGTTATGTACCTTCTTCTTAAAGAAGATGAAATCTCCATCATTTGCTGATCTGCCATGTCATTGTTTGTATACTTTGTTATATAGAATAAATACAAGTATATATTATTATTTTGCAGAAAAGTTGCATGGGCCTAACTGATAAAGTCCCTTTTTTCCCATCAACAGGAAGGACTCATGTGTTTGTGTTAGTATTCATATTATTCATTTCAGAAACATTGTTGAGGGTGAAGGACTTCCAGGATGGCTAGAGTGACCCTAAAAAATGTTTGATGTGCCATTCTAGGAAGCAGAAATTTCCTTTGGTTCCCTCGGATGGAAACGTAGACTCTTTGTTCCTTGGGTTCCTGGACTACTCTCTTCAAAAGAAATTTCAGCTTTTTGTGTTATTTTTAAAACAGGAAGTAAAGGGGTTTCTTCATTTTTAAGTTTATCACTAAAGGCAAAACTTGAAAGGACTTTTTAACATAAGTGTAAAAGCATGAGCATCTGTTTTCCTATCACTGGTGGATAGTTAAATGTCTCAAAGGAAGCTTCATTCCAGCTTGTCTTGCTTCCATCCACACCTAAAACACCAGCATGTGCTGGAGCCATCAGTGGCACTGGGGGAGTTGATATTGCTCAGGCACGCTAACGTGTGGAAACCTTCTTTGTGGAAACTTCCTCATGGAAATGATGCAAAAAGCTATCTATTTATAAAATGCTTTAAAAGCAGATACTTAGATAAAAATCTGGTCTTTCTGTAAGGTCACATGATATCTTCCAGTTTACGAGGGCCAGATTCAAGTCAACCAAAACATGAGCACCAAAGAAATTTATTCCTGTGGTGCTCATTTTTAGTTCCATTTGCATGGGATCTGGCCTGAATTTGGAAATGAAGCTGAATTTTATGTTGTTGCTCTGGTTCCTTTGGGGATTTCATTCCTGAGACTGAGACCATGAAGCCTACTTCAACAGGTTAAAAAAAAAAAAAAGGGTCAGTATGTTGAACATGTTGAAAACAAGGACAAAATGCATTATCTGTGACTACTGGAGTCCACAAGTCTTTCTTGAGACTCCAGTCACTTCCATCCCTTCACCAAAACTCTAAAAAGACATATCAATATTCTAGAATGACAGCAAGTGGCAAAAATGCCAGACCTGCTCTCAGGACCTTGGCATCTTTTAGGGATAGATGGTATATGTGTGAGAGTTTCAAAAGGACCCAATAAATAACAAATGGAAGCATTAGCATGATCAGAATTATGCTTCCCTACAATAATGCCACTATTTGGGATGAATTCAAGGTGACCAGCTTGCTTTCCTTCTCCTCCTTCAGAGCATCTCTAATGGACATAGAATTACCGTGAATTGTTAGTTCTTGCTTTCATCGTCAGAGCCATCTGGTTTCTAGAATCGATATGTTTGGGTTTTTTTGTTTTACTCAAGACAATCAATAGAGAATATGAAATTACTAACCAAGGCTCCTCAACAACTTACTTCTGTTCTTTTTCTTTTTCCTCATCCAGCATCCCTTTTACTTCTTCATGTAAGCATTGATGCAAAAGTTTTAAGGGCCATAGGGGATCTCTTCTTTGTTTACCCACCAATCACTGAATAAGAGATGTGACTCAGGTCTTGCTCAGCAAGTCAAAATCTGAAATCTCAGCCCTAATTGCATCTTTTCATTTGATGATTATGAATACTTTACCTTGTCAGCTCAGATGAGAGTGCTTCATTCTGAAATCTGCAAGTCAAGGCTTCTGTATTTGTTCTAAAAAACGGACTGCTAGGTTTCACAATGTACTGACAGATAATTATTACATATGCGTTTCAACTGAACAATGATATCCCCTCTTGCATATCTGGGCAGCCAGTGTAGAAGTACAGAGTGGAAAGATATAGGACATCGAGTCTCCTGTTAACCTGGGAGTTACTTTTTGTTCTTGTTGTTAGACCCAAAGGTAATGATGACGTCCAATGAGTGTGAAGCAGTGTGATGTTAAGTGAATGGCTGGGAAACAGAGGGATGGGGGCAGTGGAACTATCAAGTGGGACACTATAAACATTGAAGGAAGATTTGAGTTTGAGAAAATTCACCTAACCAAGCTCATTTTTTCTCTCTCTCACACATTCCACTTACGTGTTAACACAGCCTTTGTTTCCTTAGGCTAACTTGCTATCTGGAAGTAAATACCAAATTACTACCAGTGTAAACTTCATACTCATCCACTTGCCAACTGCAGTGCTTCTGACATCAGAGCTGCCATAAAGTATACCCACTTGAAAGGATACTGCATGGCTAATTTATTGACATACATTCCTGGTCTAACTGCTGAAAAGTGATGATTGTCTAGGCTTACAGTTCTGTGGGTGAGTTTCAAATGGCTTTTCAGCTGACTTAAAACATGTATTTGGCTAAGAAATCACTGGTTGCTCTGATGTAAACAAGGTGGTTGCATTGGTCATCAGCTATTGCTGTGTGACATCAGGGAGTTTTCCTTCTGAGTGTGTCAGCAGTGATGGGGGCAGAGGAATCTATTAAATTCATGCTGACAAAGAGGAAAGCTTACAGAAACCTGAATGTAGTCATGTTGCAGCTGAATGCACAAAGGGGATTGGATAGACAAAGCAAGTGGTTTATGAGAAGTGTTTCATACACAGAAATGTAAGATGCAACCTTTGTTCTTTTAGGAGACATTGTTTTACTAGAGATAAGATACTGAATTTCAAAGAGCTCAAGTACTTACAAACCAGTGGTGAAACAGAAAGCTAGTCTGGCTACTCAAGCATGCTGAGAGAACATGACTGTGGCGGGGAATGCATGTTTTATTAGCTTGAGATTGCTATGACTGTTAATTGTGTGTGAAAATTTTAAATGAATTTTCATGCAAATTCCCTTAAAGCACTGTCTTTAAAACTGTTAAGAACTTAACCTTCATTCATGATTTGAGTTATATTTTGTAGGAAAAAATATATTAGAGTTGGGTTTTTTTTATATGAATTTGGAGAAGGCATTTCTCCTCTGGCAGTTTCCTTAGGGAAAGAGTCTAACCCTCCAGGCTTAGAAAGCAGAAAATGCTATTGCTTAAAGTTATACTAAAATCCCATTATCTGCCCACCCATGTCTCCACCATAGCTACCTGGTTTACATGCTTTAATAATCTGGTATTACACCATAATAATGGGATTTCTTTTAGACAAAGCATTTAGAATTTTATAGGTTAGAACAAGTGCAGTGCTTACTTCTGGAAATGTCAGACCTATGTGACTGGCTGGCCAACTGCCCCGATGTGTGTCTGTTGCAAGGAAGGGTTTCTGATTTTCTATCACTTTTCATGGGGAAGAAAAGTTAAGCCTGAGCCAGTCAATGCAATTAACAGGAAACTGCAGACCTATTTGATCAAAGGCATTATAAACAAAGAAGTAGCATGAATCCAAATATATTGAATAATTTGTGTACAAAAGTGAAATTTAATTTTTATTCTTTTTTTACTTAACCAAAGTAGCCATATAAGGTGTCTGTACCTGTACTTTGAGGGCTATGTGTCTCCCAGTGGTAGTTGGTGCTGGGGGAAGAAGATGATGAGGGACAGAGAATCAAGGACACCTGACAAAATTTCCTCATTGAAGTGTAGATATAAGAACAGCTTACCATTTACCTAGCTGACATCCTTTCTGTATAAAATACTGTTTACTGAAGAGGAGGTTCCCAGAGCAGTGTCCCAGCCTGTGTTTCAGCACAGAAGTGGCAATGCCAGGATGTTGTCACAGACTTCCTAAGGATTCTCTGAACTTAGCCCCTCAAAACAATTCCTATGTGTGAATTGCAGGTTTGACCAAGGGAAAATTAGGATATGGGGGAGGAAACAATTATTCAAAGCTGCTAAAGGTGTTAATTAATAGTAGAGAAAATGCAGTTAGGCCTGGGTTATTTTTAAAGATCATTTTCAGATTAGCTGTATTAATTCAGCTACCCAAAGAGAGAAATATTTAAATGCACTAGGCCACTGTCTGTTTGAGCTTACAGGCTTGCTGTAACTACTCCACTGAAATCAGTGTAAAGGATGGGAGTGTCCACATTTTGGAGTGAGATGCTAATAGCTGGCCAGAGCTGTGATCTTTTACCTCTTGATCTTTTCTTAATCCTCCAAGCATACTCTTAGAAGCAACAGCTTTCTATGCCAAAATGTAGCTGCTGCTGTTTTCCAAGCCCTGTTTTCCAGCTCTAATAGTTCTGGTACAGTTAAGCTATATGTTTGACAACATATGACTTTATCATCTGGAAAGGAGCGTTACATTTGGAAGAGGTTACTTAGTTCCAGGGGAAACAAAATAGAGTTGAGTTCTTTCTAAAGGAAAGTGGAGAGTTTGTTGTTTAGGGCACATATATCAAGTTACTATAAATTAAAAAGATGGTCTTTTGTTGTATATTCCTTCAACGGTCTTGAAGATCAGTTTAATCTAATGTTATACTCTAACAAATTTACAAGCAACAATTGTGCTGCAACATCATCTCATCAGAAATGGGGTTCTATACTCACAAATCTCTTTAATCGTTATGGGTAATTTCTGTTTCCTAGAGCATTTTATTTGTGCTGTTTACTTTTTAAGGTCTGCCATCGATTAAACAAATCTTAGGGGATTTTTTGAAAACTTACTAGAGTCCAGCCTCTCCACGCACTCTTGTTCTGCTTTTCTAAAACTACACCAAAGAAGGAACAAAAGTATGTGTGTGGGAAGGACATATAATTAGGTAGGAGACAACATACGTCCTTAGTATGCACTTACCATGCCATTAGTTTGGGCAGCATCTGTTGTTTGTTTAAGCAGCATTTTTTTTTATCTTATTGTAGGGGGAGGGATGCAATCTGTTTAGAGGGGACCTGCAAAGAGAGGGAGGGGAAGGGTTTATGTCTGTTTTCTTCTTTTTCCCCCCTTATGTTTAAGGAAGAATTTCTTTGGCTTACATTTTGCCTTAGAAATATCAGGACTTTGAAACAATGTCTTCCATTATCTTGTTGCCGGCATTTTTGGATCACTGAGGCTCTGGGAGTTTCTGTCAACTTTAAATTGAAGGGGCAATCATAGAATCATAGAATAATTAGGGTTGGAAAGGACCTGAAGATCATCTACTTCCAACCCCCCTGCCAGGGGCAGGGACACCTCCCACCAAACCGTGCCACCCAAGGCTCTGTCCAACCCATCCTTGAACACCGCCAGAGATGGAGCATTCACAGCTTCCTTGGGTAACCCATTCCAGTGCCTCACCACCCTTACAGTAAAGAGTTTCTTCCTCATATCCAATCTAAACTTCCCCTGTTTAAGTTTGAATCCGTTACTCCTTGTCTCTCACTACAGTCCCTCATGAAGAGTCCCTCCCCAGCATCCCTATAGGTCCCCTTCAGATACTGGAAGGCTGCTATGAGGTCTCCATGCAACATTCTCTTCTCCAGGCTGAACAGACCCAACTTTCTCAGCCTGTCTTCATACGGGAGGTGCTCCAGTCCCCTGATCATCCTCGTGGCCCTCCTCTGGACTTGTTCCAATGGTTGCATGTCCTTTTTATGTTGAGGACACCAGAACTGCACACAATACTCCAAGTGAGGTCTCAGGAGAGCAGAGGAGAGGGGCAAGATCACCTCCCTCGACCTGCTGGTCACGCTCCTTTTGATGCAGCCCAGGATATGGTTGGCTTTCTGGGCTGCAAGTGCACACTGCCAGCTCATGTTCATTTTCTCTTTGACCAACACCCCCAAGTCCTTCTCTGCAGGGCTGCTCTGAATCTCTTCCCTGCCCAATCTGTAGGTGTGCCTGGGATTGCTCCGACCGAGGTGTAGGACCTTGAACTTATCATGGTTAAACGTCATAAGGTTGGCATCAGCCCACCTTACAAGCGTGTCAAGGTCCCTCTGGATGGCATTCCTTCCCTCCAGCGTATCAACCAAACATTTATTGGTGGGAGCAAAAAGATGTTCTTCCTCTTGCTCCCTAGAAGCCCCTGTTCAGCAGGCAGCTGCTGCTGTGCCCAGGCACTGAAGAAGCAGGAGGGGCACAAGGAGAGAAGTCCTTTCTGGGTCCAGGTTTGTTCCATGTGCTGGACTGAGAAAGCTGCCCTGAGCTTTCCAGAACTACACCATTCACTGAGTAGGCACCTCTCTGAATCCATGAGCCTTAGCCATCTTGGATTTGCTGCCAAGACCTCCCACTTCAAAACTCTGTTGTGCTCTTCAAGCTTTGAGTGGCTCTATGACCTCCCTCTCCTTGCATCATATTTTAATAGTCACAAGCCTGCAACCAAAATCAGCTATTAAAGAATTTACATAAAACCTCACACGTGGAGTAGGCCAGAACTTGGCAACTATGGCGGTGTTTTGCTAAGGAAGTAAAAATATAGAGGCAAACTGAATTTTGGCAGGAAAGAATTCCCAACTCAGTTAATAGGCCTTTCACGTGTGCGATCTCTCAAATGTCTCAAATCAACTGGTTTGCCACTTGTCTCCTAATTTCCAAGGAAAACCAGACTATGCAGACTTGGACTTCTATGGTACTTATTGTTTTAAAAGTCCCATACTAGAAAGAAAAAGAGAAGACAGGAAAAGAGGGGAGTGTCATTTGTCACTTAAGCACTGTAGTTACTCAAATGTGTACTTTGAGTATTTGAGTTCTCTTAGGGCCTTTTGGTATTGTGAAAAACAATGTGCTCTGTTAGGAACTTACTTAAACTTGAAGTTGGCCTTCAAATCTCGCAGGCTGGGTAAAACCCCACAAGTCTGAGCGCAACAGACTCCAGACAGTTTGGCCCTTAAGTATGCTTCCAGATTCCACAGGCTTGAGTGAGAGGAGCACACAGATCAATTAGCTGAAGGGAGACACATTTTTAAAATGTTTCACTACTGTCCCCATTTGAGTTTTATCCATTATTATTTTTATGCTAAAGCCTCAGCCAATAAGCAGAGTGAATACATTTCATAATTACAAATGACACAATAAATAATTTCTTATTTTTAGGAGGAAGAAGTGCACTTGATACTAGTAACTAATAGGGAGAGTAACTTCTTCATGGAGGCAGATAAGTTACTGTAGAAACATAAAGCAGAGGACAGAAACAATCTGAGCAGAGATATCTGTTGCTCTTTTCAAACCCTTTCTAACAATTGTGGAAGAACTACCATGTAACTGCACCAAAGATATCCTCCTCTACAAGTTGCCTCTGCTGCAGAAGTCACATGAGGGAGCTCTAGGGTGAGTGCAAAATCAGCTGCAAAATGGTAATTGAAGAACAATCATCAATAGTTCCCTCTCAAAGTAGCTGTTGGAATTCTGCAAAGCGCTATTTTAGATCCAGCATGGTTCAATAACCTTATCAGTAAGTATGGATGAAGAGGTAAGTATGTGTTGTGGATACACAGTGGTGAGAAGCTGCAAGGAGGTGGGAAGAGAATTAGAATTCAGAAACAGTTTGAGGCCAGAAAAATGTCTGTGTTTTCCTCTCTCAGAGAAAATGCATTTCTAGCAGACTTCTAGCAAAACACTGTGCATATAATGGATGGGGAAAATCAACTAGATAAGGCCCACTGCAGATATATCTGAGGGCTGCAGTAGTTCACTGGCTGAAAGCAAGTCAGGAATATGTTTATCTTGCATAAGAGTGTATTGCATAAGAAATTACTTGTTCTTTCTGCCCTACTCATCATGCATATAGCCTTGGCTGGAGACATGTATAGGTGTGAACAAATTGAAAAGAATCCAGAGGACAACAAGGAGAATGATCAGAGGTGTTGCAAACATGACTTTGGAGGAATGATTGAAAGAACTGAGGTTCTCTATTTAATGACTCACATAAGATGTAATATGCAAGTGTGCAAAAGCTGGGAAACAAGAAAGGAAGGATTTATCCTCCACATCTGTGAGGAGCAGGAAGGGAAATAACGAGCTTAGCTTGTGTCAAATGACTTCTAGTTTAATGTGTTTTTTGTTTGATTGGGGTTTTTTTAATCTCTCTAATAAGGTTTAAAAAATGTTTAAAAAACATGCTAATGTGCAGGGAGGTGCTGAAGCTTTGTTTTGGACTTCTTTAGACAAATATCTGCCAGAAATAACAAGAGTATAATTGACACTGCTCTGGGAGTAAGGCTGCACTAAATACTGTTTTTGAAGTCCTTTCTGGCCTTATTTACCATGATTCTCTACTTCTGAGTGCTTCAGGCTCAGTACATAGCTTGCTTATCCCTGCTTCCCTGCTGTATATCTTTCTGCATACCTGTGAAAGGCCAGGGTACCCAGTTTGGGCCCAGCATACCTCCGTTCTCCTGTACCAATAAGCACTGTGAATTTGTTTTGGTAAATCCTGTGTTCCTTTTAGACCTACATAATTTGAATTCTATTTATTTTCAACATCTTTTCTCCCAGTGAAGATATCAAAGTTCCACTTTTGGATCCACTGTGCAGTAACTGCGCTGCCAAACCTGCCTGAGTGCTATTTGCCTATTCAGTTATAAGAGCAGGATACCCTTTGAAGATGCATATGTGTGAACACTGGTTTGGCTGCATTAAAGGAAAAATGAATTCATGGAAATATATTAAACAATGATGTTTAGTTGAGGTGCTCTAAAGAGCAAATACAATGTTTATTTTTAGGCAACATTTAGCTATTTTGTCAGAGTATTCTTGGGCTATCCATCAATTTAATATGCTTATATTTGAAGATTTTTTTTTTCCAGGAAGAATGCAGAAGTCATTTTAATTTAAGTAATTTTATTTATGAGCAACCCAAACATTTCTATGCACAGGGAGCTCCAATTACATTGTAATTAGAGTAACATGAAAGCCTTAAGATCAGGAGTTCAAATTCATATTTGTAAATATTCCACTAACTTCTAAAACACTCTTCAAAGATGTTTATTATCTCAATTTTCTGATTGATGGGATTGTCATACTTTAAATACAAACCACACTAGTATTAACAGCGAGTTTCACCTATATACAAGACCTTTATTACTTGAATGTTTGAGTGATCATAACTGTTAAGATTATTGAAGCAAGAAACTTAAATACATGGATGGGAGGAGGAAAAAGATGAAGAGCCTGCACACTTCTGTCAGTTGCATCTAGATATATTCTAGATTATTATTATTTTATTTTTTTCTTAATAAACACTAATAGCTGCTCATATAAAAAGCAAAATGAGAGCATTATGGCAAACTGTGGTTTTATTTTACAGGAAAGGTTTGGGGATTTGGGAGATGGTGCAGACTTTCAGATTCTTTCAAAATCCCCTTCATTTGTTTTATAGTATATGACAGCATCAAGCCATGCAGTTCTGTCCAAAGACAATCTTGTTCTATGTAATGAAGTTACTTATTAGCGTGCAATGCTGGAAGTGATGTGTATGCACCAGATTCATCTATTGATTCACATATTACCAGTAGATCATGGCCCAGTTTAGTTTTGGATATTGTCTGTTCTATTCCTTTCAGGAAAAAGTCTTTCAGACTTTTGTTATTTCTGGAAATAAGGGGTCTTTAGAGAAGCCTGGAAAATATCTCTTGATTTAAAACAATTGTGGAAACACAAGCAATTTTTGATAAAACCAAATTATAAGGAACATTTCTTATATGATGTTAAAAATCTGTTCTTACAGTCTTTACTTAAGTAAGCTATCATCAGCCTTAGCCTGGATTTCCATAATGATGTTCACAAAAATAGATTCCTATTTTCTCTTTTTGTTCTTCAGTAGCTGATTCTGGAGAATATTTATTATTAAGTGATTACTGAGAATGGTTCAGCTTTATATCAAATCAACTGTTTAAGATCACTCACTCTGGGATAACATTTAGCATTAGGATTTGGGAACTGGAGGCCTGCAGATCTGAAAATTCACTGAGGTCTGCTCAACCAGAGAGCTCAACCACCAGTGTGATCTGTTCTGCTGTCTTGGGGTAGGGGTTGGGAGCATGGAGGCTGTCAGAGCTGTATTTCCTACACAGGCATGCCAAGCCTGGAGACCTGGGATGAGGGCTGGTTTAAAGATGGAGCCATAGCTCAATGCACATTGGGGTTCAGAGGGACTGAGAAAATATGTAATATTGTTCTTCAGTGAACTGTGGGCCACACGTGGTATAATCCTTGCTGACTGCTGTCATTTCAAATGAGCTGCAGTTGATCAAACTTAGTTTTAGTGGTAGGCAATGAGTAGAGTAAAGCTTAGATAGCCATTTTTGTTAGTTTGCAGACTTGTTGCTTCTGACATTTTAAGTAAAGAAACATTTTTGTAGGCTGTTGGACATCAGATAAACGGAAATTACTTTTTCTTTGGGAGATAGTCATTCCATCTTTCTCTTTGGGAGATAGTCATTCCGTCTTTTTCTTTGGGACATAATCATTCCATCTTTCTCTTTGGGAGATAGTCATTCCATCTTTTTGTTTAGGAGATAGTAATTCCCTCTGCTAATATGTTTTCCAGTGTAGCCATATAGTCAATTTGTTAACCCTTTCAGTAGGTAAAGAAAGAGGACAAAATAATCTCTTTCTTGCTCCATGGAGACTTCCTAGGGTTAATGTTTTCCATTAGTTAAAAAGCAAAAGAAGGCAAAAGGCATATGTTCATAACACCATAGGTATCACATATATGAAGGATGAATTCCTCATGTATCAGAAGGCCTGAAAGAAACATCCTTGGTATAAAATATCAACAGTAGCTCTGTTGATATGACTAAGATGGGTGGGAGAGAGATTAATTTACTAGCAGGTAGGATTAGGTTGGTGATTTCTAGAAAACAAGAATTACTTCAGAGGCCGCCTCCCTGCTGTGGGAGAAATTAAATCCAAACTGGGCATGAAAATGGTTGCATTGGCTGTGGAGGCAGAGGACTCCCCAAGATGAGCATGCGTAGGAGGCTGGGTCCAGCTTAGGGGAGGTGGGAAGACACCACTTCCATTTCTCCCTCCTCATATTTGGGTTGCTTGAGATGTCTGAGGAGAGAGAATTTCTTTGCTGCAAGGAGCTCCCAAGAGAGACAGGATGGAGGTGAATCTTTAGAACTGGGTCTTTACTTGCCCTTTGGAACTGTTTCATGTTGTAAGCACCATTCTCAAAAACTCCAAAGAAAGAGAGGGTTTTTTTCCTCACCTTTTGGAGATCGTTTTTGCCCTTTCTAGCTATGGGTGTTGGTCTAGAAATGACTCTGGTAGTCATTGGGTCCATGGTCTGATTATTTTTCCTATTCTGAGCCATAAATATGAAGACAAATAGGACTCTCTTTATTCTGAGATAGTTCTTTAAAGTAAATGCTCTTGTAGCAACATTACATTAACCTGAATAAATGTTTAGCAAACGGGTTTCAAAGACACAGCCAGGGCCATGGCTTCAACAGGAACTGGGGATGCATTGCTGTAGCTTCTGTGGTGTGGGTTTAGCACTAAGAAATGACTGAGTGTGAAACAGCACAGGCCACAGTTATTGCAGTATATAATCCAATGTGAAAATCCAAACAACTGGGACTCATCCAGCACGCAAAAAGTTTAATGGGACCAGAGGGAACAGTGGACTTGAAACAGTGCTGGTTTTGCTGAAATCTGAATCTACACTGGGGGTGGGAAAGTAGGTAGTATACTATCACCGCTAAATTGCTGTTTATTGCTTTATGGAATTCTCTGCAATTCCTGCTTCTCCCCATGTTTTATTAATCAAAGTGAGGAATTGTGATGAAAGTCACAGGATATTCCTTCTGTACCACTTACTTGAGTAAGAAGGAGGAATTCACTGTGACTTCCAAGGGCCTTGAAGGGGTTTCTGCCCCTTCCTTGTTCCTTTCCCCAGCCTCCATTTTACTGTGGGAAAAACACTGCTGGAACACACCTGTGGCTCGACAGACTAGCAAGGGATTTAGTGTTTCAAATGCCTTTGGCTCAGAGATGTGAGCTCTCTTCTGCTCTTCCTGTCTGTCTGTCTTGTTTAATAAATTCATCCTTCCTTGCAAAGGAGACTTTGATAAGAGGACATTACATCCTCTGCTGAATCACTTGCCAGGGAGGACTATAAAGAAGCTTTCTTCAATTCATTGTACCCCAAATGGTGGCTTTTAAAGAACTGTTACACAGTAAGAAATGCGTCTTGCATTGGGCTATTTTTTTTTCTCTCTCTTGAATGCAAATCTGCTACTGTGTTCTTAGCACTTTAGATTTATGTGACACTTTTCATCTGAGACTTTTTAACTGCAGTGTGTTATAGTTTTGTTGAAAGTAAGAAAATTTTATCTAAGAAACATGTCCTGAAAGGAGGCTGTAGCAAGGTGGCAGTTGGTCTCTTCTCCCAAGTAGCAAGTGATAGAACAAGAGGAAATGGCCTCAAGTTATACCAGGGGAGGTTTATATTGGATATTAGGAAAAATTTCTTTACCAACAGGGCTGTCAAGCATTGGACATCATCCCTGGATGTATTTAAAAGATGTGTAGATGTGGCACTTAGGGATATGGTTAGTGGTGGACTTGGCAGTGCTGGTTTAACTGTTGGAGTCCATGATCTTAAGGGTCTTTTCCAACCTAAATGATTCCATGACTCTAGGTTTTTAATTAGACTAAGCAAACAGTAACAAAATCATAGCCTCAATTCTGCAGGCTGATCCCACCTTTTGAATTCTTTGTGAAACAGGGGCCTAACTTCAGATGCCTTTCTTCTGGAAGTGAAGGAGCTCAGCTGCACCACGATTAGTTTTTTAAGCCAATAACTTTTTGGCCATCAATGGAGGGAGCCCAGGAGGAATGACCTGCAGGTGTGGAGGAAAATTTAACTTCCCAACCATGCAGTACTAGTTCTTTGTTCTGCTGATGCAGGATTAGAGCTCAATGGGAAAGAGAAAGATCAATGACGTTTAAGACTTTGCCTCTTCTGGGGTAGGATTTTTATGTTCTCAGCACCCATAACTTGGACCAGATTTTTCAGTACTACTCAACTCCCCTTAGATGATTAAGCATGTACTTGACATTAAAAACAGCTCAACACCAAAAGTAGTGAACTCCTGAAAATCCATCTACTTATTTGTATGCCTAAGTTCTCTTTCCAGAAATATAACTCTGTACTTTTATCACATAATTAGTAGCCCAAAATAGCACATAAAAGTGTAGTGTGGGTGATACATTTGTGAACCTAAACTAGTTGCAATTAAGTGTCTGGTGACTGTTGTGGAAATTCCATCAGTAAAAATCACAAATTAGACCCAACCTAAAGGTAAGTAAACTGTTTAGGAGAAAATTAGAAATTATTCACTCTGTTTCTCAAGTTGCCGTGGAAACTTAAACCACAAAACTCTTTGAAGTTTAGAACATTATTTTATTAGTAACTTATTTTTCTGATTTTGGGGATTTTGATAGATCTGAATAGATAATTTTAAACATGAAGATTTTATCCTGATTTTTTATTCTAGAAGCAGCAAAGTAATTTACTAAAGAAAGACTGGTTTTAGTTTTTTTTTTCTTTGGCCAGAAGTTAAACTGTCTATGACTGTCTTAGTAAAGGTCTGTTAAAGTGCTTGCATTTGGCAAGTATACATATATATAATATTTGAAGAAGATTAATACATTATAACTCATACAATGGTCAGCATTCTAAGGTCCCATTCATCTAATTCTTCAGTTAAAAACCTAATTATCCAGGCAAATTTCAGCCACTTGACAATACTACAGTGATTTCTGGCCACCATGTTTTTGATTTCTTCTGAAACCATGTGTGTGCTGCAGGATTTTGCCCTCCAGTAGCCTCTCTCTGTGTGCTGAAGATGGAGGATGCCCTTAAAATCTTTGCTGACACAGCACCTCAACCTGCTAGTGAGACTGCTTTACAAATATTGCTTGTTTCACCTGAGTGGGAGAGGTGATGGTATTATACTTATATAGTTTGGCTTTGCTAATGTAGCTGAAAGCCCATGAAGAATACTTTGCCATGTTGATCTACAAGCACAATGATCACAAAAGCTGTGGAAATGCAGCCTGGTTGGATGGTGCAACTCGATTTACATTCTTTATGTGATGACGGTCAGTTTATTTTGAGTTTTGTATTCTGCTGAGTAAGTCTGTTAGTTAAGAATCTACTTTGAGGGGTTTGAAAGTTGTGGGGATTTTTGGTTTTTGTTTTGTCTTGTTTTGAAAATATAATGAGGACTTTGCACTGGAAGCCTGCAGCAATCCTGTTATGCTGTGATTAATGTCACTGTATAATTCTGACAAGCTGAAGCCCTCCCAGGGTGCTCATTCATCATGGATCTCTCTATAGCTCTTATTTATTTATTGAACAACATGTAAGCACAGTTCCCTTTTTTGTTTAATGTATCAGCATTTCAGTGTATGTGGACTTCAATGTTTCAGTTTTGTTGACTATAATGAGATCATCCAGACAATTACCGTTTGATTTTCACTTCACTAGTGAGGAAGATTAAAGAAAAGTTAAGGAGATTTGTCTGTTTCCTGTTACCCATTTACTGAGGGGGAAGAAAAACTAACTGTTTAAAATGTATAAATTAGGAGACTTCAGATCACGCTCAAACAGTGCACGAGGAGACTGCATCCCATTATTCTTTGGAGTTTGGAATGGGTCAAGCTGGCCTTCTGCTTAATTAGGCCATGATTTGGATCCCCATGTAGCATGCATAAGTTAAAGGCCAAGGCATATCCTGTGTGTGTACCATGAATGAGCATCTGTTCAGCTCATATACCATCAACTTCTTTACAATTCAGAAATTTTGTTGCTTGAAGAAGAAGGATCTTTACTTAACAGCAGCATTTTGAATAGCATCCAGGCTTCTGCAGGCTCCCTGCGCTGCTGTCTTTCATTTGGTGAAAAAAAATGGATGGGAAATTGAACATGAACTTGTAATAGGATGCCACACTAAGTTCTGAAATCAGGGACATGCAGTGTCATAGGTCAGGCTGGGAACAAGGACACTGTCACATTCTTTAACGCCATGGAAACTGCTCAGATGCTGCTATGGTGGGTGAGGTATAAGAGTCTGAAGAGAAAGTGATTCTTGGTACAGAAGTAACATGCATCTACAAGAGAAAGTGCTGGTATGGACACTTTAAGATCAGACAAAAATATCAAGAAGTTGGAGTGAATTCAGAAAAGAGACACAAACATGATTAAAGAGAACAGAAAGACGATGGCAAGAAAAGATGAAAAGAACTATACCTGCATTGCTATATGACGATTAAGAAGGTGCATACATGTCTACAGCTAATTGAAAAGTATAAATAAAAAAGAAGGATCGTAACTGTCTGGGGTGTTATGAGGGCTTGTAACTGGAAATAGTTGGATGAAATTAATCAAACAAAAATTTAGTTTGGGAAATTTCCAAACAGTGGACCATATGTTCCCTTCTGGCATAAAAACGTGTGAAGGGGAACAAAACATTCTGAAAGCCATGTGGCTTTTGAAGTGCAGCTGTTGTTCCACATTCTCTCCTCTGCTCTGTGAAACTGAGGGCCAGGGCCAGGTTTCTGAAGTGCACATACTATCAACACAAGTGTTAGAAAAAACAGGAAATAACTAGTTAAGCTTATCCACCCCTTGAAGTCCCAGTTACAAGTTGTAACTTTGCCTTTCAACCTTGCCCATTTTTGCTTCCCACGGGTCTCTTGACTCCACCCAAACCTTAACTCCCACTGGGAGAGAGTGTTTAAAAATTTATGGTTTTGCTTTGTTGGGAAAGTTGTTTGAGGCTTTGAAGTACGGGATTAACATGTGGACATTCTTTCAGTTTAGGTTATGTTCGGGTGTGCAGTATTAGAAGTATGGATAAAGAAAGGAGTTGTACAATGTTTAGCAGTGTAATGGCATTTGATACCAGTCCTGATAAATAAATTTAGTACCTGCTTTATGTCTTCTGGTTAGCAGGTAGGAGTGCTGTACAGAGAGAAATTTACTTTTACTTGCTAGGATAAGAACTTGGTATGTAATTTCTGGGTTATTTTATCTTCATGTACAATACAAATGTGTGGGTGACCTCCACCTGCTTGTGGGGTTTTTGGTTTGTTTTCTTTTGGTGTGGTGTCAGTTTCTTGTTTGTTTTGCTGGGTTTGGGCTTTTTTGTTTGGGGATTTTTTCTTGGTTTTTTTGGTTTTTTTGTTTTACAATTTTAGGAATACCACTAGTAACTATTTTGGCAAATAGTAGAAAAGCAAGATTAATTCTTGCTTTCTGGTAGGATTCTCAATCTTACGTAGCCCCTGATACCCACCAAATTGCCTCCCCACAAATGCTTCCTAACTTCCTCCACAGCTGCACTCCAGATTGTCCAGAATTACTGTGTCATGTCTGGGGACTAAACCCAATCATTTGTGTATTTCAGCAAGACTGAAATCTATTTGTTTAAATGCATGTCTCAACATTAATTATACAGTCATTGCTGATTTCTTCCCTATAAAAGCCCACAAAGCAGAGTATGTCATGCAGCAATGTATTTTGATGTTTCTGTCTGCATTTTTTCTAAGGGAAACGCTTTGTCCAAAACAGTTCTCCTATTTCTAGAATTTAAAGAGATGTTGATCATAGGAAGTAAGTAGGGCACTGGGGTTTGAAGGAGTTCAGGGTATTGAAAGCAAAGTTCTTTAAAGAATAAATGGAATTTATGTTTTCCACTGAACCAATTACAGTTAGATGAAATTGGTTGCTGATACAAAGAGGTATTTTTTCCAGTTTACAGTACCCATCCCTGTACCCATCACAGCTGTAGATGGTACAGCTGATCAGGCAGGGTTGTCTTCATGCCTTTCTATTAGACTGTAAAAGCTATTGATGGTCTAAGCATTATTGGTTGTAAATTCCGATAATAGTAATTGCTCTATTTTATAAACATTCAAGAGACCTTTAGTAGCATTCAGGTTTCTTATGTCAATATATGCAAGTAAATAACACCTGATTAAGTAAAATCTAGCAACAAGTCTTTTTTTTAAATGTTCATTTTACTGTTCACAAATACCAAACAATCAAAGAAATAGACCTGCACCCAAACTGGATTAAAATTTCATCAAAAACACAAAGGTAAGAGAATTTTGAATTAACTGAACCTTTGCCTCCTGCTGTGTATCTAAATGTTGCTGGAGTTCCCTAACCTTGATTTGTGTCGACACCAAAGGCTATATGTTATTGCAGATCAACTCGCACAATTACTGCTGACATCTTTAGTCTAACCTTTTAAGCAGAAAAGGATATAGCAGTCTAGAGTTTAGAAGCAAGAGCTAGACAAATGCAGAACTGAAATAATGTGCCAAATTTTTAACAGGAAAAAAAATTAACGACTGGAACAATTTACCTAGGGATACATAGGTTTCTCCATTACTTGAAGTCTTTCTATTAAGACAGGGTATCTTTTAAAAAGAGGTGCTGCAGATCAAACAAAAATAATGGTTTTGATGCAGAAATTAATGGTTGAGGTTCTTTTGTTGATGTTACCCAGGAGATCAAATACAGCGGTCATAATAACCTAGTTTGGTTGCAGTATTTAGTGATTCAGTAAGTGAATTATGTATTCAGAAAAATAGCTATAGACAAGTACCTGCTGAGATATCTGGCTTTCATTCATTTGCTATTTATATGAGATATCTTTAACATTTTCTGTGAAGGAAAGTAGTGTCTAGGTTTTTAAAAATAAGATTAACAGACAATTTAACAGATATACTGTTTCAACTACTTTATTTCAGTAAATAGATTTCATGATTACATTACCATGTAAAGTTTTTTTCAAACAAAGAATTAGCTCACAGTTGTAATAATTTTTATGACATTGTCAAGATTTTCTGACTTCTAAAAACTGCCTTAAAATAAGTTCACACAAGGAGTGAGGTATTTCATTTCCCATTTGACCAAGACAGCTTAACAGAGAGATATGATTGATCTCCAGATACAGAATTTGAAAAGAGCATGTATACTGAGTATATGGGCTTTTTATTTTGTTTTAGTTTGTTTTTAGTAATAAATATGATGACATAAGTGAATTTGTTTAACAAATCAGACTGGGACTTGGTGAATCACCTTAATCAGTTTCAGAGACGACTTTTTAATTCATTGCAGTTCTTAAGCTATTGAAAGCAGAAAATGAATAAATTATGTCTTCTAAAAACAATAACAAACTCATGTCTAATGACTTCATGGAATGATTTCAAAGTAACATTGCCCTTGGTGGAAAAATGGGAGCTGCCTGCTTTCCAAATAGGCTGCACCTGTGCAGCACACAGAGAGGTAAAAAACATCTCAAAGAGCTTCATCTGAGTGAGGCCTTTTGGGACTCACTAAATGGATTCTGGAGTTGGAGGAGGGTTGCCACTCCTGGCATTGTGTGCTTTGTTACTGTTGGTCCTTGTTTCCTGTTAATTGTGGTACTGTCAAAGACTTTTTTTCCTCCTAGTTTAAATAAATAAAGAAAGAAAGAGTTCAGCCTGCAGGCATGGGATCTGATGGCTTTTCTTGCTGCGGAAATGTGATGCAGTCATCTGCTTTGAGTGCTCAATGTCTAATAGCTGGCATATGGACAGAGCACAGTGTTCTGTGAGGCTCCCCTGGCTTCTTGTAATCAGCAATTGAGATCCATTATTTCAGCAGGTGTGCTGGTATCTGTAAGCACGGCTGCCTCACTCTGGGCACTGAAGATGTGTGGCTGTGGCCTCTCATATGAAAATGTCAATAAAATTATTATTGAACGGAACAGGTTACATTCCCATTCTACAAAATGGCCAGTGTCCTTAGGGAAACACATGGGGTGAGACTTTGTTTTGTAGTGCTGTAAAACTAACTGAAGAGTGAGAAATGAATGATAACCCCAAAATTATGTAAGTGTTACACATGTATGTGCTCTTAAAGATCTATTTGTCTTCAGGAATGCAGTTGTCTGCTGAATGAACATGGCTTCTTCTTAGGTTTGTACTTCCTTTCATGATCCTGTGTGCTCAAATTAATGTAATTGGTAGAAACCAGATATTAGAAATTTTAGTATTGGCCAGGTTTAGTTTGATTTCTCTTGCAAAATGCATTCAACAAAGGGAAGCTGCCATACAGCTCCCATCATGTTCCACCTCTGCCATTAATAGAAAAGTTTGAATAAGATGTGTCAGTAACAAGCCGTTGGAACTAAAATGCGGTGGCAGCAGCAGGAGGCTGGTAGCATCCCATATCATAGCTATTAGTGAAAGTACACTTTAAAGCTGTCTTTAAAGCTGTATTTAAATTTCGGAGTAGTTCCTTCCCCTACAAACAAGAAATTCCAGTAGCACATTTAGCATTGCCCCCACCAGCTGCCTTATTTTTAATAACAAAACCAGAAGAGGAAGCATTTATCTTTGTACGTTTGCTTCCAAGTTCCAAAATTACTAATGACAAGATATACACGGAAGCTGAGTTAGTAGTGCCTGTAGAAAATGTAACGTTTGTACTCGTATTTATTTCTAGGCAGGCCTGCTCTTGTTTCATTCTTTGCAATTTGCTTCACTTCAAGAGGTAGAGCCATTCAGTTGTCTAGTTACAGGAGAATTACAAGGCTGTTTTATGACAATGTTGGTATAACATTCCCAGCTAGGAGCATGGTCTTGAGATCATTTATCCCATTCCCTGGGACATGAGGACTATGTATGTGAATAAGCCACTACAGGATGAGGCTACGTTCCTGCAAGCTTAATGAGACTGTGGAATGAGGGGGGCTGAGAAAATGGAGAGCTACGCCTTTGCCAAGGCTTGCTTTAGGAGGCATTTTTCTGCAGTGCTGATTAAATCTGTACTATCTGAACTGTGATAGAATAATGTGTGGCTCAGAAAGATAAATAGGTAGGCCCTGATGTAGCTAAGCCTGGAAACTCCAACTGAAATCAAGGAACACTAAATGTTTCATTCATTACAAATTAATAGTCGCAGGCTTAAGGTCAACATTTTCTGTATGTAGATGAATACTGATTGGATGTAGCAACAAGATAGCAGTCCTAACTGCAGAAATCACAGAAATTGCCACCTTTGTTTTTCCCCAAGATTAGTGCTGACATGCTGTGTACATTAGAGTACAGCCATGACTTCATGCTAGCTGCCAGCCACCACCTGAGTGCCTGTGGGTGCCTAGAGGCTGCTCTGTGTGCTTCCCAGCTGCCTGATAGCAGGAGCTCTGAACTCACAAGCTCCAGGAAAAGCATGGGGTGATTGTACAAATCATTAGTTTTGACTGTTACTTTTCCTCTGCCTTCTGAGTTTTTTAACTGTAAAGGAAATCACTAAATTGACTAAATATCCCTACTGAGATGCCTCTAGGTGGAGTGATTTCAGCTAGAAAGATCACGGTAGTTGCTCTGTATTCACAGATTTCGAGTCTATAATGCAATGTGGATGTTACTGTCTGCAAGTCTTCTGTCTTAAGAGGGCTATCACTACCCTAGACATCTTTCCTCATTGTTTGCCTACTCCTCTTTTGGGCCTATGTTGTACTAGCTAATTTTCTTCCCTTCTTCTCTTTTCTTAAAAAGTGTGTGGCAGGAAGCAGGGCATACAGTGTTGTAGCTTACAAGGTAAGCTTACATGAAGCCGTATGGAGTGAAAGCAGCAGAGCTTCAAGTTGTGGATGATATGGTGAAAACTGTGCCTTTAGTAGAGGCAGAATATTTTTCATGTGCAACTGAGGGATTTTCATCCCAAATCTCTAGAGGAATAAAAAAAGCAAGGTGACCATATCCTTTGTAAGTGGAAAAGAAGTCATAATGCATTCAAATTTATATCTGTATATACGAAGAAATGTTTAAGCGCCATTTTAGGTCATGAAACTGGGATTGAAATGGTGAAAGCTGTTTAAGCTCCCAAGTTTCTTTAGACCTCAGTGGATATACACTGGTCATACTCGGAAAGTATTTTCTTTTCTTTTATTATCTAATCTCCCATAGACTGTTACCTAGTTACTGCGGGGAAAAGAAAATCAACAGTTCAAAATGTGTGAATTACGAGACTCTGTGTTACATCCAGAAAATATGTGAGGAGTCTGTGTGCCATGGGGAGTCCTGGATAAGCTAAACTGGTATGTGCATTTGGCTTCTCACAGAGTCAGCACTGATCACTGAGCATGATTCAATGGTCAAGATGCATGTGTTGTACGTTAGTATGTGTTGGAGGTGCTTGTCCAGACCACACACTGTGAAATTCATTACAGTGTCAACTTTCTTCTCAAAAAGAATTTGTATAAAAGATTTGTAGATCATTTTAGTCTCTTGCTAAGGTCACCTTTTTGTGCTTTGCAGGGGAGAGGTGTTTCAATTAAAATGCAAATGCTTGTGCAGGGTGAAGGGAGTTTTTCTAAAAGAGCAGTATGCTTACTGAAAAAGTTAGTCAAGTCAACCACTAATAAAGTAGAAAACCTTTCCTGTTTTGAGTGCAACTCAGATTTTGATGTTTGCCTAAAAAAACCTCTAGACAACACCTGTTTTTCATTTGTCAGCACCTGGTCAGCAAGACTTCAAAACTGTTTCTACCTCTGTCTCCCTCTCTCTCTTGCCCTGAATATAGTTCATAATATTCTGAACACAGGCCTATGTTTGCTTTGCATTGCTTTGTATTAATGTACACAATTTTCATACTTCAGTCTACACTACGTGAAGATGTATGATATAAAGCCTTTGTGGAATTCACCCTGAAAGGTAAGACATTTCTCATAGAAGGGATGGAATTTATAAGTCTCTAGGACAGAGTATTTCAAAACAACTTAGCTTGCATGGCATGTAGTTTTGTCCTCCATTGGAGCAGTATCCTATATGAAGGACTTTGAGAAGTGGGGTGTACTATGTTTTCTACAAAGGGACTTTTTCCAATTTCTTAATCCACTGCAGCTCAGACAAACATTCAGTTAACTACCAGCCATTGGTTTAATCTGCAACATTACGCATGTTAAAGAAGTACCACTGATGATGGAAAAGGTGACTGAGCTAGAAATCCCATTCCTGAACAGCTTACTCCATCTGTTAGACTTATCTTTTTTAATTGAAATATATTGAAAAATTTGCCTTTATAAGGCAAGCTGGTCCAGTGTAAACACAATCTGCTGGACAAGTTCAGTTATGTTTGCCAGCCTTTAGAAAAGGCTGTATAGTAAACCCTTTCATCTCTTTGGCTTTTATCTTTGGTTGTGAGGATGTGAACTTCAGGATCCCCCTCAAAGCCAGGCAGAGAAGAGACTGTCTTTTGAAGAAATTCAGGACTGTTTTCCTTATTTTAACAGTGTTTCTTAACTATTGTTGTCATACTACAGTCATGTACTATCTAGTCATCAACAGCTTGTGAAAAAAATGTGTCTTGTGATGCTTCCTCTAGGTGTTCATTTCACATTGACCTGCTTACATTTTATCCATTGTTCTTGCCTTTTACAGCAAACATGCCACTAGACATTCTGAGATATGTAAAGAATATTTGCACTATAGTTGAACTCTGGTGTTTAGAGACTAACTTAAGCTTTGTTCTTCTCGCTTCTTACAGAGCTTGTATGTGATGTTTTAAATATGGTCCCTGAGCCAAGTTATTTCCTCCCTAGAACATGCGTTAGGCATCAGCTCTCGCCCGTCATTTGCTGGGATTGATAATGTGCCAAGTCTTGAAGTCTTGACTCAGTTCTTACTCCGGCAAGACTCCCATGGAAATCAATGGAAGTTTTGCCTGATTAAATACTTCTGGATTGCTCTCTAAAACACTTGGGTTATTTATATCGGGCATGTTTGGAGAAATCCAACATTTTAGCCCCTGTAATCCAGAATTATCAAAATCTTAACTGATGGAGGCCATTCTGAAGGCAAAATACCCAGGGGCCTTCTTTCTGGCAGTGGACCACTGCCTGTGTTTGAAAACCAAACAAAAACAAACCCAAAGGCTACAGGACAATGCATCATCTATAATACGGTTAAACTTATCTGGCAATATCTACATATGGACAACATGAGATGACAGCGTCTTCTTCCACTTTAGAGGTGATTGATCAATGACTTGTGTTATTCAGGGTTGTTTTGAAGCTAAACAATCAGCTTGTGATATTATCCATAAAATTTTACTCCTTTTGGTGAAATTTAGAATAACTGCAATAGATTCAATACAGAAAGATGTATTGTAGATAAGTAAACATTTCATTGCAATTTCAATTAATGCCACATAAATACTTCAGGATTAATATAATCACCAAAAATAAACAGACATTAACTATAATGATCAGCTTTTAATGTATGAGTATCATCCATCTTTTATTTTATAAACATGCTTCAGCTTTCATGAAACTTGTCATGCCTTATGTCATACAATACATGTTGCTTTTAAAATACGTGCTTTTCATCTGGAAAAAGAAGCAATTTGGGGGGTACAAGAAAAAGTAATGTATATACATTCTCTATCATTCTGCCATGGAGTAAATCTAGTTATTTTGAGACACATGCAAATTTCATTTCTCGGTGAAAGCAAAGGAAGTGAAACAGAGTTTTCAGACAGAGAGAGAAGTAACACCACATGAATCAAAATTAGATGTAATTTTTTTGTTATTCTGCTAAATCTGTGAGACACTGTGGAGCCTGAGAATTCCATTCTGTATCACATATATCTGTATATGGTATAAGCATTCAGGCACTGCAGTTCCATGGGATGATATGCATCTTTGTTGTGTCTTCATTTGGAGCTGGAGTACCTTGGGAGGTATTTATACTGGTCCCACTGCAGAGCGCACTTTCCTCCAATGTAGCTGCAGCTTATTTGAAATAGCTCTGACTGTGTGAACCAAGATCAGGTTGTGATTCTTTCCATTGCCTAAAGAGATGTTTCAAAGGAGTAGAGCTTGGCATATCATATTTCTTCCAAAGTTTTCCTCCAGCTGACCAGGAACTGCACTGTGAGATTCTGGGATTATGTCTACACTGTCTTCACTGACATAAAGAGCGTTAAAGTCTATTGAACCCTATGACACATGCTTTCTTTCCCAATACCTATTAGCCCAGCCGCACTTTTGAGTTAAAGCATTCACATATTCAGGAAGAGTTGGCTTGTGTTATCTCTTGGCAGACTATTTTGTAGCAGGTATGGTTTGTGTCTCTCTAGTTCATCCAGACTTACGGACAATAGCTTGGGCATATGCTGAAATACCAGGCATGCTTCACAACTATAGGCACTGTTTCCTGCTCTGGTATCTGCCTTTTATTTTCCTTTCTTTTACTGTCAAACAAAGCTTATGATCTTAGAACTGATTTACTATTGCTGTATAACCTGCACAGACATTACTTTTTCTGGTGCCTCCCAAAAGTACAGAGTTTGGGCTGAGATAGGATACTACCATGTGCATAAGGTTTTCAGTATGAAAGTGAGGGCAGGTGAAACCTTGAAAATGCGTCTACAAAAGTCAGCAGAGCTGACTTTGTACCCATGCTCTGTGACAGAGCATACAAAGTGTAAGGGCAAAAAAGCCTTTGGGGGAGGAATTCTTTAGGAGGGGAGCTGCAGAGTTCAAGATGCAACAGAGCTAGGCAAGAGCCAACCTTTCTGCCTGCAAAACTTTTTTCCCTGTCCCTACAAAAGCAAGTTGAGAGAGAAATTGCCTCCAGTCACCTCACAGCTGTGTTTGGAACCAGATTGTGCTGCAACTTTTGAAGGCTTCTTGCTTTAGTTCCTGTATGGTCCATTAGCAATGGGAAAGACCTATGCAACAGCAATGACAAATAAATCTAGGGAGTTGTTATCTGGTCAACTGTTCTCCAGACTCTTGTGTACAAAAAGAGTAGTCCTGAGGTCTCTAAAAACACGAGCATGATTGCATCATGGCATACAAACAAAGCTACCTTCTTTGAAGCAGGGTGATGTATTTTAAAGTTTTAATTCTAATTTTTTATCACTAGTTTATTCATCTTTATTCTTTCCAACCTAATACATCTAGAAATCCTCCTGCTTCCACAGGGCCTATGGATGCGTGTCACAGGCTATCATCACTCCCTGCTAAACCAGAAAAAGTTAAAAAGCTTTATGCTACTTCCATTCTCTGAAGTTCTTGGAGTCTGTTTTATCTTCTCTGCCTTTCAGTTCATATGCTCTTTTGGCAGGAACTGTCGGCCTGATTCTGATCTCATCTGGTGTGTAAATCAGAACAAAGCCCCGTGATTTGAGTGAGATATTGAAGCAAACACCCTGGCGTGGTGCATGGCATTATATAGCTCAAGAATTCCATTTGGATTCGCAGCAAAACAGAATTCTTAACCAAGTTCAGTTTATACCAAGTGCAGTGTGCTACTACAAAGTGAGTCAGATAATTAGAATAACTCAACCCTGAAACAAAAGTGGAGGTAGGGATCACAGTGAGTTTTAAAGGCATTTATTGGAAAGTCTACGGGAGGAGAGGAAAGTAAAAATGAGGATAAAAGTCAGTTCAGCACAGGTATGAACAGTCAATAGAGGCTTATTTTTCTGGAATATACTAAACTGATAAGAAACCTAGTATTTTGACTAAAATCTGATGATTATTCTTTTATTGCTTATTATGACTATGCTTAAACTCTCAGAAAGGGATGGATGGATGGATGGATGGATGGTGGCATCAGACTGAATGGAGGGCATCCATGGGAGTTAAAGTCAGCATAACTAAAAGCATAATTTTTAAAAGAGTGATTTTCAGTTTTAAGGTTCAGTGTTTTGGCCAGCAGTGACTTTGGCAGGAATAAATGCGGCATTTTGAAGTGACAGTATTTAACTTTTAGTTTTGGACTGACATAGTGATGAGTCTCTTGACATCTTTGGAATTTGCCTTTGATCTTAAAAGTGGGCAAGGAATTGTCTTTTAGGAGAAAAAAATATCTCTGTTTCCAAATTTCTTTCTTTGCATTTTTGCAGTCAGTGCTTATGTACATATTTAGATTTACCAGCCAACCTATAATACATTATGATAGCTATACTGCTGTTAATCCTGGGTGAACTGACCATTTTTGGAGTGTCTTCGCATGAGAAATTGCACCACTGGAACTCTAGTGGCGAAATTTCAGTGGGATAGTTCTGATGGTAAACTATTATGCAGAGAAATTCTCAAAGGATGCTAACATTTACTATCTCAACAATTTCCCTGAACTGGAAAGTCTGAAAACATCCCTGAGATTGTTGCCACTGAAGTTGCATAAATGAGTTAGCAACGCTGTGCTTCTTAGTCTCACTTGCTTCCAGTACAGTTTTACTAAAGCTGGGAGAGCTTGGTTTGTTTCCCTTCAAGTGAACTAAGCACTTTTTCATAATTTGTAATTCAACTACAGCACTTACCACCACAGAATTTTGTGGAAACAAAGTAGGTTCAAGAAAGGATTAAACCTCTGTGTAATTAAGCACCACTGTGGGGCTGCAGACTCTAACTAAAAGAGTTCCTAAATTCCTGCTCTTTTGAATCAGGAAGGATAATGGAGATAGACCTGTGCATGCCTCATTCTTCCCTTAATAGCTTTAGTGCTTAGAAACATGATACTGATTCTTAGTCAAAGAGCTGCAGATCCTACATTTATAATTCTCTTGAGACTCTTCCTGGAGATGCAGAGTGGAAGGTTGGGAAACAGTGGTCACAGGCTGCACCAGGGGAAATTCTGAGCAGGCATATGGGTAAAAAAATGTATAGGGTTTGGACTAGGTGACCTCCAGTGTCCCTTCTAATCTAGATTATTAAATAATTCTGTGTTTACCAAATTCGAAGGAACTTGGCAATATGCCCAAATCACTGCTATTGCTGCAAACATCCCCTTTCTGTCTCTTCAGTCTCTTTCACAAGTTGGTTAAATTCCTTCTTCAAAATAATTGGTAGGGTCAGTGGAAAAAATCTATCTTTCCAGCTTCAGCTTCTGTGCACTGCTCTTTTCCTCTTCAGGGTTAGGTCCAGTCAAATCCAGTGATTTAAATAGTGGTTAGATCTCATTGTTTTCCTCTTCACTTAGGACTGAGGACCAGAGACCATGAATCTAGAGCTAGTGTCTTTTGACCCACACAGCTGGGGATTCCCTGACTGAGGTGACCTCTCCCTTCTAGTAATTTAAGAGTCATAACAAACAGTTTATGACAGTTTGTCAACAGAAATTTCTATTTGCCAAAATTAGACTTCAGTAAGCCTCCTAGAAGGAGATTAGGACATTTTCATTAGCTCCCTTGCTTTGTCTCTTCATAAATATTGAAACTAAATTCCTTTTCCATTCATCGTACCTTCTGTTCCCAGACTACCAAACTGAGGATCCTCTCCTGCCTGCAAATCCCCCATCGCAGCACTCACTCTTACCTCATTAGACAGCTGGATGTACTCTGTTCTGCTTTGCTAATAGAGAAGCCTTAAGCTACTCAAGAGTCTGCAAAAGTGCAAACATCCAAACATGTGTATGTCCATGGGGAAAAAGCATCAAGAAAACAGTTATTTTTTTCCATTCTTAGTCTTAAACCTGCACTATGGTTTGCAGAACCCAAAATATTATATGTGTCATATACATCTCATGCATTTTCAGTAATTCCCATACTTTTAAAGAATAATTTGTACTCATTGGTTGCCTTAGTATTATTCACCCATGAAATATTTTATTTTAGGAAAAATAAAAAACATTAAATGGTCAGTATTTCAGCATGGAATGTAGATGTATTATAGAGGTGTCCATTAATGTTTAATTTAAATATAATCTAAACATTAGAAATGTTTTTCTTTTACCTGGCTCACCACTTTATTACAGATAAAAAACCAGAGAAATCTATTTGTAGCACTTTAGTTCATAAAGTTGTTATTTTGAAAGTTTTAGTTCTTGAAATCTGTACTGCAAGTCACAAGAACAATACAGTCATAAGTTTTTAGATCTGCCTGACCCTTTTGCTGATTTCTGGTTGATTTAATGCTCTTCCAGATGAGCAGCTGATCCCTTTGTCTAGCATCTTGTTTCCCGAGAGAAAAGAAGTGGCCCCCGCAATGTCTACTCTCCCTGCAGCCCATCTGTGACAGAGCTCCCTGCCAGTGGCATGATGCACTTCTCTCTCACAGCAATTTGCCTTTACAGGAATTTCTTTCATAACCAAGAATGGCTGCAAGAGAACAGAGTGTGGCTCTGCCCTGTGGGTATGGAGCCACTATTTTTGTTTTAATTTGTTGTTTGTGTGTTGGGTTTTTTTTCGGGGGGGGGGTGTGGGGTGTGTTTTTTGTGTTTTGTTTTGGGTTTTTTTTTTTTTTTTGTGTCAGTGTCCTACATATTTGGCCTTGTCAACTATGTTTACTCCAGAGTAGGAAAAAAGAAGCTGGTCAGGAAATGAAATGGCACAGGGTCGAGCAGTTGCTCCTTGTATCATCCTTTAAATGGGATATCAGTTCACATTCAGAGAGCTGAAACTTGTATGAGATGGTAGGAGGAGAGCTTTTGATTTGAAATGTACATTCTTCATATCTAATTATTTCTTAGAATGATATTCATCTTGAGATTTGAAGATGAAGGTTAAATTGGAGATTTATAGATGGCTTTAGGCTTTGTGCTTGCTCTAGTCATTCACCATGTGATGCACCTTTCCTGTACCAGTGAAGTTCTGAGCTCTTCCAGAGCCCAGGGTGTGAACTTCAGTTTTCCTTGTTCTGACCTCATTTCACAGTGTACTGGCATTTCTGCTGCCTTTGGCTCTGTGAAGTGTAGAAGTTGGTAAGCCAGAGTAGGCTCTGGAGAGTGAGGGACATCAGAATGAAAGAATACTGCTCCAAAAAGATCATCTTAATGTTGTGTCCTAGTGTTAAAATTCATGTAGGTAGCTGTCAGTGTATGCAGAGCAGGAGCTAAAGCTGTTTATGTGCTGTGTAACATCGCAGGGGAGCCTTTTGATTTACTGAGCAACTTTGTCTAGACTTGTAGCTGCTTCTTTGCATGCTTAATATTATCTTTACAGTTCTAAGAACAGATAAGCTGTTCTGACCCTCAACAGGGTCATCATCTTAACAGCTATTATACTGATTATTTTTTTAATAGAAAATGCACTCACATTTCTGCATTAACATTGGGATTATTTTCAAGATACAAACACCCTCAAAAGAGCCTTCAGAGTGAGTAGAGCTATTTTCCCATTTTATAGCACCAAATATAACTCGCATAAACTATAGATCTATTCTGTTATGAGAAGCAACTGCTATCTGATCACAAGCTAATAGTTTATATTTCTACATTATCCCTACTTTTGTATTTGACTCTGCTGATAAATACCCGGATTTCAATCAGCATTACTGTCTTGATGCTGCTCATGTGCTTCATCCCATGCATGTTATACCTGAACCTAGTAGAGTATCTTCCTTCACCTAAATGCATTTTAGGCTCTTAACTGGCTTAGGCAAATTTAACAATCTCTTCCACATAAATTCAGCATTCGTTTAGATTTTCCTCCTGAATAAGACTATAACACAGTCAATTGAGATTATTTTAAGACACAGTTCTTCAGCGCAGGCGGCTGCTCCTTACTGTATATATCCAATTGGCTTTCCTTTTCTTTCCATCATGCTCTATCGCGAGATGAGCATGATGTCCGTGTATTGATAGCTGAGGCTATTTGGAATCAATGTGCATTTGACGAATATAGTAAATGTAAGCAGGGCAAGATGGCATTGTGACAGGAATGGATTTTGTGTGGATACTGAGAACTGTGTTAAAAAAGTGTGTCAGGACCTAATTATGCTTATGTGTGTTTTTTTTCCCATGATGAAAACAGGACCTACAGACTTGGATCTCTGAAACACTGTTCTCATTTCATATGGCTAAAACTTTTGGGAAGGCTTTGAAAATAAGAAAGAAATGGAGGTGACTTGACTGAGAAGCAGATACTGGGAGGTCTTAGTCCATAGGTCCCTTGATAAAGGCCCTATACTGTAGCAACTTTTTAATGTCTGAGCAGTGTGAATGCATGTCTTAAAGACAAAAAAGTGTTTATGTGTTCTAGAAGTGTTTGCTCTGGGACAAGCAAATCAGGGACACTTCCACTCTGCTCTGTTTTGGAAGTTCAGAATTGAAATCTGTTTTTCCTTCTCGTTTGTGAAAGAAGGCCACACCTTATTTTTGCTGCAATTTAGTAATCATATAATCTTTGTTTAGTAATCACATAATATGATGAGCAAACTGCTTCAAAAGAGATAGAGTGAAATATAGAATCATAGAATCATAGAATAGTTAGGGTTGGAAAGGACCTTAAGATCATCTAGTTCCAACCCCCCTGCCACGGGCAGGGGCACCTCCCACTAAACCATGCCACACAATGCTATGTCCAGTCCAGCCTTGAACACTGCCAGCGATGGAGCATTCACAGCTTCCCTGGGTAACCCATTCCAGTGCCTCACCACCCTTACAGTAAAGAATTTCTTCCTCACATCCAGTCTAAACTTCCTCTGTTTAAGCCTGAACCTGTTACCCCTTGTCCTTTCACTACAGTCCCTAATGAAGAGTCCCTCCCCAGCATCCCTATAGGCCGCCTTCAGATATTGGAAGACTGCTATGAGGTCTCCACACAGCCTTCTGTTCTCCAGGCTGAACAGCCCCAACTTTCTCAGCCTATCTTCATATGGGAGGTGATCCAGACCCCTGATCATCCTTGTGGCCCTCCTTTGGACTTGTTCCAATAGTTGCATGTCCTTTTTATGTTGAGGACACCAGAACTGCACTCAATTCTCCAAGTGAGGTCTCATGAGAGCAGAGTAGAGGCACTGTTGGTTGTTTAGAAAAACTCATGATTGGGTCTTTAGTAAGACTAAAGGCTTCATCGTTAAAACTAGCACACGGTATAAATGTTTGTCAGCTTGCCAGCTTCAGCAGACCTTTAACAGCTTGAACCTGCTTATTTTAGTCTCTTAAAAGGCCCAGGAGTAACTCATACATAGTTCCATATCCTCTACCTTTTTTTCAATTTGAAATTCTGGGATTTCCTTCTGTGATGGAAAAAGCATTACCCATGATTATCTGAAGATGAACTGCATATTGAAGTGTTCCATTTACCAGATGATTTCACTGTGGCATACTGTTCTGATACAGCATCCCTCTTAGTTAAGTATTTTAGCACTCTACACGCTGTTTGTTCTTGAAAAAACAAATCCATTGTTCCAGTCAATGAAGTGGAAACATTTTCAGTTGTGTAAATTTTAGGTATACTCATGCTTTTTGATGAGCCAATTCTTTCAGGTATATTTATCCTAGATATCAACAGGAGTTAGCAGAGGCACAAGGGGCCATCTGTTTTTTGTCCTGTGTAGTTTTGTTTGGATGACTTTACCTGGTAATTGCTCTGGTTTGGACAGCATTTGCTGTTAATTTTTCAACCTAGTGATAACAGACAAAGCATTACCATCCTTATATGTGAACCTGTTTGTGGATAAAATCTATAAAGCTATGGCAGCAACGCATGGCTTGTCCAGGTCAAAAATTTGCTGTCCTGAAAATTCAAGTAGAAATGCCCTACTGATCTAACGTGTTGCCAGGTGGTACAGTACTATGGAACATAAACGTTAGTTCTACTAAAGCACCACTCTGAGTTCTGTTGTGTGTTCACCCTCCATCACTAGACTCTGGGTTCAATCTGTAAAAACTTTGACTTGTGGGTGGGCTAGAAAAGGGCAGTCTTTGTGTGTGCATTTGTATGTATGTGTGCATGGAAAGGATGAATGAAAAATAAAACCTGCCAAATCACAATTTGCTGACTGCTGAAAGGGTTTTTTCTTTGTTTTACAACCTATGCTGAAGTTTTCACCTACTGGCAAACTCACAAATAAGGCTTCAAAGCTTTGTGTTATCTATGATCAGTCTAGGGACTTGGATCAGATGATATTTTCATACTTCCAGGTTTAATGATATCATTTACTGTTTCAGTTGTTCCCATTTGCTCTTTTTTCCTACCAACTGATTACTTTGCTAATTGCAGAAAAATATCTCAAAATACCTCAGATTTCCTCTTTCCTAAACATTTATCAGGCTCTGAGTTGTACTGCATCAGCTCACAGGCATCTGTTGGTATCTTTTTCAGCTCCAGTTGCCTTCCTAGTCAGTGGGCTGCCAAAAGGGAAAGGTTCAAGTTCTGTGGGCAAATCTACAGCTTCTTGGAATGATTGTTGCTTCTTTTTCCCCTTGATCTTGATCTGCAAGTCCAGATGCATCTGAATGTGTATAAACTGGTTCATTGCCTGCTTATCCTGGAAGACCTTACAAGCACTTGAATATGCCAAAAATAGAAGTTTCCTTAAGTTCTTTGCCAGTTCAGGTGGGGTCTTTTCCTTCCCTCATGACTCCTACCTCTTAGTTGTGTCGTGGCCAGCTGTGTCCTATGCTGGCTGGTGTTCGGGACTGGTCCTGGATTGGAATGATTGGTTTTTGGAAGGTAAAAATTTTTTGTGACATTATTGGTGCTACATAGAATCATAGAATAGTTAGGGTTGGAAAGAACCTTAAGATCATCTACTTCCAACCCCCCTGCCACGGGCAGGGGCACCTCCCACTAAACCATGCCACACAACGCTATGTCCAGTCCAGCCTTGAACACTGCCAGCAATGGAGCACTCACAACTTCCCTGGGCAACCCATTCCAGTGCCTCACCACCCTTATAGTAAAGAATTTCTTCCTCATATCCAATCTAAACTTCCCCGGTTTAAGTTTGAACCCGTTACCCCTTGTCCTTTCACTACAGTCCCTCATGAAGGGTCCCTCCCCAGCATCCCTATAGGCCGCCTTCAGATACTGGAAGGCTGCTAGGAGGTCTCCACACAGCCTTCTGTTCTCCAGGCTGAGCAGCCCCAACTTTCTCAGCCTCTCTTCATACGGGAGGTGCTCCAGTCCCCTGATCATCCTTGTGGCCCTCCTCTGGACTTGTTCCAATGGTTGCATGTCCTTTTTATGTTGAGGACACCAGAACTGCACTCAATACTCCAAGTGAGGTCTCACAAGAGCAGAGTAAAGGGGCAGGATCACCTCCCTCGACCTGCTGATGGTCACACTCCTTTTGATGCAGCCCAGGATACGCTTGGCTTTCTGGGCTGCAAGCGCACACTGCTGGCTCATGTTCATTTTCTCTTTGACCAACACCCCCAAGTCCTTCTCCGCAGGGCTGCTCTGAATCTCTTCCCTGCCCAATCTGTAGGTGTGCCTGGGATTGCTCTGACTCGGGTGTAGGGCCTTGCACTTGTCATGGTTACATCAGACTAGCTGGCTGCTAAAATCCTCTTGCCCTTTTTGACCATCTTGTGAGCTGTTTGTTTGAGTTTGACATTGAACTGGAAAAATGCGACAGCTTGCACTTTGGTTTAGCAGGAATAACAACCTGAAATTTCTGTGCTTATACTTGAGATCTCATTGTGAACATCACTAATCCCTTTTTGACCTAAGGGGCTTGCCAATTTTAGCTTGTTTCTGTTAGTGGGAGAAGTTGACTATGGAGTGAAATATTTCTCTGGAACAAATCTGTTTAGTTACAAAGAATATGCACTGAGGCCTGTGTCCCTGAGCACAGCTGGGATTAACAACAGGACTTGGAGATCCAGGCCTTTGTCCAGCCAGCCCTCTACTCTAAAACTCTTTTCTTGAACTCTTCTCAGATCATAGTCACCTCTGTTTGCTTTGGATTTCTTTTTGCTGCCTTCTTTTGTTCTTTCATTGCTTCTTTCTCATATTCAAAGATGCAGCACAAAAATCCAGTACAAACCTTTCTCTCCTCACATTTTTTCATTGAACCCCAGTTCAGTTTCTGCCTGCAAGGATCAGTTCATTCCCAAGTTTTTCCAGGGCTTCTTTTCATTGAGCTGTCATTTAACTGAAGAAAAACTAGTGGAAATTATCTCACACTCAGGAGAATGACTTGTTTGTCTGATGCCAACCAGAGTATTTTGAAACAAGACTTCTCCATTGATGTTCAATAGAGCAAATAGCCAACAAATGAAGTCACATTTCTGTGGGCATATGCTGGAAGTTGATGCCTGTCTACAGAAACATACCCATTTATGAATTAACTGTGATTTTGGTCTTATTGTGACTAAAGTTATAGATGTATGGAGGGGGAAGTAGAATGACTGCTTCACTTCACTTTAGTAGAATGGTGCATTGCTTTTGTTCATCTACCCAAGAGAGGCCTTACCTCTGAAAAGTACACCTAAGAAATTGAGTTGAGAGTGACTTACTCTTGACTATATGTTTCTTGGCTGGCTTTTAATGTTTGGGTAAGAAGGTGAGGAGGATGTTCTTAACAGAGGATGTTGTGTCAAAGATTATGTCATACCTTTTTGCATCATCTGAATTGCAAGTACAAAGTGAGGATGGGCACTGGGTTGTCAGCTGCAGTGGTAGAAAAGAAAGTCCTGTGACTGTTTAGCCTGCAAGTTCAGGTCATCTCTAGCAAAATGAGTCTAATCAAGACACTTGGTCTGTACCCTTTCTGGTTTTTAATAATAATATAAAATAAGTTTTGATGGCTTTTTCCTAGAGAAAATAGCAGATTACACAGAAGTAGTGCATCAAGCACAAGGCTGTTCATGAAAAGGTGTTTTTAAAGGTTCTGCCGGGAAGGAAAGACTCTGTAGAGGTACAATCAGGAAGGTTCCTGTAGCACAATAGAATTCTAATATTTTAGTGGTTATGATAATATTTCTTTGACTTCTCAGCATGAGCAGTGCTTGCCTTTCTCTCAGTGTAGGGCATTCGCTTATTTCCATGGTCTAGAGCTGGAGCTGTTAGCTACCAGGTAGCCCCTCTGTAACTGACCAAACACAGATTGCCTCACATTCAAATATTAGATTTTTATTTCATCAGTTATAGCTGGGTTTATTATAAATGCTCTTCCTGAAGAGCTGATAGGAAGACCAGAGCCCTACTCATGGCGATTTGGAAGTGCTGAGGGTCTTAGTAATTACGAATTTTAAAAAAGTATACTCTAAAGAGGAACATGTTTAGTGAGCGAAAGCGACAATGAAGGGCTTAACTGTGAAGACCATCAGGAAATATATTTTTGGTTCTCAAGTAAAATCAGTGGAAGCTGAAAAAAGAAGGAATTCTAGGGCATAATTCCATCTTTTCCAGTTTTATGCTAGCATTAATTTCTACGTTCTTGGTCTTTCTAAGTATTAAAAAAAAAAAATCCATAAGAATATTTCAGTGTTTCACCCAAAAAAAGAGAAATCTTTTCACAAAAGCTATTGAATAATAAAATTCCAGCCAGCATCATTTACTATTTTACATATATGTAGCTGTGACTTAGGATGGTCATGTGTTCAGAATATATGATGTTTCTGATGCAGCCCTAGAGTTTTCAAGGATCTTAAATTATTCATTTAAAAAAAGAAAAGTAAATCTTTTTTCTCCCAGGTATTTTGTTGCTACTGAAAAATCAATCTGGGAAACAGCAAACACATGACTTGGGAAAGAGAGAATCTTTCAAGCAGTTTAAGGTTTTGAAGGTTCATCATGATGTACCAAAGAGGTGCTATCTGAAATGTCCTATGGGCAAAGGAACAGATTTTGATGGTCCCTATGATTATTTATTTTCTCTCTGAACTCTTAGTGCCATTTGTCACTCAACACTACTTCCCCTAGACTCTAATGTTCTTGGTAAACATATTTTGGATAGCAGTATGCCTCTGGCAATCACTGTGTACTAAAAAAATCTGCCAAATTGGTTGGAGAAAGCCCTTATTTAAATTTAAATTTTGTGAGGTACCACTAAAACCTTGGTCTGCCCAGTAACACCAAGGCACAAAATTTTAACCCACTGCTGCTTGGGAAGGCCTTTGAATGAGAATGTTCAAATTCCAAGTCATAATGGGGCTCATTGTCTTTCACTTTGTAAGTAAAGTGATTGAAATCTACAGGAGTAAATAAAAAACCACAAGGCAAATATGTTCAAGAACACAATCCTGTCATCTAGCATTCACGTGACATCCAAACATCAGAAGTACCTGTCTTCTGCTCCTTGAGAGACAATTCAGACTTTATCACTATTTCAGACTTTGTGAAAACAGCCATAAATACATGCATTTGGGTGGCAACCATAAATATGTAAAATGCATTGCATATTTTGAAGTCTGTAGAGTTCAGTCCCGGAGAAAGAAAAATAACATGTAAATCGTTTATAGACGTGTAAGAGCAAGGGAAGGAATTTGTTCTGAAAGTGAAATCCCCAACTCCATAAATGTCTGACCATTTAAAACTGGGGGAATGGCTCGCTATAACTGCTTCATACTTCCCAACATATGCATTCTCATACTAGATAATCTCTGTAGCCCTTTGTACTTATTGTGGTGAATTGCCAGAAACAGGAATACTTTAGCTACTCCTTATTAAGAAAAGCATCTGAGGAAAATGTCTGAGAACTAGACTTTCAGCTGTATTTCTTCCACATTTTCACGTTCTTCAAAAAGAATGTTTATTGCCCGCAAAGGATCTTCAGCACAAATATCTTCAGGCTTGAAAGCAAGAATGGAAAGTATTGTTTACTGATAATTTGTAAAGTTTTGTGTGAATTTTAGAGCACATTTTATGTACAGAAAATGTGCACATCTGCCAGCAGAATAAGGGCTCGTGTCTGAGCTCCCAATGGCAATAGACTGTGCATGTATCAGGAAGGGTTTGTCAACTGCTCTCTTCTTTTAATTTGCACGGTTAGTGCTGTGAGGTTTATGCAAGGCAGCTCTCAGGGGAGGGGACTGAAAGTTCTTTGAAGTCCTTTGTGGTGGCTGTCTAATCTGGAGAAGAGGATTACTTTCTTTCTGCCAGAAGCACATGACAGTTTGGTAATTAATGAGCATCATAAAGTTCTCTTTTTCTATTAGATACCCATTAGTAAACCTGGGATGGTTGTCATTTTGGACAAAACCATGCATATCCTCATTTTATCCCAACATCAAAGGGGATCTCCTACTGTCTGATGCTGAATGCTCTAATTGTGTTTGCGTTTGGTAGAGTTGGTGCAGAATGCATCTGAAACAAGCCTTGGCATAAACTGTAGATCCTATGATTGGACACACAGCCTGAGCCTTCCCAGAGCTAGCGGCTTAAAGGAATGGTGGGTTTCTCTATTATTTTAAACATACTGCTCTCTTCCTCTCCTGTCTGTCTGTTTATGCAATTTGTTTTCCTTTGAGAATACAGGAATTAACATACTTTCCACATCCATATCATGCTGAAAAAAAGGAAAGCACTGTGTTGGGCTATTTCCCTTTCTCCTTTTGATATAGTATTACAAAAAGTCTTTCTTTAGGATTTAAGAGCATTTCAGGTATTAAAGCTCTCTTGGGTTGTCTTTTTCACATTATTCTGAAAGTACAGAATGGTTTCCTGCTCTTTATATTTGGCTCTTTTATACTGAAACAGTTGAAAAGTCCTAGTCTGTGGACTTTTTCTTTTTGAGAAAATGTCACTCTTTCTTCCAAAGGGTCCAGTTTCTGAATGCAGTGTAGTTTCTTCAACTGCATTTAATCTCCTTTAGAAATAAGAAGAATGGCTAAGCAGCCTGTTTTATATATTCTGAATTTAAGATTTTTTTTGAAGGTCAGATGCTCATCCTATACTCCAAATCTATGCCAAATACAGACAGGAAAGAACTCATGGATGTGCCTTTTCTGTATGTGAGGTCGGACCAGAAAGCTGCACTGTAAAGAAATGTGATGCCTTCAAAGGGACAGTACAGTTATAAAGACAAAAGAGCCATACATGTATTTGAGATTCTTTTTGGTTTGTTTTCTCTTTTATTAATTTATCTTTTTAATATGATTATGTCTGTATTATTTGTAGTATCTGATGGGGACAGAGTTCTTGTTCAGTTAGTCTGGATGCTGTACGTTGTGACTGATAACTCATTATTAGCAAAGTATTATTAACTTTTCCACCTCATGAGGAAAAATTCCTGGCATTCTAACAAAGCAACTGTAAACAATTTCATAAAATAAAGGCAAACTGGCTTTAGCTAGCCAAAATGTTTAGCACAATTGGAGGCTCCCTGCAGTCTGTGTGGAAAGGAAGCTGGCAAAACCAAGATGTTCTTCCTTTATAGTAAAATTGGAATAGAGGGACTGAAACGCTTCTGAAACGAGAATGTACCTTCCTCACTAAAATCACTGGGAAGATAAACTTAGGTAAATGAAGAGGCAGATGAAACATAATTAGATTTATTTTTTACTTCAGATTATATCTTAAATCTTTAAAATATGATAAAATAAAAATAATTATTATATTTGTTATACTTAGGGCCTGGACTTTCAATCATGATTTTCTGAGTCATCTTTGCCCTTCTGGAGATGAAAGGGATGAGTAATACTGTTGAAGATACAAACCCACTTATAAATATAATCCCTGTATTCTCTCGTGTTTTGAATTGGAGCTGGTCAGAAAATTTATTGTGGAACAGCTTTTCATTGCAAAATGGCAATCTATAGAAATGTTTTACTTTTGACCATTTTGTATGTATTAAAAATATTAGAGCAGGCTATTTGAATAGACTTGAAGCAGAAGATCTTTATATTTTTGGAATACAACATTTTGACCTTGTAAAGTATTTTTTTAGCTCCTTGTTTAAAATTAGGAAGACAAACTCCTTTATAATAGCAAAAGCCTAAAAATCACAATGATCAATTTGAACACCAAAAGAACATTAAAATATAATGAAAATTTCAAGAGGTTTTTTTCCTCTTTCAGAGTAAAATAAATATTTGTGGAATTTCCTGCAAAGCAGAAAATCTACTTTCTGCTGCACAGCTCTGATCCCAGCTATATAAGCTTGACAAAGGCTTGGACCACTGTAGCAGTTTTTAAACTCTTACATTTTCTTGTAATATTTACTTAAAATAAATGCAGGGAATCACATCTGAATTCTTTCAATTGCTATAGTGAAAATTAGGATGGCTGGAATATTTCATGGTCCTAGCAAAATCAGTCTTCTAAAACCATTCCATGTCTACTTCTGAGATTGGTACCTGAAAGTTGTAATGACCTCTAGGCACAAATTCCAGGTGTGTTCCACAGTGTAGTCTCTGGCAACCCACATCAACATCAGGATAGTGCTGGGAAAGCCAAAGCCCACCGGGAGCTGAATCTGGCAAGGGATGTTGAAGGGCAACAAGAAAGGCTTCTGCAAGTGTATCAGCAAGGAAGAAGAGAGAAGGCTAAGGTACACAGTGTCCTCTTTGGCTTGGTCTCTACTGTTAAAACAAATCTTCAGCAATTCCTAGTTCCTGAGTCCAGTGAGAAAGTCGGAAGTAATGATGACACCCTCAGTGGAAGAATGCCAGGGTTAAGCAACATTTAAATAAAATGGATATACACAAGTCCATGGGAGCTGATGGGATGCACTCACAAAGAAGCTGGCTAATTATCACTGTGAGGCCACTGAATATTGAGCCACATTTATCTTTGAAAGGTCATGGCTACTGGAGGAAGTTCCTGAGGACTAAAATAAAGCAAATGTCTCTCTCATCTGCAAGGAGGGAAAAAAGCAGGATCTGAGAAATTACAGGTCAGTCAGCTTCACCATGATCCCAAGGAAGATAATGGAGCAAATAATCCTGGAAACCATCTCCAACCATGCTACAGACAGAAGGTGACCAGGAGTGGTCAGCACTGATTAATGAAAGGGGGAAATAATCTCTGGCAAACCTGGTAGCCTTCTATAATGAAAGGTGGATGTTACAGCAGATATTGTTTATCTTGACCTCTGTAAAACTTTTGACACTAACATAACATCTTTACTGACAAACTGATGAAGTACAGTCTAGGTGAGTAGACAGGGATGCGGACTGAAAACTGGCTGAACTGCTCACAGTCTTGTGATCAACAGTAGGAAGTCCAGCTGGAGGCCAGTCATCACTGGGGTATGCAAGGAACCTATACAGGAACCAAATACTGTTTATCATATAAATTAATGACCAGGATGAGGCTATGTTGTCTTTTGGTTGTTAATCCTGTTTGATATGATCTAGGACTGGTATATTTAAACTTCTTAACTATTTGCCCAGGTGCAAATTGCATATAATTCTGAGTTTACATTTTAATTGTGTGAAAGATTAGCTATTAAAATATAAGGCTTTATATATAGTAAAGAAAATGTGGAATTTATAAACAGAAGTTACATTATCCGTCTCGTTGGTTTGTGCTACAGAAAAGAATTTGTGGAAAACCATAGGGTATTCAAGAATAATCAGCAGAGTAGAGCTGAAACATATTCTTTTTCATAAAGATTTATGCTGATTTTTGAATTTTAAATCCAGTTTTATTAATGCCTTCCCAATCTCAGTAGGAAATACTCAGAACACATAAGGAAACTGACTTATGAAACAAGATTTTATTTTAATAATGTGGATATTATTGTACAGCTACTCAGGCATAAAGAGGATGAATTGTACCTCATGGGTGTCTTGAAATCAGTAAGGAGTCTCCAGACCAGCTCAGTGGCTCAGTTGAAGACATTGCAGGAATGGGGGCAATACTGATTGAACTTCCTCAATTGGTGTCAAAAGCTCACGTTGTGGTAGATAGTTTAAGAATTGCTGTGCAGGATGCTCGTCTCTGAAATTGATCAAAAGCAGATGCCTGGGGAAGAATATAATAATAGAGTTAACATATCATGATACTTCCACTCAGTCATATCTCAGTCTCTAACAAGTTGTAATTCAGGGGATTCTTGAATTTTAGATGGCTTCTATGTTTAGAAACTCAGTTGTTCTCCCTTGTGTTGCTTTGCCCAATCTTTCCTTGAGCCTATCTATGAAAACTAGGGTACTCCCACTGTTCAGTTGGGTGGAAATATCAGAGGACTAGAGATGACATAGCTGTTCTTTCATATATTTTGTCTGCTGGAGGTTGATAGGAATGGTGAGTCAGATTGCTGGACAGTGCTGTTCCTGCCTGCACAAGAAGGCTGTTTGGAGAAGACCCTAAGATCAGAGCAATTGGAAAGGATTTTATTGATGCAGTGGTTTTTATGCTACTGAAACTTTCCATGGTGACATTTGTACTCCTTGCAGAAACACAAAAAACACCTTAAAACATTCCATAACAGCCACAAGTACACGTACATGAATTGGCTTAACACATGTAACTTACACATTGTCTGTCTTTTGTGTTATGGCAAAGGTGTGATCTCTTAGGCTTTTATCTATGCTCACTTGAGCCTTGTTCAGCTTAGTAGCAGTTTGTTCCCTCTGATCTCCTAGATGTTTTGCAGTGTGCAGCATGCAGGATATTATTTTTTTGTGCTAAAAAAACCCCACACCTCTTTCTTGAAGACCAGAGAAAAAGAAACCTTAAGTCTTACACCATGTACAGGGAGTGGAATGCATCTCACACAACTTTAGCTGCCTACACAATTTTCACTTGATTTAGTTACCCAGTCTCCCCCTGTAGCCAAAGGAAGGGAATAGTCATTTCATCTGACCTACTATATTAAGGTAAAACAAATCATGTCCTAATAGGTACTTTTAGAAAATGCTTTATCTCAACTTTATATAGACATATAAAATAGGTCATAAGGGTTTCCTATTTCTCTCCATTGACTGTAGAGAGAGATGAATTCTACCTTGTCTGTTTTCAGGATTTGTGTGTCTTAAAATCTAAATGTGGTTGAATACATAAGAGACTGGCTTATTATTGCATGAAGACCCTATTAGACTCAGTGATCTAGCCCACAGTCCTATAACTGCCTCAAAACCCTGAAGGAGTCCTATAGGGAAAGAGACCCTTAAGACATGGCAAGGAAGTCCCACCGGTGAGGGCAGCAAGTAATGCTGGGAGGAAGCACAGGGTGTGTGATTAATGTGCCAGAGGTCTTTCACTTGTATGACCTTCTGCTGACAGAATAGAGGCAAAAGGGAAAGTCTGCTATGATGTACCCTGTCTTTTCAGGATGCTGGCTGAAGTGCTGCCTTGGTTAGACATGGTTTGGCACTTGTTCAAAACCACCACAGCAAACTTACTAAATGCCAGGAGAAGAACTGGGGGCCTGTTAGGTTTATGCAAATCCCAGAATTCCTGTTGCTTTTGTAGTGTATTTGAAAATACACAGCGCAAAAGAACCGAGTGTGGAACAGAGCAGCAAAGTGGATCTCCATGGGTTATCTTCACTTCATTCAAACTAGTGCCGCCTATCTGAATGCAATAATTATGTCATTAATGCCATAAAAAAAATGTTGCAGAGGTGTGTTGAAAGGCCACATATACACATATACAGCACACAAGATCAATGTGCAATGTGCTGGGGAGATGCAAACTCTTGTAACACTGACAGTTAATGGTAAAAAAAACCCAACAAAGCAGAGAAGTATAAATTAAGTGTTCAAAGAGTTTATTTGGTCATCTCTTATCTGTACATCTGCCAGGACTCCAGAAGTTTCCTTGTAGGAGCAAAGACGACTTTGATTTGAAGCTCATTTAAGATATACCTTATCTCAGTGAGTCAGTCTTCTGGTTTCATTGGATGCATCTTGTAAGAAAAACCTAAGTGAGTTTTGAAAATAAAGCTGCTTTTCACAGCAATGTTTAGAGAATACAGGTAAAGAGCAAAGGCCATTTAAATCAAGATGTTTGTGCTGTGGGGGTTGCACCAATGTAGTTGAACTGCGTTAACGATTTCTGTTCTCGCAAGGAATTTGTTGCACACAGGGCTCAGTCTGTGTCCTTCACATGGGGTGGGTGTCTGTGGTGCTAGGCAATGCTAAGGATTTCTCTCCTTCTGCTGCATGCATCCCTCTCCTTAGATCCGTGCCTGAAACAAGTCTATTGCTAGTTCAACTTTGGTAGACTGCACAAACTGAGCACTGTGTCAGGCCCATGCTTTCTGTGCCCCTTGGATGAAGTTACAGAGAGCCTATAGTTAACGGTTTGGCTCTTTTGTGTTTAAGTTAAGTTTTGTGTTATTCATCACCAAGACTGTCTCTTGGCTATGGACAGCCAGGGTCTGCTCTGTGTCCACTGGAGCAGAAACACACATCCTAAAATGGAGAATGGCTCCTCACATCTATCAGTTGCTGCATCACAAGCTTTGCATCAACACCATTCCTTAGTGTGCACAGAGTATCTGTAGGGAAAATCAGTAGAATTAAAATATTCCATGTGAAAGCAGCTAAAAAATAGACCTGAAGGTTTATTTTGCCATATCTTAATGTTCAGAAGGTGGCATTTTTTATAGCCAAGTTTATTTTAGAATGACAAATACTTGTGGCAAGTTACTGGTGCAGATTTATACAGTGACATGGTGGGCCATGTGTGTTTTTTTAAAGTGAGGTTTTCTTTCGCAGTATGATATGGGTACAAGTGAGTTTTCCAAAACATTTTGGAATTGTTAAAATTCACACAGAGCTTAAAAGATAGTTTTACTAACATTTTTCACCCTTTTTGGATATCTCTTAAGTTAAACACTTCTTACACTTACTTGTAAGCACAGTACCAACCCTGCTTGCTATAGCAAGAGCTTCAACAAACTTTATGCTTATTTTAAAAAAACCATACAAAACTAACATACAAGTGCTGTGCTGAACCAACACACATTGAATTCAAGTCTTTCATGCTTCATGAGAGTTTTGGAAAGGCTATCATAGTGAATGTCAGGCCTGGATGTCCATCAAACTCTAGTTTCAAATCTGCTGGTTCCAGAGATGGAAACTAAATACAAAACATAGGTGCAGATCCTGATTCTTACATTATCTTTTCAATCTTTGTCAATGTGTGACAATATAACTAAGTGTATAAGACTTTACCAGGCCATAGTTGTGAATAACAGGATAGCTATTTCAATCTGTCTTTCTCTCTCCTTCCTCTGCTCCTCACTGTGGGTTGCCACTTTGCCAGAAGTGGCTTTACACCAGCAGCTTGCTCCAAGTGCAAGGTCTGACTGGTCTTATTCTGTTCTCATGCCAATTATTTTTTTCAGACCCTTTTCTTAGAAATAAAAGCAAGTTACAAAATGAAAAATGAAAACAAAGATCTAGCTTCTTGTAGCTTAAAAAACCTCCACAACACTGAGCAAGCAGCAGTAGAGTGAAGGAGCTCAGCTGGCTTACCTAGCAGCAGCCATCCACTTTAATGCAAGACACATTTCTCTTGTCCACATGCAATGAGTAACCTCTAGAAAGGATATGAAAAGTAATAAGGAATTGTGTGATTGAATGGTGACCCTCAGTGCTATGCTTTGAGCAGACCTATGTTGCCCATGTTTTCAGCTGTCAGGAGTAGGACTCTCTTCAGTCATCAAAACATTTAGCCGAGTTTACAGTCGGCTGTTTACATTACTGGCCAGTACTTTACTCTCCTGAATACAGTTTACTATTCTACCACCCCTGCGATGAGTATTCTTTTCAGCAGCAGCAGTCCTCACAGACTTGGAACATTGTTTTTGGACACAAGCATACACTAGTTATTAGAACACAAGATCAAAGGAGGTGTCCCACTGTCTTCCTTTCAATGCTCCCATTGTGTTTGTATGCTGAAGCCTGCTAGAGACTTAGAACCAGAGAAAGGGGGACGGGGGGGGGGGGGGGGGGGGGGGGACGGGGGGGGGGACGGGGGAGGAAACCTTTGTACAAAGGTACTTGTCACTGAGAGAAGCCCATAAAAGATGATGTGAAAAAAGACACCAGGTGGAGTATAAACCACCCTTATTGTTAAGAAATGCAAATAAAAATCCTCTCCTATATTAAAACTTTCTTACTTGTCATTTCTTAGATCCTAAAGGAACGGTTCTGATTATTGAAGTAATGGCACTACTTTTTACTTTGCTTCTTTTCTTTTTATGTCTAGCACACTGTACATGATATTGGCAAAAGTTATTTTTCCTCTCTCTCTGCATATTGTTCTAGTTGTTAACAAATTTCTTCTCAGCAAAATATCCACTGGAAAAGACCCTCAGAAAAATCACACTTTAAAATATCTCAAAGATTGCTTGCCTTTTTTTATGAAGGACATCCCCAGTGTTTCAGATTTGTAAATAAACTGCAAGTTCATTTTATTTGGATAGGAGCTGTGTTTTCTTTAGGGAAATCTTGACAGGAAAAATCCTGGTAATCCTTTCTGATCTTTAAATTCTTTCTGGTGGATCTGCAGTCAGATTCCAAGCAGATAAATTGTAGGTCCAACATCTACTGAAATTTACTGAAAAAGCCAGTTGCTTATAAATTGCTGGGAAAACTCTGGTCGAGCTTCCTTGGCTATAGAGATACATGGTAGAAAGAGTGTCTTTCTTGGGTTTAGGCACCATCTGTTGTTTTTTTCACCTTTCCACTTTGCTGATGAGCTGAAGCCTTGATTATTGAGTTGGCTATGAGAAGTCCTTTGGGAGAGGAGCTGCAAGACACAACAGGTGACAACTGGCGGTTCACAACAACAAAGCGTTTCTAACAGAGAAATCTTGCAGCTGCACCAAAACTCAGACCTTCACTGAAGGCATTTGCTAATGTGGACTTTCAGAGTAATAGATTGTGAGAACAAAGATTAATCTGTCACGAGCCTACATCCTCATCATTGTGGATTCTTCCATTTTAAGACTTCTTAGATTCATTTCCCTGTGAAATGTGATACAACCTAAACAGGAGTATTTTAACGGAGGCAGCATGGAGACACCTAGCTGTCTCCTGGTGGCCGTGGTGGGAGGCAGGGAATCTGCTGAATCAGCACTTCTCACCCTGAACTACCAACTCTTAAACCCAACAGCTATCTCTTTGTGATGGGGTTTCTTGATTTTGAAGAGAAGTGAAAGAGAAAATACTTTAATGATGGAAACTACATCGTCTAGAGGATGGAAATACAGAGTTTTAACAGTCCAGGACTATGAAGTTTGCCAAGGTTTTCTCCAGCAGATCATCACAGGCTTTAAGAAGCATAGGGATAATCTTGAAGAAGGCCTGGAAAAAATTTCTGATGGTACCTGAGCATATGCAATATCTGGCATGCTTATGCAGCAGGGCAAGTGATGTAGTAAAAGTGCTCAGTTGTGATAGACATCTTTGTGCTGCACAGGCACTGTCTGAACTTGCTGATCAGTCTTTCTTCCCCTCTAGGGTCAGGGCAGTTTCTGACATCCCAAAAAAAAAAAAAAGAAAAACCCAACAAAAAAAAAAAAAACAACAAAGAAAACCTGTGAAGCGAGTAGGTTTGGAGTTGAAAGGATGCCACAGTGCAGACTCACGCCAAAGCTTTGAGGCAATAAGCCAAGGCTGCAAAGTTGCTAAAGCTAGTGGGTGCTGACATGCCAGATTGCAAATATGCCTGAGGCAAAAGTGCTGAAGAAACTGCCAAGACCATAGGTACCAAAGACAAAGACCCAAGAGCTGAAACAATGTCTTGTGACAGGCATCCTATTTGCATGTGTTGGGAGTGAAAGATCAAAGCACTCATATGGTCACCAAACCAAAATTTAAATGTTATTGAAAGGATCAGTTATACCTGTAAGAGCAGGATTGTGACCCCAAATGCAGGGTAGTAATTGAAGCAATTGTTAAAGAGGTATCATTGCTGTGGGCAATTCCTTATTGATGGAGTAAAAGGGGATTGATTAGAAAGCAGCTGAAATGGAGGCTGAATGTGGTTTGTGACCCTCTGAGATTTTGAGAGGGATGTGGTTCAACATCCTCTATCAGCTGGATCCTGGAAATCTTAAGAGCTTAGATATATTTCAGGTTGTCTCTGACAATGGTGCTGAGAGCACCAGAGCATCTTTGAAAACATGCAATTATATGTGTTTCCTTTCACAACTGAGCAGCCTTTTCTTAAAACACTTTTGTAAAATGTAGACATAGATTATTTGCTGCAGAGGAGGAACAGCACAGTTCGCATTTCACTGCCTCTGTGTGCACTGTTTTTTGAGAATTACATGGGGGTTTTTTTCCACTTTAAAAAGCACAGTTCAACCCTCACTTCTGCTGGCGGTGATCTAGCATGACCTGTATGCCACTTCCAGGTGGACAAGACCAATACTCATATGAGACCTTGGGAGGCCCATCGCAGGCTTTTCTAATCTTTGGCTGGATGGGGACATGGCAGGAGAGGGGAATAAAAGAAAGGAGATAAAGCTGAAAAATGAGAAAACAGTTTCCTGCCTCTTACCCACACAGAGAAATCAGTGTGATTCTTTCATCCATCATGCCTATTTGCCCTCCTCCCTTTGCTCCTACACACAGGACACAGCAGCCTGGTAGAAGGGGTGCACCACTGATGCCTTGTCCTGGGCACCAAGAACAGCCCCTCTCTGCCTTGGGCACTAGTGATTCTGCCACATGGTGGTGTGCTGTCCAGGGCTGGGCTTTCTCTGTCTGTCCAGACTTTTGAGTGCGTAATGGGGAGGGGAATCCCATCAGCTATTTATGCTTTCCATAACAGGCTACATTTGTAGGTCTGTGTCTTATGTGATCTCTGACTACATCTACCAGTCTAAAGCCAGGTCCACCATTAGTGTGTAGTGTAGTGTGGTGTTTCTACACTGGCGTCTAAACAACTGGTTTTAGGACCCTTGCTTTCACATATCTTTTTACCGTGTTTGGTTGTCTTTAGGTACATGTTGAATTGCACCTTTTCAATGCTCTCTTACTTCATCATACACTAGGCTAGCACGTATTTTTGCCTGCTCTTCTATAGCTACTATGCAAATACAGAATCAAACATGGGTTTGGCTTATATGACTGCATAGGAGTACTTGACTCTGTCTGGACATCAGAACAACCTTCAGTACACACAGGGTTCTTCTCAATCTAATTGATAATCTAACGATATAACTCTTGCTATTGCCAGGTATTGCCATTAATTTTACTATTCTATTGAATATTGAAAATTAATTCCCAGAGTGGTCTTATTCACTTGTTCCTTGGCTAGGAGACATTTCTTTCTTATCATCAACTAGTTTATAGTATATCAAGGTTCAAAAGGATTTTTCATCCTCTGAAAATGTAGAGTGCAGTCAGCACAAATGAAAGGGCAATGAATAATACTGTATGTCATGGCTTTCACTGAGGTCACTGGGTTGAATTAGAGACCCTTTAACCGTTAGTACAGTTTTATGAATGGTGTACTTTACCCTGATATTTTACTAGACGTCACTACTTAACACACTTCTGGCTCCATGGGAGGGAAAGAAAAAGGCTTTGTGTTCCCTGAGGTCCCTGTAGCTTTGGGGATCATTATAATTCTCCTGAGTCACATCCTGAGGTCCCTGATCAGTTGCCATACCATGCTAAATCCTCCTGAAATCAACTGAAAATCATGCTAAGAATCTCAAGATTTGGCCCTTTGTTAGTAGCTAAAACTCTCTCCCAGAGAAAGAAATAGCTGCTATTGTGATTGCTACTCACCATAATGTAGCCAGCCTGTATTTCTGTAACTCCTAAGCCCAAGCATTGCAACCCTGAATCCCATCGTATGCAGAGTCAGTCACTGACATTTGGGCTTCTTTAGTCAGTTCGCCTCTACTGTGCAAATCTTGGTTTGCAGGGTATGTCACTGGCTGTAATTAAAAAGAGCTTGCTTTGAGCTCTAACAAATGTTGCATATGGGCAAGCAGAGCTGCACAACAGGGACTGTGTTACAAATGCAAGTCCCTTCATCTCTGTAATGGAGACACAAGTGGACCTCTGTAATCTGTTGTGAAAGCAAGGGCTTCTTCTCCCAGTTACTGGTTCAGAGCTGCTGAACTCATGACATTCCTAAGACCTCATTCTGTTCTCAAGAGCTGAATAATGGGGGCACCACTTCACAAAATCAGTTAATAAATCCATACCATTGGGGGTACTTCCTGTATGGTGTCCTCTCTCATAAACAGTGAAGATAAATGATATCCCAAATGGAACATTTGCCAAAGAAGTTAAAAAAGGGTAAGCTGAGGAGAAAATAAAATAGGTATTACAATTTCAAATTTGTTCATATGTGTAAGAGAATTTTTAGAGGTTTTCACAGCCTAGGTGAGGCTCATGCCCCAAGGAGTCTGCTTCATCTAAGTCTCTTTCCTCCCTTCTTTCTCCCCAAAACAAGAGGCAATCTTCAAAGGAACAAATATGCCACTTTAAATACACGACATAAAAATGGGCCAAATAAATTATTAAAATACATTTAAAAAGAGTCACAAAAGACTCATGTGATTAGCTCTTTGACAAGCAATTGATGCTGTTGCAATGGCTGCATTTCACAATACAAGTGTTTTCTTTGTTAGACAGACAAATAGTTGAAATAATGTGAGAAACGACTTTGCAGTCATCCAAAGACCAATTTGGCTTTAAATGGTTCATTTAACGGCTTTTGACTGGCTGTGCTGCGCAGTCGATCCATACCCGCCCTTCACCACAGCCATGTGCTCTGGAATTCCTTCTAAAACTGAACTCCAAGCCTCACCCTCCTCTCCCCGTCCCAATTCCCTGCAGAAGTGTTACTACATATGCTTTGAATCTTTCTTTCAGATGCGCTCCCAAGTCTAACTCCTTCCTCACTGCACTTGAAACATATGGATTTGAAAGCACAGATGTGGCCTTGAAGTTTTTGGACCAGGCCCATCTGGGTCAATCCCTGTATAGTTTGACTAGTAGTTTCTTCAGGAAAATTCTCAGAAGCCTTCATTTTTTCTTGTTCTGACTCTACTATGCACTGCCTTTTATCTCTCCTAGTTGAACTACAAGGATCTCAAGGGAGATGTGATTTTCATAAACAGGAAAATAATGACCAGCCAGAGGAAGAAAGAAAATGTTTAATGACTGTGAGAATTGTCTTTATGAAACAGCAAGTTTCCATTTAGTTTATTCTATATGTAAAAAATATATCATCCATAGACTGAAGGAGAAAGGGAGGTTATTTTAAGATATTATTATTATTATCATAATTATTATTATCATTCTCATTGATGATGATTGATCATCATCTTGGTCGTCGTGGTTTAAACCAGAGGAAGAAAATTAACTTTATCCCATCTTAAACCAGGCCACTTATTATTACAATGCTGATAAAGATTTTGTCCCACTACTGCCAGCACTCTGAGTCACAGAGAAAGGGTTCCGGATCTGACCCCGAGAACTCCGTTTTGTCATTAACAGGGACACGGTAGGATCCCTTCTGTTCACAGGGATGCCCGTAAAACACAGTTTGCGGACTAAGTCAACCGCACAACTGCTTTACCAGACATGCTGGTTTCCTTCGGGGTCCAGATACTGCTAAGGAGGGACTCGAGTGGATCAGGAGCGCCCCTGCACCGCGACCCAGTGCCCAGGGTGACCGGGCCGGTTCGCGAGCAGCGCGGGAGCCCGGCTCTCTCCTGCACCCCGCCGGGCTAGCGGCGCCTGAGAGCCAGAGCCTGCGCCGGGAGAGTGAACTGCTTTGCACCGCGCAGCGCCCGCTGCCCGCAGGAGTTCCAAGGGAGTCCGCGGAGGGCGGCGCTGCCCCGGACGGGACCGCGGCCGCTAGCGGCGCGGGGCAGCGGGGGCGGCGCGGGGCGGCGGCGGCAGCGCGGCTCATTGTGTGCACCCCGCGGAGCTGCTCGGGGAGCAGCGGGCCGGCCCCGCAGCCCGTGCCTGGCTGGAAGTGAAACGCGCTCCGGCTGCTCCTTTTTCTTTTCTCTTGTGTGGTTTTTTTTTTGGTGTTTCTTTCTCTCTCTTTTTTTTTTTTTTTTTTTTTTTTTTTTTTTTTTTTGAGCCTCCAAAAGGCTCCGTCGCCCCTTTCATCTTCCGCCGCGGCCCAATGGGAAGGCGGAGGCTGCCTGCAAGTGGTCTAATCTCAATGAGGTGTCAATCATGTTCCCCGGTGGGTGAAGTAAGGTCTTTTGTAACCGCCTCTGTCTTTGGGAAAGAGAGGAGAGAGGAGAGAGGAGAGAGGAGGAAGACTGGAGCGGAGAGGGGGACGCCGGACCGTGCTGCCGGAGAGGAGCCCAGCTCTGATCTCACATATGCCTGAGTAGGGGAAGCGGAGCACATGGATTTCTAAACACGCTGGGATTTTATAGATCTACAAAAATAACAAGAAGCCAACCTGACTCTACTGAAAACAGTCAAATGAATCGTAATTGCAGATCAATGCTGAGAGATGGGGAAACTTCACTCGAAACATGGTTAGTTCCTTTCACTTGCTACTTCCTTAACCCCTTCCCCTCATTCGGATTTTACTCGGTTTGTTGCTGTGATTTTATACTGGTGTCTAATGATCTTCCTTTATTATTTCCCCCACACACTTTCCTTCGGATCTGCCTAGCTGCCGTTTGTAAGCCCCGAGAAAGTCCAGAAGGTAGGGATGGCTCCTTACTGCTAGTAACTTTGAACGCCTTCCCCTGCTCTGGGTGCCTGCCCCCGGCCCCCTGCCTGTCCCCTCAACTTTCCGCCGCGGTTTGCGCGCTCCTGCCCCGGCTCCGGGGGACGCCGGTGGCCGCGGGGGCCAGGCGGGCTCTGCGGGCGGCTCAGCGGCGGCATTGTCTCCTCTTTCCTAGGTGATAGTTTTGCGGTGAACGCCTCTCTGGCTCGCAGAGGGCTGGAGGACTGGATGGTGAAACAGAAATACTCCGGGGGCAGCAGCAGCAGCGGAGGCAGCAGCTCGGGACTCCAGCAAGGCTGCCAGCACCGGACTGTGTGCAGGCTCGCCAACACCAGGGTATGTCAGCTTCCTCGCTGCCCCCACCCCCTGCCCCTCCTTTTTGAAGCGGGGAAAACCAAAACCTCTTTCTACATCCCTCTCTCCCTCCCAAGGGTCGGTTGTGCAAAGGCAGGGTTTACTCTGCCCCAGTGCTGCTCCAGAGAGCTGCACCGTGGGTGGCTTCCTTCAGTCCTTTGATGAAGTTAGGAGGTGCGGAGCAAACTTGATGCTGGCACAAAAGCCAGAGGAGTAAGAGAACCTGTCCGCTCTACGATTAGAACAAACCCCTTCACAAACAGGAACAAACAGTGAATCTTTCGGCAAAGCCCATCACCCTGCCAGTGTGCGCAAGCTTGTGCACCCTGATTGGTGTACGAGTTCGGCTGTGACATTTTGGCAGAGGAATTCTGGAAAGAAGTCCCCGAAGACTGTTGTTATTTATTTGCTCTTTGCTAATAATGGGGGGCAGGCTTTCTCCATAACAGTCGCTGCACATGTTGCTTGTCCTGGCAGTTAGCACACTGGCCACCCTTCCTCTTGCCTCTGGTCTTTTAGTGTAAAGCTGAGCTGGAGGAAATGTTTAAGTTGCCTTTTTTTTTTTTTTTTTTTTTTTTCCTTCTTCTTTATGTTGTCTCTTTAAACAAGAAGGCATGATGGGAGGTAAACAGACTTAACAGTTCTTAGGTATGGTCCTCATAGTGTTTCAGAGTATGATCCAGAGCTTATTGATGTTTACTGAAAGACTTCCATTGACTTCTGAGAGCTTTGAATCAAGCCCTGAAAGCTTCATCAGTGGAAAAGTAACCAGAGAGATGGGGAGATTGGAATCTGTGCTTCCCAGCAAGGAATGTGGCTCTGAAAGCACAAGCAGAGCCTGGCCACCAAACCTCCTGCAGGCTCTTTGCTTTGTTAGCCACCAGTTTTATTGTCAGAAGCCTGGACTTTCCATGTCTCAGGGAAAACTATCTCACAAGTGGAGAATACTTCATTGTATTGGGTGTTAAAGTGTGTAGAAGATGCGTATGGGAAAAGATAATGATGACTTATTAGATTCCGTCAGTATTGTATTTGGGGGAGGATAAGTTGTTTGGAAGAAGTAAGACCGAGGGGGGGGGCAAGGTATTGATGCAAGTGTTTGTTTGATGAGTGTAATCACTTCATGTGCAACTTGCAGGTGTGGTTGGTTGAAGTGGTTTTTATCGTGCTTTACTTGGAGACAATGTGTCCAAAGAATGAAGGTCTCATCAACAGTGGTACATATATGTGTGATACAGATACAAAGAGTGAACCCATGTGCTTTTAATTCTTTCTATTATCCCCATTTTTGTAAGTCAAGCTTTTTAGATATGTTCTACCTTTCAAATATGCATTTTCTACAAAAGAAGCTCAACTCACCAAACTAAATATGGGTTTAAAATGCAAGAGTTAAAGGCAGAAAACTCTGACTTTATCCTTGTGAAACGTATTTTCTTCCATGAATACAGTTTGTTTTCTGACAAGAAGGAAAAAAACTTTGTCAGATACTTTTTTATTCACAAAACTTCAGTTTTCATTTCTATGTGGTCTGCCAAGCTGGAGAGACAGTATTTCTCTTATTAAGGTGTCCTTTTACTCATGATAGCTCAGCAATTAGCAAGCCATTAACTAAAAATTAGTCTACAGTTTTAGTACATTATAATAATGTAAATAGGTTAAAGTATGTTTAAAAGCAGTGTTCCCATGAGGCTTTTTACCGTCATCTTGATAGAGCTGTTGCTGAATGTTTGAAAATACAAATTTATTGCCTAATATATTGGCTAGTATCTGCATGCATATATCGCTTGCTAATTGACTTAGTTTAATTGTCATCTTGTCACAGGCACACTGTGACAACTACATTAAAGTTCCTCTAAAATATGCTCTTTTTGTAATATGGAAGGGTGCATTTCTAATCCTACATTGGAACCAGATGTGCCATATGTACAGTCTTTTTGACAAGGATTATGGAGTCTCAGCTATTTGCTGTGAGATTGCATGACTTTTTCTCTTCTGAGATCTCTTTGATCTCTTGTATAATTATACCAAGATACAAAGAGAATTGTAGCCTAACGTCTTGGCTCTTTGTTCACCTCAAGATGTAGCAATAGCAGTCACTTCTTGTAATGGTTAGTCACTTGGGATTGTGTGGGAGAGTTGTGTATCCCCCAGTAATGTAGTACTGATGCACTTGAATTGACCAAGGGTTCTTACTACTTCAGAATTCTTCCTAAAAAGTGAAATAAGCTTCCATGGCTCTGTAGAATGGTGCAGTTTTATTGTGTCACAGCTGAAACTTTGGCTTCTCATTAAAACATGTTTTTTAGCCCTGAAATAGGTCCTAATTGCTGAGCTTGTGACTTATGGCAGAAAGAGTTAGATCAAACACTGATGAAAATATCTACATTCAGAGAAATATCCAGTGAGTTTTAAAAAAATAATGATCTGAGAAATAATTTCCTTCTAGGAATCCTACCAGAGTTTTGTTGATGGTGGTTTTATTGAGTCTTATCTGGTAAAATCCAGTGTACAGGTCCAAATACTTGGTTTTGGTAGAAGAGAGCATTCAGTTGCTTTCAAATCTGAGACTTAAAAGATTTGAATAATTTTGACTAGAACTTGAATGTGATAGTGAAATTTGACTTATGCTGCTCTGTATAAGCCAAAAATTCTGATTTGGTTCTAGAGGCAGGCTGTGTTCCTCAAGAACAGAGACACTGAATGATTTTGCTGAAGTTAATCATCCAGAGGAGATGACAATGAAGTTGAGGGAGTTTCATGTAGCATTTTACAAGAGGAGCAAGTGACTAATACAGGAAAGCAAAAACATTTCATTGGTGCTCCTCTCTAAGAGATTTTAATTTACTGTAGTCGTGGAGGGAAGGTCTTTACATCAGCTCACTCAAGTGGTGTTTGACACAAGGAGGGTTCAAGAAGACATCACCTTGTTTCCTCCTGAACTGAAGTTTTGAGAATTTCTTGTTCAAAACACTTCCCTCAGTTGATGCGTTTTTCATGTTGTGTCCCATCCATCCATGTCTCCTGCTTCCAATTCACTGGAAGAACAATCAGTGTCCATCTATTGCCAGATGTATCAGTCATCTGAGAATGTTCTTATAGTATGCTGGGTGAATGCATGAGCCAGGGAAAAGGGCGTGTATCTGGAATACACGCTTCTGGTGCATACAGAAGTTTCTCTTGTGGGCGGTGCTCGGCTCATTAAACCATTCCCACCCACCCAGCAGGGGCTGCTGTGCTCTAAGGGTTTTTATTACTGTGGAGAACTGAGGGTTGGGCTGTAGCCTTCCACATCAGGCAGAACTAAAGAAAAAAGGAATTCTCCTGCATCCATGAAAAGTATGAGGTCCAGATTCATCTTCTAGTTTCAAAGCTAATTGAAACCACTGGGTCTGTAAATCTGTTAGAGCAATTGAATACACTTCTTTTGCTGCTTTATGAATGAGTTAACTTGTGCACAGAAAGGTTTTCTGGCACTGTGGATTATCCTGTGTAATTCTTAAGTTTAATTTTATTCTGTGTGTTTACTTTTACAAACTATTTTTGGAGTTGAACATTGTTTGCAAGTATTCATGTATTTATTTGTTTAACTGTGAAGTAGCTCTATGCTTAAAATATTAAATATGACATTTGCTTAGTTCAATTTACTTTTATCTTCAAAGCCATAAACATTTCACTGGTTTCTTATGCATCTCTTTGAGATCTGTGCTTGGGATTGGAAAAAATGTCATATTTTTATTAAATTTCAAACCAGCTCATGGTGAGCCAAGTTGAAAGTAATCATTTTAGGTAAAATAGAAGAGACTTGAGCTTACCACTTCTTCTGGGCTCTTCGGTGCTAGTGATTCTCATGTTCAACCCTAATTGATATTAATTAGAGTTGAGTATCTGGTCTGTGAATAATACAGTATGAAATGCTGAGGCACACCACTGCTTCAGAGGTGGGGCTTGTTCTCCATTTGTTCTGTGCCTGTAACTGTCAGTGACATTAATGGACATTCCTTGCATGACTGAGAGGAGACGACACCAGTGTCAACTTCACTGCTTCTGTAGTACGATCTTTCTTAAATTTAAAAAGAAAAAGAAAAAAACACTTCCCAATCCCCACTGTTAAATACCATGTGTGAGTATTCATATAAAAATACATATGAAAGTAAATACTTGTGGAAGACAGAGATGGCTAGGTCATTCATCAAAAATGAAAATAATAAACAGGAAATAGACTTTTTAGTGGGATGTATATACTGTGGCTTAAAGGCTGTTGAAGTGGAAGACTTCATTCTAGCACTACCTTGGGGTCATCTCTTGGGTAGATGACATTTGAAAGACTGTCTTCTTACTGGTATGGTGACAAGAGCAATTAAAATTCCTTTGAGTGCTGTCTTTTTTGACTGCTTGAAGTAATCTCTTAAACTGAAATATTTTCAAGTACATTAATGTCAGTATTGTATGGATAATTATTTGCATTGACTTTCAGGATTAAAAGAAACAAGAGACTCAGCAGAGCTAGATCTTGGTATGACTAAAAAAGTATGCTGATACACAAAATATTGTATATGTCATTTAGAATGAAATGGCCAAACTTAATATTGAACAAGAGAGAAACAGAATCTTATTTAGTGTTGAAATTTGGTGCCAACAAACCAAGATCATAGAATCATAGAATAGTTAGGGTTGGAAAGGACCTGAAGATCATCTACTTCCAACCCCCTGCCATGGGCAGGGACACCTCCCAACAAACCATGCCACCCAAGGCCATGTCCAACCCAGCCTTGAACACCGCCAGGGATGGAGCATTTACAGCTTCCTTGGGCAACCCATTCCAGTGCCTCCACCACCCTTACAGTAAAGAATTTCTTCCTCATATCCAATCTAAACTTCCCCTGTTTAAGTTTGAACCCGTTACCCCTTGTCCTCTCACTACAGTTCCTCATGATGAGTCCCTCCCCAGCATCCCTATAGGCCCCCTTCAGATACTGGAAGGCTGCTATGAGGTCTCCATGCAACATTCTCTTCTCCAGGCTGAACAGACCCAACTTTCTCAGCCTATCTTCATACGGGAGGTGCTCCAGTCCCCTGATCATCCTTGTGGCCCTCCTCTGGACTTGTTCTAACAGTTGCATGTCCTTTTTATGTTGAGGACACCAGAACTGCACACAATACTCCAAGTGAGGTCTCACAAGAGCAGAGGAGAGGGGCAGGATCACCTCCCGCGACCTGCTGGTCACGCTGCTTTTGATGCAGCCCATGATACGCTTGGCTTTCTGGGCTGCAAGCGCACACTGTCGGCTCATGTTCATTTTCTCTTTGACCAACACCCCCAAGTCCTTCTCCGCAGGGCTGCTCTGAATCTCTTCTCTGCCCAATCTGTAGCCGTTCCTGGGATTGCTCTGACCCGGGTGTAGGACCTTGCACTTGGCATGGTTATACTTCATCAGGTTGGCATCAGCCCACCTTACAAGCATGTCAAGGTCCCTCTGGATGGCATTCCTTCACTCCAGTATATCAACCGAACCACACAGCTTGGTGTCATCAGGAAACTAAAAAAAATTAAAGATAATTTAATTAGGGGTGGAAATAGTGTATCTTGACAGCTCTGGTTTGGGAACATTATAATATGAATATTAACAATCAAAGAGTCTCTGAAAGTATTAGTGCCATGGTGATGAGATTAGTGAATTGGCCAATACTGTAGCTAGATTCCAAGGGAATTATCCTTGAATGATACCAGTTGGTGCAATTAAAAGCCACAATTCAGTTGCCATATGGAAAGTGTTAGGCATCCTTACATGGTTTCAAAACTATGTGCCAGAGTTTAAATTGACATATGAAGAAAAGCATAAATTAAATATTTTGTGTTATGAACTTAGAAGAACTTAGAAGTTGACTTTGCTTGAGCCATATGGGAGTGGTGGATGGAAGACTGTATTTCATCAGGGCTTGTTTTATAGGTGTTTCAGATTTAATGTGGTGCTCTTTTAATTTGGCATGTTGATTGGAAAGCTGAATGGCCTGTGAAGTTTCTGTAAACAAACTCATTAAAGTAATTTTTTTCTTTTGGTTGTTGAACTCTACCAACCCTCTTACCCCCATCCCATTACTTAGGTTGATGTTTGTAAGAAGGATGCATCTTCTTTGTAGTAGCTGGGTGAAGTTCTCCTCTAAGCAATACAAGCTATGTCTCTTGGACTTCTCACAGTCCCTGTTGGCTTAGTGAAACCTTAATTCTTCTGAATGAGGAGGGCTTGGTTATGGAGTACATTTTTGTCTGTAAAGTGGGTTGAAAAGTAACTGCTGTGTGTTCTTTAATGACTTAAATGTAAATAATGTAACCCAGGCTTTACACTAAAAGTTTGGTTGTAACAAAAATGGGAAATTTGTAGCACATGATTGTCAACATATAGGAATATTCTTTACAGTAGCATTCATTAACAGAAGGTTTTTCTGTAGATTTTCTGAGATCTGTAATAAGACGCAGGAGAAGCTCAGTAAGTGGCTATTTGTAGGCACCCTTCAGAAGATCTTAGTTGACTTTTATGGTTTCTTTTGAATGGGGTTATGTACAGAGGAAAGAGAAGTCTCTTGTGTATTCTCTTCAGTATTGAAACTTTGTAAGAGTTAGTTTTTCCAAAGTTGGGGAAATAATTGTTTGTTGATGATATTTAAATCAAAATGGAGCATTGCTCCCCTTGCTGCAGATGTTGCCTTTTATAGATATCCTTATGGATGGATTTTGCTGCATGAATGTCAGCATCAGAACCTGGTTGGAAAGTAAGTGGTAGATGTTGAAACATACAAAGTGTTTGAAATATCTTTTTTGTAACTAGACCACTTTTCTAGTTGAATACATCAGTTACTCTGCATACTCTGGAGTTTTCAGACTGTGGTATTTATAGATATCTTCACGGAAAATGAGGTATAGTTTTAGTGAAAAAAATTACTGTGAAGAAATGGTCAAATAGACTTTCTCTGTGAATTTATTTAGTCATATCTGCCAACACTGGCGGCAAAACTATGCTTGTATTTATTCCTACAGAGTAACTACAGCTATGGGAGACTGAATCGGACTGTATTCCACTCAAGAATTATTAACCAAGTTCCAAACGCAAAGTCTTCATTGTGTCTGATTTCTGAGCCAGGAAAGCATGTTTGTGTTGGAATATCTCATGACATTTGTCTTGCAGTGGTGGAGCGCCAGTGGTGTTAGCTGTGGTGAAAAGGCTGTGCTGGCACAGATATTTTTACTTCTGCGTAATCTAAGAGAGAGGGGAAATGACTTGTGTAGGTTCAGCTATTGCTATTCTCGTTGTTCTGCAAAGGGTACTGCTGTACAGTGCATTCACTTTTTGTAAACTCCTGGATTTATTGTCATCAGGGCAATATGACATATGTTTTGTCTTGGGATTTGCAGAAGTGATGACATGTCAGAACGTGCAAGACATCCTTTTTCGAATTGGAAAGTCCTGTACAGTTAGTGTTTTCCAAATAGACTGCTGTCACATAACAGCATGTCCACCGCTTAAGAAGGGCCAGGCCATTGTTTTGCCATGGTAGTTGGCATTCACACAGGCTTATATCTGCAAGTATGTGTTCAGCCAGATACCTTAATAGGTGTGTGCCTCATGTGATCTGGTGTATGCCCATTGTATGTGAGAAATATTTTGGTTTAATCATACAGAATCTGTTAGAGGAAGGCAGCGATGATGCATTCTCTTGTTGGGAGGTCCTGTAACAGCTGTGAAACTGAGTACCACTGGGTTTGTTTGTGTGGTGTGGCCTATTGTATATTGCAGGGCAATAAATGCTCCTATTGTTTTAGTCTATAAAGCTTTTGGTGGAGTAAATCCTTAAAATACACTTAAAAGAGCCCACCACACCAGCCCCTCCAGGGATAACGGAAGATCCCCTGGTTCCCTGGTTCAAACCAAAATCCTTGCCAAACGCACGAGAAGTAGTTGTTCCTTAAATCTGAAGCCGTTGTTAGTAACATTTAATACTTGGGAACAAGACTTATCAGGCAAGCACTTTTCTCCTTTTTGTCAAAGCTCTGATAGTTTGTTAATCTGCTTCAATAACCCTTCTCGATCTGAATATTCAGTGGAACTCTGAAGCTCATAAAGCTGAGCGTGAAGAGGTCTCTGGCTTTTACCTTAAAAAGTGCGATTTACCAGTCTTGCTTTTGGTTTTAATGGGTTTGGTTATAAATGCAGGCTCAGTGGCACTGGTCCCTTATGATATTTGCAATGAGAATCTCTTGAGAATGTAGGATCCTCACTTAAAATGTGGGAAGAGATCAATTATGCTTTGAGCAAAATTTGCAGCAGAGATCTCTTTAAAGTGCCTGGAATTTTCAGCCACATATCCTTGGACTTCAAGCTAACAAATGCAGCAGAATGTATGTTGCTTTAGCTCAGAGATGGTTTGGCATGTGGTCAGAACAGGCTGTGCACTGTCCATCTAGAGAAATACTTCGTGTTTTGCGATTAGGGTGGAATTTAATGCATTTGAGGGCATTACTGTGGAACCTTTAAAGGGATTAAGTATATTGAGGTTCCTATTAAAGTGTAACATTTTGATTCAAGATCTGTGAAAGAAAATCATGCATGGGTGTTTGATCTTGGGGTGCAGCCATACATGCTGTGAGGCATAAAATAAGGGGATAGACTCAGTAAGGAAGTGACAGAACAAAGTACTGACTTGCAGGAGAAATGGGATTTGGGAGCAGGCTTGGATCTTTTGATCCATAGTCTGATGTGAAAGATGAGTGGTACGGAGGTGACAGATTTTTATTGTGGGAGGAAGGAGAATGGTGGGTAGTGTGTCGTGTTGTCTTCAGAGGTAGTTTGCCATCTGATTCCCCAAAAGTTTGATAGTGGTAGGTTAAGAACTAAGCCATTTTTTGTCCTATCTTAAAAATCTTTTACTATTCCAAAATAGTTAGTTTTGAGAGAGTTAGGCAAAGAAGGTGGCAGCTGTAAAGCTAAGCCTTACGCATTAAATGTATATAAAGAGCAGATGCCTGTTTGGGGGAATGGGAGTTTTGTCTGGACATAGTGCACCAGTCCTGAGCTCACAGAATAACAAGCAGTCTCTGTATTGCATAAGATGCTGTGGTTAAGCCTGTATCAGTGTTTCTCCAATAAACTACTGTTTGAAACAATAAATAATAATTTTGCTTGTGAACTTTCCAAATCTCTGTGTTTAAGTAGCATACGTGTGTATATACTGCAGACTCTCATTCCCCTATAAAGAGAGAACATCATAGTCTAGCAAACAGAGTATCTGTCATTCCAGCTGAGCAAAGGTCTAAGGCAATAACCCAAAATATTCTGGAAGAAATTCTAAAAGGCATTGAAGAAATCAATCGTCTGATCCTAGAGGAAGGTCTTTGATGTAATCCTGGTAAGTTTATACTGGGAGCCTGCCTATTTCTTTATGGTCAGCCCTAGACTTTCTCTATGAAAAGTGGATCAAATAATTTCATATGCTCTTGCTTCAAATAAAGATGGTTGATAGTTTCTAAAGCGTACACACTGTTTAAATGTAGATTGTGGCTTTTAGCCGAAGCCCAGGTGGGGAGGAAAGGCTTTTCAAAACAAGTACTTACAGGAAAATAAATAACACTTTGATATTTTTCCCATGGAAAAACTGTGCCTCATTTAGCCATCCTGAATATTTAATTTTATGTTGAGGATAAACTTCATAGGTTATCTCAGTTAAAGCCATTTTTATTTATGCAAAGCTTATGTGCAAGGTCTTGTTCCTGATCTGTATGTAAAAGGAGTTCTTCAGAATGCCATAAATTACTTTTAAAAGTATATTTATAGCTAACTCTGTCCAGTTATGTGAGTCTGGTTTTATCATCTTGAAAAATTCTGCAATATTTCCCTGTTGTGTTTTGATGTAAAAGTCTGTTTGTAACACGGGGGAAACTTCTCATTGCTTTCAGTGGTTTTGTACTGGGTTCTCTGCCACATTAGTGAAAGACGAGGTGAGGTTCAAGTGGTGAGTATAAGAGTCTTTTCATCTAGCAGCTACATTGCTGGTGGAATGGCAGTGTGTTTTCCTCTGCAGATGCAGTTTATCTGATCATTTTATGACAGATTCACAAAAGTTTTTCCCAATTGTATTGCCACTTAAATTCCTATTTGTAATTAGCAATGTAATTTTGCAGATAGGTTTATGAAGCATATTTTGAGAGAGGCTATTCCCACAGCACTACTTAATGCCCATTAAAATACCACATTTTTATTGTATGAAGGTGTTTTTTATCTAATTAGGTTGGTTTGTTAAACTATTGCACCACAGTCTCATTCTTTTTTCTTTAAAGCTGTTTTTAATTATTTATGACTGGTAGGAAGCATACAAAATCTTTAACTCTGGCCTAATGCACAGCATAAAGGAGTAAATGATCTCTTCCTGCCTAAACTATTGTACAGGGCTTTTTTTTGAAAGGCAGCTGTTCATGAATTAGAACATCATGACGTGTAACAGAACAGAAAAGATACCAACCAGCAATCAGCATTTAGAAAAGAAGTGTTGTATCCATTGATGCGATGTGGACTTCGTTGGAATTTGGTCATCAGCCTTACCATGACACACTTTTCCACATGTGCTCTTTGATTTTTTTCATTATTTTTAATGTAATTTAGAAAAAAAAAAGAACAAAATTAAGTTTTGTGAGAACTGTGATAAAAGTCAAAGGTAAGGCACATTGGAGGAGGTCTGTGTCCTTGGACATTTGCTGTTATCCAGGAGGGACCAGCTAGGCTAAGCACTGCCTGTGCTTAGTCAATGAACATACATTTGCTGTTTAAACACAGAAGAAACCTCTGCTAAAACAATTTATCCTTAACCTTAAGGCCACTTCTGGTTTTCCCCATTTTGGAAAGACAGAAACCAAAGGCTCTGCAGTAAGAAGCACCCTAGACTTGCCAGTAAATGAATAACAGACAGTGGGTAATACCCTATGGAGTAGCAAAAGGATTGTGATGTCCCTTACTAGCTCAGCGACAGTGATCTGACCCTCCTTGGTGTGTTTCTGGTGGCAACACTGACCATCCTGGTCTCCTCGAAAGATGAGGAGAATTTCACCACCACTGGGGAAAATAGGAAGGCTTGTCAAATACAGCAGGACAGAATGGTTAGGCAAGAAAAGTGCTAATGTCATGCATTTAGGGCTATGTTTTTAGCAAGTAAAGACTCCTGGCCTACTGTACAGTCAGAATGTCTCCTACTATCAGCAGGAGCCCTATCCAAAGACAGGGTGAGGCTTCCTCCTTCAGCACTTTCAGTGGGCATGGGGTCTGGTCAAAAGCTACTGTTAGATGCCAAAATCCAGTAGTGTCAGGAACGAATAACCAGTTCTGCCTTCAGTTAGAAATAGGCACAGAGACTCTTTTCTGAGAGACACATGCCAGATCAGGGGTAGGATTTGGCTTTAAATTGTGTTGGCACAACTTACTGATGCCAGCAGGCTGGGTGAAAATAGCTAACAGCAGAACTGAGTGGAGGAAAGTAACGCAGCTGAAAAAGCAGTCTTCTGGCATTCAGTCTCATCTGCCTGTAAATATGGGGGGGGGGGGGGGGGGAAGTGTGTGTTGCCCAGACTTAGACATCCACATACAAGAGCCTTTCTTCTCATGGTGGTGGTGACTAACAGTGAATATTTTGTGTCATACCCAGCTGCACACCAGAGTATATTGTAAGTTTTGTGCCATGCTGGTTTGCAGTGGCCATTCTTGCAGGGTGATGTCTTCCTCCAGTGGCCACGCTGCTCTGTTCAGGTAGCACACCTTTTCTTCAGCTGACCAAGTTCTGCTGATGGCAGGCTTTACCCACACTTCACATGCCTATTTGAGCTGCCTGTCTGTGCTGTATGGAGGGTGAAATGGTACATGTTTTGCCACGCAGGTTTTTGACTGTGTGCTATTGATTGGACGGATTTTGGAGTGATCTCTGTGGAGTATAAAGGGTTACGTTGTTGAAGTTACACAGGCGCCAATCCACTGGCACACTGCAGGTGATCTCGGAATGGATGTTGTTTAAAGCGCCTGTCCCACGGTTTCACAAATGTGCTCTGACCAGAGGATGTTTTTCTAACTTCAAAGGGCTTCTCAGTCTGGCTTGGTGCCTGACAGACTGAGTCCACAATTCCTCTCTGCTCGTGATATGTTCTAGCCATGTGTGATTTTTTTGGTATGCGATGTTTTCTTAAAGTGGCATTGACCTGTGTTCAAGTGAAACTTGCTCTTAAGCTTGTAAACACAAACTTGTCGTGTAGACAGTTTTCATCTTAACCTGATGTGTGTATTTTTTTAGGAGCAAGAATAGACATCAAAAGGAGGAGTAACTTATAGGAGAAAAAAAAAGGCAAAAAATAAAAAGGCAATAAACTTGCAATAGCTTTTGATGCTGCATGGACTTTGCCACCATCCAGAGGCTTTTCCTTGACGATCCAAGTGTGGGTCCTTTGCTGGCTGTAAGGAGAAGAACATGTTCTCACCTTGCACTGCTAGTGTTGTAGTAGGGTGCTTTCTTTCACATGTGCCTCCACACAACGGGTATACAAAAGGAGAAAGCAAGGCAAAAAGTATTAGAAAGTGGAAGGGACCTCGGACATGTATCACTGGCCTGATTGTTACTTTTTTCTTTCTCTGCCTCTTAAGCAATGTTGTATTAAAATAAGCTTTTAAGAACATGTTTTATGTTTTTAAATATTAGAAGTTTCTTTTTCTCATGTAGTACTTTGTAGTATAGTTTTCTGAAGGTTGATACAAAATGCACTTCTTTTTAATTCTGAGAATTAGTAATGTCTATATATGTTTATATGAGTATATGTGGGTCAAATTCATTTACTGTTGAAGTCCATTAATTCTTCATCAACTCTGCTGAGAGAAGGATTAGACCCTGAAACATCTCCTGAGATAAACTGTACTACATTAGCTATGATTGTGAGCCTGGGAATATCTGGTGTTCCACAAAGTTGCATTGGTGGGCACTGGTTTTTGCAATGTAAGTGCATTCATTAAGACTAGAAGAAGTAAGCTAGTTTGAAGCTTTAATGTTATATTTTTTAGTCTACTGTTATAACTATTATGGATAGTTTTGCATATATTTAAAAAAGCCAAACCAACAGCAAAATAAACCTTTTCTTCTAAGAAAATGGTACCTTAGAAGCCAGACTGTAACACTTTCTGGTTGCCAAGTGATTGAAGATCATCTGCTATGGGAATAAAACATCATAGTGTGAATGGCATGTCGTGAACAATGTATCTCAGCTGTGCAATGCAGTTTTGCTCCTCATGAGTAACATTAGTGCAATCTAGCACCTCATAATTAATCCAGCTTTCAGATGCAGTTTGATCCCAAGGTCCTCATCCAGACAAGATTCTGGAGAAGTCAGTGATGTCTGGGACCTAAGCCCTAATGGCAAACAACCTGTGCTACTCTGCCATCCCCTGGTTATCGACAGGAACCATCCCACCACGTTTATTTTGGCTAGTTTTAGAGCAGGTGGCCAGGGTGAATTCCTAGTTTCAAAGTCACAGCTGCTGCTTTGAAATTGTGTAAGAACGGCTTTGGTTTCTTAACATAAAATAACTGAGCTGCTATTTGGTATTAGAGCATCATTATTCTGGGCAATGCGCTCTTCATTTTAAAAATATCTTCTGTATGGAAGTTGAAAGTTTATACCTCATGATTCTAAGGGCAAAGAGCTGAAAAGGTTCCTTGTTTGACTGATGATTGTAAATACTTCAGGATTCCTCAGTGACTCGAGTGAATGGAATCTGAAGATAGTATTAAAAATTAATACCAATATTAGAAACACAGAGTTACTGTGGAATGTCTTGCTTGTTGGTATTAAATAATTTCTCAGGGTAACTATAACTTAAGATTTTTCTCTTGTAACTGGATGTGTTTGTGACAGTTACACCAAAAATGTTGTCTTTATCATTGAATCAATTAAAAGGGCCAAGTGCTCTACTTAATCAGAGCAATGAAGCTGTAATTAAGTAGAAGGAAATGTTCCGTTGCAAATCCCCTTTTCCTCTCCTTGTAAAATTTTATTTTTAAATGAGCCTTCTTGGGTGAGTTTTTCAGTAGCGTCAGCAACAGTGTCAGCAGAATAGTGAATTTGTGTTGCTGGAAGTATAAAGAGAATTCATGAAGGAGTTTGTGTTAAGCATAGTTTTCTTTTTTATAAAAAAGGATTCTATTCACTGTGGTTTTTATTTCTTTTGTATTCCTTGCCACCTCATGATATTATAATGTTTTTTGCGTAGTTTCAAAATTTCATAGATATATATTTATAAAAAATATATGTCATGTAAGCCTTTTTCTAGTCTTAAGATAAAGTACATTTTATGCAAGGTACACAGCATGGGGTTTTCTGTGCCTTCAATCTCATATGATCCTGTCTTACAGAAAATACATCAAGCAGGAAAGAGTGGAACACAATCCTCTCAAATTGGGTGAAAATGCTCTTAAGAAAAAAGAGGGTGGGCTGGCTGGAGGAAAGGCTAGACCTTCCCTCTGAAAGGAGGCCTGAAAAAAGTGAGTAGGCAGAGGATCACTAGTTTCTTTAGCTTATGTAGACATGCTTGATAAAGGGTGGAAAGGGAAAAATTAGGGTTCATTTGGTATTGAGGACATAGTCAAAGAAATGAATGTAGGATTCGCATGCATAGGATGTAACAAAGTTGTTGACTTGGTTGTTCAGCGGAAGGGGTGAGTTTGGGCACATCCGAAGTACAGGCAGCCCAAAGAGGAAATCTGGGCTGTGCCCATAAATCCTTTTTGCTTCAATCATAAACTAATTTTTGTTTGTATTTCTGTCTTGTGAGAGTAATGACTAGTAGCTCTCTTATCTGTTGGAAGCTGCATGTTCTAGTGCAGCACTTCGTAGATGTATCTATTAACAAGTGGTGCTGGACCATATTTTATGTAGAGGTATGTATGGCATAAAGATCCCTACTGAGTTAAAGCTCTCAGTGGTTTGGACACAGACTTACTGTGCAATCCTTGTGTCTCTGATGTGTGCCCTTTTGACTGTGCTGACTAGTGTAGCCCCCTGGGTGGTTAGGATTTTCATGGATAGGATGTCAGTCTTGTTCTACTTAATATAATAGGATAATAGGTTAAATACAGCTTTCTTAAGCACTCTGAATCACTAGGTACGTAGGCTTTGAAGTTATCTGATACTAGAAGATTGGTCTGTGGGCTTAGATGTGAAGGTGGGAGGTTATTTTGTAATGTGGGTGGTCAGAGATGGATAGCCATTGTCGTGGTACTACCTGATCTCTGTAGCTCTAAATTCACAGCTTAAGAAAGAGGTGTAAGGGCCATGTATTTGAGTCCATACTCTAGCTTTATTGTATATCCTTTCTCAGGTTGCTCAAACATGAATCTTCACAGAAGCCCAAGATAGCTTGAGCATTTACCACTCATTTAGTCTCATTTTAGTCTCATTCAAAGTCTTCTCTTTGAAACTGCCGGTTTTATCCACTTTGTTTTGCACTTCCCCATCAGGGAAGTGGGAATTGGTTTTATCCTTTTACCTACCTCTGCTGCTGAGGTAGACAAAGAAATATTATAGTTCACAAAGAACTTCAATGCCAGCTTTACACATGAGCCACTTACACTTAATTCATTGCTATGTTTTTACGAATAAGCTAGGTATTTATTACCTCCTCTCCTGAGCAAAGTAAGAAAGCAAGAACAGAGTTTATGTAATTCCCCTTTGCAGAAAAAAAAACCCAAATAATAAAAAAAAAACCCCAGCTGACAAAACCCACTCTGAAATTGTTTCTTTTTTTGTCCTACAGTCATCTTCCTAAAATCTTTTTTGGTAAGAGGCCTTTTTTAACTGTCCCACTCTCATCACAATCTGGGGGCCCAAGAAGTCTAATTCTAAGATGTTAGTATCAATCAAAGCAGTTTTAACATACGGAGAAAAAGTATGTGGCTTCCCAGGAAACTTTGGACAAGGTTAGAAGGTGGTAGGACATATCTTTAATGTAGTCTTTAATTTAGGAACTGAATCCCTGCTCCTGGTGGAGGCCTGTGTAAGTACAAACGCATTCAAGTAATGTAGACTTCCTGATTATTGCTGTACGTTGCTTTTGGTAATGCACATCAATTCAGTGCAAGATTAATAGGAATTAGGGATAGAACACGTGGTTAGCATATGTATAAATCGTAGTAGGGAGATAATATAGGCTGCCAGCCTTTTACCACTGTTACTAGATGAAATGGCCTCCACAGTCACAACTAAAGAGTAAAGGAAAGCATCTGTTAAAAATTTGACTGAAGGTGAGCTCTGATGTACCAGCTAGACTTGAGGCTTTGCAAGGAGATGGTTTTTTTTCCTGGTGTTTCCTTGAATAATGAAATTACCCTCTTTGGAAGGTTATTCTTCAGAGCAGCAGAGTTTGTACATGAGAGAAATTCATGTCAAAATGTTTACAATAAACTGCAGTTGGAGACAAAGCAGTGGGCTTTGTTTGCACTGGCTCTGTAATAGAGAGCCTTATAATGACAGTGAACTATGCCTCCTATTCTGATAGGGCTTTGTACTATTTGGACCACAAAGTGGGGCAGGTTTACAGGTTAATTAACACCTCTTCCCTTCTTGTGGTGCTGTCAGTGATGTATCTACCCACAGTCATGTTTAGAATGGTGACTGATGGTTAGTGATGGATACTCCCAAGCTTTTTAGTTGTTGCCACTGAATTCTCTGCTGGGAATGGCATTTGTTCTTTTAAACAATATAGAGCACAGTTAAATGTATGGTGCTGAAGAAGTGTGGCAGCAGCAGGCACAGCCCTACAGCTGTGTGTTTGCAGCCAGTCACATCGCAGCCTGTAGCTTCCCCTCTCCCTACTCCTTATAAATATGAAGAGAATTCAGACAAATTCTGCCCTCCCAAAGAAGATTTAATGGCATCTCAAACCCATCATTATGTATTTATGGATGATTTCTCTGAATACTTAATTGTAAGGATGGTTTTAATCTGGTGCTTCTGTGGTTTTGGAGAGTTTGGTCAGTCTGGCTGAAATCCTTGTACTTCAGTCTATGTTTTGGATATGGGCATTTGTTGTTGGTTCTTTTTTTTTCTTTGTTTTCCTCTCCCTTTGGAGACTTAAAGTTGCTTTGCCGCCTGTTGCCCACAGGTAACACTTCTCAGCAGTTGCCTTATGTTTCTTTCTTTCCCTCCGTGTTCTTCAGGTCTCAACACTGTATGTGTTAAATACTTTTATTTTAACACATATTGTATTTACCTTAGCTTGATTTAAATGCTACATTGTTCAGAAACTAAATCTTGATGGAAGAGCAATGCCATGTTGTGCTATAACTAGCAGGGTGCGCATCCGGAATCCTTTTGCCATCTTGCATTAGCCAGCACACTGTGCTGTCACATTTGAGGCAAGTATGCCCCATACATGCTGCCTAACCATACCAGGCCCACAGTACAGATTGCTAACAAAACCCATGTGTAACTTGTATTTTTGGAGCTTGCAGGACTTCTCACATCTTCCACTTCCTTACTTCCTTTTTTTTGCAAATGGAAGGACGGTGGAGCATAGCCCAGCTGAGGAGCAGAATTGTTTTGGGAAGAGGACAGTGAAGAGGCAGCGCTTGCTGCTTTCCTTGGGGCAACAAGGAAACTGGAAAGGAAACTGTGATACAATGAATCATAGCCATCTCTGACAGCTCCAGGGGCAGTGCAGCTCTCAGCTGCTGCCTTGCTTGCAGTGAATTATAGGGTCATAATACAGCCCATTATGCTGAAGCAGAAAAGCAGTAAATTCATCCTCAGGAGCTGCTTTATGTTGTCTAGAAATGAAGAATTCTTCTGTAAGAATGTTATGCTTTTTATCTAACCTCCCAGTTCCCATGTTTCAGCAGCATGTTTGTCGTCACCATTTTCGTGCTGTGAATGAAGGCCAAGGTCCTTTCCAACCCTAGCTATTCTATGATTCTATGATTCTAGGACTTCCTTTACAGCCAATGACATGTGCAGCATAGCATCCTATAAAGTTAACAGGGATTAAGGTGAATGACCATGTGAGCGAGAGAGGCATCATATCAGGAAGTATGTCTGTTTCTGTGTAGCAACTAAAGCAATACTATCTACAGTCTTTGAATCAAAGACTTGGACAGCTAAACAAAGCTAATCCCCAAAGATGAACTATTTAACTCATTTCCTGTGTATGGAACAAATATTGTAGGAGTTTTAAAAGCATTTTCCAGCCATTGTTAGGAGTTGGAGTGTGAGCTATAAAGTTCTGATCTGGATTCAGACTTTCTCCATATTTGTGGTTTTGGTTTGAGCCTGTCTCTAGTTAGCAGGGGCACAAATGTTAACATTTACCCATGTGGCTTGAGAGCTGTGCTGTGTAGTAGTGCAAGTCTTGCTTTTTCTTTATTTTTGAAAATATTTCTTTTTGCTGGAGTCAGATCCTTTCTTTTACTGGGCAGACTCTGTATGTTCTGGCAAATAAGGGCAACTAGGCCTAGTACAGCTGCAAATGTAAAGTGTTAATTGTCTATGAAAGATAATGTTTGTTTTATAAATTTGCTCAGTGAGAACTAAAACATCCTATCATGTTCTCTTTTTAGGAAAGCTTTTATTTCTCTGTTTCTTTGTTTCAGCTTTGATTCCTTGTTATATTTCCTTAATCAAGCAACTGAAATTAATAGATGGGAAGAGGTTTAAACTGAATAATGAATATCCTTGGTTTTGGAGAACTTTAAGTGAGAAGGATGAGCACTAAGAATTAGGTCCTGTAGTAAGTGGAACTTTTTTTACATTCAGCCTAAATGGAATTGCAAGAACAAGTGTCATGTTGGGTAAAAGACCTGTCTGCTCAGATCTGCTAGGCTAGGTCTGGCTGTGCAGCATGGTTATAGAGTGGGAGGTTAGGGCTTAAAGTCTGAATTCTTGTCAGAAGGCATAATTCATGAATGGCAGTGAGAAATGATTACCCAAATGTGAGCAGAACAAAGCAGCTCAGCATTGAACGTGCTTTCTCGTGGGCTGTCACCCATTGTATCTGTAGCCTGCTGTATGGCACTTAATGGAATTTCAGACTGGCTTCATTCTGAGCAGAGGCTGATAATGTGTGAACATGTGTAATGGTCCTGAGCTGATGTCAGGCAAACCCATCAGATGCTGCATGGTGTCTGTTTTCAGAAGAGATTTTAGTGCTGACTTTTGTAGAGTTAGGCTCTCGCAGTCATAATTGTGTAGCAGAGAATATTACAGAAACAGGTGTACAGGCATTCTCAAATGCTTGGTGCTTAGTCATAAATTTAACCCATTTCCTTATTTCCTGTACAAGTAAACCAGTAAGCAAAGTCTTGAAACCATTTTTTCAGGGAAAGCTCCAGCTGATACCAAAGAAGTTGGGACTGAAGATAATCCCTTGTTCAGAAGAATTTGAATGTGACCTTTAAAGAAATCTTCTTTCTTTTTGCTGACTTTTTGAACCCTTCATTAGGGAGTTACCAAAAATCAGTAGGAAATTTCAATGAGTTCAGGCTGCAACTCCAGCTGAGTTGTCACTTGCTGTTCATTTCTGAGCATTGCAGGGGACATTGTTTCCTCAGAAACTAGCATAAACCTACAGGTATTCTACTCTTCTCTGCTCTGTTCCTCATTCCTCGTTGAACTTGCAAGTACTCCTCTGTTAGGTTTCTTGTATCTGTGGGTAGGAGCATGTGTGGTGAACACAGAGGTGCTTCAGTACAGGTGCAAAGGCCAGTCCAGCCCTCGTAGTGTTTTGGATGCATGTAAAGATCTTACCATGCAAGCAGTGAGCAATATATGGTTCTCTGCCACCATTACAATATCTTTTTTTTTTTTTTTTTTTTGTTTGTTTGTTTGTTTGTTTGTTTGTTCTCAGAGAAACTCCCCAAAAGATACTGGGCAAGTTTGAATAAATTCATGGAAGAGTTAAGGATGGTTGGACTAAGATGACTGAAAGAGCAAGTTATTTGCTTCTTGTGTACATAGGAAAACTGATAAGACTTCTTGTACCAGACATGGAGTGAAAGAATAAAAAGTACTTTTCTTTATCAATCATTTATGGTTTGCTTATACAACCTTTTATTGTGATACAGAGTGTTTGCAAAACAGCTATTCTAGAATGCCTGTTGCAGTCAGCTTCTGTATATAAACATCCAGTAAATACTGCTGAAGCAGTGACAGAAGGCAAATTTAGTCTGTGCTTTTTGATGCCTGGAAAAGGTTATTTAGAACTGTGAAGCAGTATCATTTGCAATAGCAGTGGGGGAACTTGGGAAAGATGAGTGTAAAGGCAGGGTAATGGGGGACTCTGAATGCAGAATAATTCTTGGAAAATGGTATGGGTTTTATTTTCTCTCAGAATTTAGAGGGTGCATTTTGTGTCTCTTAAGAATGTAATGGAAAAGGTTCTTCAAAGTTGGGTCCACTGAAGTCAGTCCATTTTAGTTTCTTCTACTGAAAACATAAGATTATTGTGTGCATCTACATCAGCAAAATAGAGATTTATGGGATTTTTCTCCCTTTCAGTGAATATCTTGTACATGATACCAGAAAACATAGAAGTGCTGCTACTTAAGCATGGCTTTAGCAGATTATGCTGGCAGCAGTTAGTTGTAACCCAGAGCTCTGTACTTTATAAAGATTAATGATCTTTAAAATAATATATATATTGGATATGCCAACCATGGAAGTTGTTTTCAGTTCATAAACAAAATCATTTGCATAACAGCAGACATCTTCCCCTGCTATTCCCTATGATAGAGCAGGAGTAAATTACTAGAGTAGTAAGGTTCTGTTATCTCAAAGGTGCTATTGGAGAGAAAAGATCCCTTCACAAGGAATATATGTGTTGGGAAAGGCAGGAAGAGGGTGATGACAGCCATTTTGCAATATCACATTTGCTTACGGCTTATGAGAAGTGCTGCAAAGAGCTTGAAGCTTTTAACACGTCTGAGCATTGTTGACTTTTGTTCTCATTGCCATCATTGAGTAGGCAGGAATCAGCTCAGCAGGCAAAGGGACCAAAAGCCTGCCTTCTGTGGGGGGGCATTGTTTTGGGGGAGAACTTCTTTGGGGGGAATAACTACTTTTAAGTTTGTTACAGTATAGACCTAGCAGTAAATTAATCATGGCATTAAGAGGGAGTGCATGTATAGACATTACTTCACAGAGTTGTCATAAATTCTGCTCTTGCCATATTTCAATTTCCAAGGCTTTTGAATCTCAGACAAGGTGCTATAGATGTAGTTATTGAATTCTGCGGAAATATTTTTATTTGGCAAGACATTGCTTGATGATGTAGCTGTGAAAGCCAAATTCAGAGACTAGCAAAAGGTTCTTTATCCATGCTTTTAGGAGGAAAAATATTATTTTGTAACACTCACTTTTTATTGAAATACTTGTTTTAAATGCCTTCTTTTTCCTGAATGTATGCATGTGTACATATATACATATGTGTGTGTGTGTTATATTGTGACACAGTCATAACAACGTAGGATATATTCTTTTCATTATTCAGCTTCAGTAACATTATGTAATCGATAACATTGACATCTGTAACACATAGGTGGAACCACAGCTTTGGAAATAAGTAACTCTAACTCTTGTGGCTCAGCAGACCCTTGCTGCTGCAGAGTGACCTGAGGACGTACGTAGTGCCTTTTTTCAGCTTTTTTGAATACTCTGGAGAGAAGACACTGGATAGGACATAAAGAAAAAAAAGCCGTTTAAAAAGTTTGCACAGTGAACCTCTTTCAGTGCAAAAGTTAGCTTATGTGGGGGCTAAGTTAGACTAAATATTGCTGGAAAAACAGTGTCTAGTTCCCTGCTTTTCAAGATTTTTCCTTCATGTGCACTAAAAGGGCAAGCCATGTTCTCTGCACCTTTCTGTACCAAAACACATGTTGCTAATTATTTAGTTTCTTCTGGGGGCTGTTCTTTTGGGTGATAGTTTGCCTTTTCCGTTAAGCATATAAGGACAGCCAACATCAGAGGAGGCTTAAAACAGGTTGTCTGCACTGAGGATGTGTTGGCAACTAGGCAAAGAATGGAATGGTGAAGTGCAGGAAGAGTTAAATCCCACCTCATCCTACCTAATCTATGTAGCAAACTGTGCCTGTCCAGGGTGGAGAAAACCTAGGAGCAAGTACCATGAAGGCTGATCTGTGAGTTTTGGTTGCAGTCTTGGAGCAGATGGTCTCTGGGTAAGCAAGGCTACGGACACACTAGTAGATGGCTGCTCCATGGAGTCCTGTCTGCATTCCCATATGCCCCATGGTAAAAACAAGGTAATTTGAAGCAGCTTATTCCTTTATTTACCCCAGTGGAAGTGTTGACATGAGCTATTACTGTGGAATGTCTGCCATGTAGCCATACTCTCAGATGTCCTAATGTTGAGAAACTATCCTGAAGCAGTTTTCTGAGGTTCATCTAGTAAAATTTCCTAGCTCTTAGTCATTTGCTCCATGATAGCTGAGCTGTATCAGATGACAAAGTCTTGCTTACAGCCTGGAACAAAATTTAACGGTTATGTATCAAGTTTAATTTGCTGTACTAATAATTTATATAGTGTAAACACACTAAATATATTTTCTGTTGCTGGAATTAATCAGGAAAAAGTCATGTATACAGAATTCTCCTCTTCATCTTCTAAAAACACATGCTCACTACTAGTTCATATTTAGCAGCACTGGTAAATGAAGTCCTTTGCCACAAAACAGGTGTAAGCCGCCGTCTTGCCCTGCCAGCACACCTCGGTCATGGCTTGGAGAGCTAGAGCTTGGCCTGTCTGTTTAAACTGCCAGTTGTGTTGCAGACACCTACTTAACAGAAACTGGAAGCAAAATTAGTATTTCATTTAACATTGGCCACCTATTGGATAATGACTTTCAGCCACCCTAAGACTTGGCTGGATTTGAAACAGCAACCTGTTAGTGAAAGACTCTGTTTTCTGTTCTGATCTCTGAGTCAGCTTGTCATCCAGAAGCATTGAAATAACGTGGGTGGAAGGTAAGAACATGAAATTTCCCATCCACTTCAAATGAGTTTGCCCTTGTCTCGTTCTCACATGCACTGTTTAAGCCTTCAATCCACTGTTCAGTCTTTAGTTCTCAGGTGCCGTTTGGCATCAATTTCCATGCAAAATTCTTGAAAACCAGAGAGGATTAGCAAGAGGGTGACATCCTTGTTCTACAAGACTTTCTGAAGCAGGCAAATGACTTTTTGCCCTCAGAGCTAGCTTGGTTCCTCGCTCTTGACATGCACAAGTCAGGACACTTGTGCCGAGAGTTTTACTTGCACTTATGTTAGCGGAAATGTCCCTGATAAGACGTAGTCTTGTTGAAGTCTTGTGGCTTTGATTATGAAGACTTTTCTAAATTTTTTGCATGAAGACTGCTGACCCATTTATATTTGCTGTTGTTGTGATATAAAAATGTGAGTGAGAGTTTATCTTTTCCTTTGAGATGTATGGCTCTAGCTCTGGAATTGCTTCCAAGTTTACAAAACGAGTCTGTGGTTTAGACCTCTCTGATAAACATTTTTTTGTTGTTGTTTCAAAGTTGGATCAGATTTTTGTTGTCATAATGGATGATGCACTTGGCAACTTGTGTTTTAAATAATTGGGAGATAAAATTGGACTGTGCTCGAAATCCAACATGTCTGGTATTTTCTTGCTTTACTTAATGATGTTTTTGATCCCTCTTTTAACTTTGTAGGCTAATGTAAGGCAGTTAAGAACTGAGGGTTGATAATTTTTTTGTCATGTTTGAAACCTAAATCCAAGCCAGCTTCTCTCGCAATATTTCAGCCTCACCCTCCCACGACACTTTGAGATAAATCCATGTCTTTATCAAAAGAAGTAGGCCTTTTGTGGTCGTAGCATTGTAACATTAAGTAGTAATTCTAATTTGCAGAGTTGAGAAAATTATGTGGAAGTTCCTGATAAACTTTGGGATTTTAAAGCTTTAAAAATGTGCCACTTGCTTAATTTAATTCTTCAGTAGCCAGTAAGGGAGATTGCTGCTCAGATGTATGGAAAGTGAGATGTTTTGGAAAGCTTGTAGAAGGTCTTCAGCACCATCCATGGTGCATGTGACAAATTGGAAGGCAGGAATTGGGTTTTTCTCTTTTTTTTTTCTCCTTCCACTCTCTTTGCTGGATACAGTGCCATGGGAGTGATGTGGAAGGAAGCACAGGAAAACAGAAGGCTAAATTGGGAAGCATTCTTCCCACTTAAGGAATCTTTGCTGCATGAAATGTATATGGTGAAAATATAATTGATATAATTTGAATCCAATCACATTGAGGAAAAGGAACCATATTTGCAATTCTGTTCTGCACCTCTTAGGAGCTATTGGTTCCAGCTCTGGTTGAGAAGTGGATGCATTTTAACAACTGGAGAAGTAATTTTCTGGATCATTAAAATAAAGTTCTGGAAAAACTGACTATAATTTAGGAGTACACTGCATTCAGAAGAGGAGACAAGATTTGTGACTGTGTGTCTCAGGCAGTATCTTCTATATCCAGGCTTGGGAAAGGAGGTATATTTTGGAATTAAGTAAATAGATGGCAAACATCTAAGCCTAACTTGTACACGATTTCTATTTATTTGTTTGTTTTAAAATGATTGTCATGGTTTTACTGAGTTAACTTCTTTAGTTCAGAACAAATCATCTAAGGAAGGAGAACTAGAAGTCTCTGGTTCATAACTAGCTGTATAGCTACAAATGCCACTTCCAAGGAAACACTTTTTGTTCACAGTCTACCAAATATGCTGCAGAAGGTAGCTGTGGCGCATGCTCTTGCTTCACATTCTTGTAGGCATCTTCAAACAGAAACCACAGAAATTCAGGGACTTTGAATTCACCTTGTTTCCTTTGTACTGATGGTCCCTCAAGTACAGAATTGAACATGGTAGCATGGAAGAACATAACCTTGCTCTCGTCTGAGCTGAGTGTGTTCTGAGGATAAATTGACTACTCAGCCTACTTTCTTTCAAAGGGTCTAAATTCACTTTATTCTCTTTACAGTCGATATTCTGTAGAGATTGAGCCTACCAGTTTTTAACTGAGGACAGCTTGTGGGAGGAGAACCAGACGCATAGGCACCTGGGAAAGCAGTTTTGTCCTCTGCTGGTGGCCTTCATTAATTGGGTCTAGATTAATTAGTTGATCCGTTTGTGGATGCAGTGTTTAAAGAAGAAAGTAACTGGAAGTGTTGTGAGCCAACAATTGGGGCTCTTGCCCAAATATGAATAAGAAAACATACAGTAGCTGATATTCTCAGGGCAAGCGTGCTCCCTTTTCATGCTTGCTGTGCACACACATATACAATTTTAAATGGTGAAAATAGAATTTTAAAAATACCACTGAAATTTTAATGGTACAAGTATACGCATAAAATCAAGCTGTTTCCCTGTGGAATGTGACTTATGGAGAGGAACACCAAAGTTTTGAACTTCCTCCTTCAAAATTTATGGAAGCCTCAGAAACTTTCATTTTTATTTTTTTTTTGTTGTTGTTGTTTGGTTGGTTTTTTTACGTGCCAGGATCTCTTTCAGGATTTAACTTTTTTTAAGACATGTATAATCACAGTACATTTCACAACTTGATTTAATGTGGCTTCCATATGTCTTGAATACAATAGTAACTTCTGAAACCAATATTTCTTTAGAGAGCAGTAAAGTTGTTTCTTCATGACACCAGTAAGTAGTTTCCTTGCCAAGAAGTATATTGTAAGATTTATTAGACTCTCCATTGCCCTCACCCAAGTAACCCAGATTTTAGCTTCAAGTAAAGCAAACATGCTCAAAAAGTACTCTTAACTTCAGGCAAGGCGGATACAAAATAAAATCCTCCAGGGGTACATTACAACTAAAAGATTCACAAGCCCTCCAGGCGGTTTAACTTTTAAAGTAGGCATTTCACAAGTATTTGTTGCATAAACCATTATATGCTCCAGGCTGGGGTTCTTGGAGATTTTTTTTTTTAATGTAAGACATGCAGCAATAAATGTATTTTTGTGAAAAATAATATTTCATCTTCGATTAGAAGTGATGTTCCGTGCTTTAGAGCATGTGCTTTCTTGGTTTAATATTTAATATCAAATTTCTTGGACTGTCATTTTAGTCCATTCGGTACCTTGAGGTGCTGCTGTATGGACATGGGGATCATACATTCTAATTAATTCCCTTCACTCATTTTTCTGTGTTGAGTGCTTTTGGTCTACTGCAACTCCATCTTTGGCAGTTGGAAGAACAGGTTTCGGAGACTGCAAAGGCAAATGACAGCCATTTGCATGTTTGTCTTGCATAACTGAGTAGACCAGATGGGTGCAAAAGCCCTGGAAAATAGCATATCGGAAAGTGGAGACAATTAGCCTTTCAGTTTTCTGAAAGTTTCAGAGACTTCCTTGTGAACTTGGACAGTTCATGTATTTCATATGGTGCTCATCGTTGCTTTGTTTCTTTCAGTTTTTAACTCCTGGGGCAGAGCCCCTCTATTCCAGTTCTGTAATGTGCAAAGTGCTGTCTACTATTTCGTTGGGACCTCCATGTGCTACTGAAATGCAAATGACAAATAAGAATAAGATCAATGGAAAAGAAGTAACATAAGACAAAAAAGGGTCCTTTTAAGATTGTAACAAGAAGCAAAAGAAGTTTAATCCAACCTTGAGCCTTCCAGAAGTGAATGAGGAGCTGTAACTCAAAGAGATTTTGCAATAGAAGCCCCTGAGTATTATGGGGTACTAAGTGACAAGAAAACGTAGGGAAAGGAGTCTTGATTGTCTTTTTAGACAACTTGTTAGTTGAAATGTTGCATTTAAGTAAGAATGATGATCAGTTCGAAGTAGAAGGAGTAATAGAAACTTGCAAGAAGGGAAATGATGTGTCTGTCAGAACAGTGATATTCAAATTGTCAGACTTGAAGGATAAAGATGATATGCCAAAAGCTTTAGAAAGCAAAAGGGAATATAAACCCCAGCAAATTTCTTTGTTTCCAGATCTGAGTCCCTTACACAAGAAAAAAGAGAGCCCTGATACCTGTAAGAACATGAAAGAGGGATTGAAGCCAAAATACTGTGTGCAGCAGAGCTGAGAGTGATGTAATATAAAGTCTTAGCTGTCTGATAAGCTGACAGAATTCTTGGTGGACAGAGATGATCATCCTGTATCCAGAGATATTTTGAGATCTGATAGCCATTACTAAGGTGTAATAGTATTTGTCTTGAGAATTTAGTGCTGGAAACACACTTGGTAGCACAGGCTCTAGAAGTGGTCACTCCCTATACCTTCATTTCCCAAAAGAAACTAGTTCTGCCTACTTTTTGCAGGAGCGTCCTCTCTAACAGGAGCTCAAGTTCTAGCAGCAGATCGACTGTAAGTCTGTTTCTGTCAACCACTCTTTTCAAAAACATAATTCAGGAACAGGCCTTGCTTTAAAGGCCCAATGTGAAGGAGAAAGGTGAAGCTCTGCCTGCACTACAGTGTAAATACTGCTACCATGGCTTCATGAAGTTCAGTGGTATACTGTGTGACTGCTGAAGGACCTTGCTTATGCTTTGCCTCACACAGAAATTTGAGAACTATTCATGAGAGAGGAGGTTCACTCAGTTATTGACTCATTCCACACGCTGCATGCTTTGTAAGTCATATAATGCATAAAAGCACATGGCTGGTACAATCATGGGGACATCGCTAGTTATTCTAGCTGGCATGGTACCCTGCTGGACTTGTGCACAAATGTGATTGGTTTTGGTACCTGGAGAAATCATTCCTGGTGTGGCATGTGATGGCTGGGGAGGAAAGACATGTCAGTAGAAGGTTATCATTAATTAAAATACAGTTTAATTTAATTTTATTTTAAGCAGAAGCATACTACTTGTGATAAATCAATTTTTTCACACCCAGTTTCTGTACTCTGTTTTGACTTTCCTGCACTGGAGGAGTTAATTAACAGGCTTGTACTCAATTATTTATCTCCAACGATGTTTCTCTGTAATTTCTATAAATGTTTTGATGTCTATTGCAGATCCTTTTTGAGGTTTGTGTTCTGACTCTGTAATTTCCATTTGTATTCTTGCATTTAGACCTGGTAAATTGCATCTGTTTCTGTTGTGGTTATAGCTGATGCTGGTTCTCCCTTTTATGGGCTAAATAAAGTCCTTCAATGCATATATGCAGTTTCCATTGACTTCAATCACCTATATGTTTTATTTTTAGTCTTTCCCACCCCCGTCCCCCCCAGACACTAATCATTTCAATGTGACAGTAGTATCCAAATGTTGCAACCTCCTGGTTTCCTATGGCGTGAATTAAGTGAAAATGAGCCAAATTCTTTTCATGTTTAAACAAATGCAGTGATTCACTTTGGGAGTGAATTTGTGAAAAGAGATATTTGTTTCAACATGCCTGAGGCTTTTATGTCTCATCCCTCTTCATGCAACTTCTGCAATTTTTGCAAAGTCTTAACTACATTAATAACAAAGCACATTTGATTGTTAGGAAGCAATGCTGTTAGTCACATAATATGCAGGAAAGAGGTATTTGGTAATAACTGTTTCAACAGTTTCTGAAACAGTTTCTTATTGAAACAGTTTCAACTGTTTTGATAATAATTATTTCAACTGTGTCTCATTGAAATTACTGAAATGAAATGTAAATTATACAACTATAAAGGGCTTTTGAAGGCATCTTGTAGAGCAGTCCGTTCATTGTTCACCTGGGATGGAAAGAAATACTTCAATTTGAGAAGACTTATGCGTAGCTAACTGAGGACTGTTCTGCTTGTTTAGATATGCATTTCTAGTGTTTCAATGATCCTCTTAACAGGTTTTAGTTTTTTACCAGATGCTTACTAGAAATGGAAGGCAGTAATACTTTGCATTTAGCTTTGAGAGTGTTGCTCATGACATAGTCTATAGAGCAAACAGTTCTGCAAACAAACTGGAGATTCAGAGCACAAGATCAGTATCCACCTGTGGGAAGTTCATTGGAAACTTAATGTAGAAGGAGGAAAATATCTTAGTTATCTTTCTTGCGAGCTTCTTGGTTTATGTGAATTATTTTCTGAAAAAGAACAAAGCCAGGATATACTTGTAGCTCTAAAGGTGCTAGGACGCCTGCCCCATCTTTGCTTCCTGATAGCTCTCCTGTAGAGTGCTCCCTGGGTTGGGGCAGTCCTCCTAGAGAGTTGAAGGAAAATCTAAACCAACTGTAATTGCATTGTTTCTTCTTTGGGACTAAAGAAGATTTGGAAGGGAGCCAGCATGATGAACCTCATGGGTTTTCTTTGATCTCTTCCTCACAATGTGATATCAAACATTTCTTTATGATTGCAAAGGAGGAGTCAGTCCTGTGGATGCAGTTGAAATGCATTTTTGTGTTACAGACCCAGCTAGTCTCCTTTCTACATTTCCTTGCAGGAGAAGGGGGAAGATTAACCTTATTTTCCTGCTCATATATTATCTCGAACAGGATGGACTGAAATCTGAATGGCATACTGTTGAATTCTTGTGGTTGATTTCTGTACAGAGCCTGCGTGTCTCATATTAATTTTTCTTCATTTTTGGTTTTTCTTTTCCCTCGATTCTTCCTTTCTTTTCAGTCATTTCAAATGAGGAATGTAACTTGAAACTGGAAGCAAAAAATTCGCTTTGAGAGATCAAGAGTCTTTTAATCGGCTTACGAGATCAGCAGTTGCAAAGTTATCATGAGGCCTGAACTCTTTCTATGGAAGCAGCCCAGTGCAGGAGCAAACATCACAACTCTATCCTCAAGGGAAGACTCAGTGCTTTCGAGATACAAGCAGAACTAAATACTGTACTTTGATGTACTCAACTTTTTTTCTTTGCTATTAGTTTCAACCTGTTGGGAGTAAGTTTTTCTGTACTCGTGGTTAAGAATTCCCTTGATGTTTTGTGGGTCTCATGTACATTATATAAACCTGGAAAGAAAGACACTTCTTGTAAATGGTAACCATCCTTACAGCTATAAGCTATGGATTTGTGTCAGTGTGTGTTTTATACAGTTCCATGTGTAAAACAGTAGTCATCATGTGGCAGGAGTACTACAATGTGTGATATTTGATGTTTGCCTGGTATTCTTTGTGCTTGGTGAAAGCAGAATGAATGCCTAGTGTCCATTTCACTAGGGTGGGCTGAGCTGTTGTTCCATCTGTTGAGTTAGACTCAATGGGACTCTGATCAAATACAGTACTAAGACTAGTTTTCAGACTGTATGTGGTGAGTAGTTACATCAGCATACGGTACTCTGTTGCCAGTCATTGTATTATCTGGGTGTAAAGCTGGGTGTTGACTGGTGGGATACAGTGGACTTCACTCCTGTGAAAGTGTTTTTAGAATTCCTGGTTCTAAGTTGTATGAGCTATCATGAAGTAAGAGCACAGTGAAGAAAAAGTGCTTCAGCTTTATCAGAGGGTTGGATACACAGGGTCAGCAGAAGCCAGGGGATGGCTCTATCTTGTCTGCCATAGATTTAAAAACCTTTTATCTGTATCTAGTGCATTAGAAAAAATGAGGCAAAGGGCTGGAGTATCCTCTGGGTTGTCAGGGTTATCCCTTGTGGTTACAGCCAGCCATGCCGTATAAGCACATTAGTAAATTGACCAAGACCAATTAAAATGAACCCAACAACACTCCAGGGTTTCTGACTGATTGTTTGTTTTGGGGGCAAGGGAAGATAAGATTGCCCCATTTTACCTGTTAACAAGGTGTTCTTTTGCCTAAACTTTGGATAGCAGTCTGTGTCTTATTTCAGCCTAAATTAGTTATGCTGAAATACGGAAACACACCTTTTTAAAAGCAGCAAAAGCATGGCCTCGGAGAAGGAATACTGATTGCTGGTTCATAGAAGCATCAGGTTTCAACCACTGAAATGCCCTGGCATGATAAATCCAAATCCTGGCAATGTCTGTGTTTGTCCTTCAAATGTAAACAAATTAAGCACCATTGATTTCACTGGCTGGAAAGCTAAAATTTCCTTTTGTTCATCTTTTTTAAGACCATGGGATAGTATCTTTAATAAATAGAAATTGTCCTGATGTCCATGTCTTGATGTACCTGTTCTCTTTCCCATTCTCCACAGTGTAAATGATGCACTAAACTGATTCCATCAGTTCACTAAATGCTATGTGTCAGGTAGAGCCATGTAGAAAACTTCCATGATATAATGCTGGTATGCCATGGAAATTCAAGTGCAAAATAATAATTAAAATATTTTTATTGTAACAGCTGAAAGAAATACATTTGTGCCAATATAAGAAAGAGGTATTTTAAACCATAGAATTGAACTATTATATGAACCTCTCTCAGGGTTTTTGCAGAACAGAAAAATTTACAGCAAAAAATCTGTATCTGTTTCTTGTGAGGTTCTGCAATACCTGGAGTACTCCTTCATGTCCTTGAATCTGGACTTAACCAAATTTCCTACTGAAACCAGTAATCTTGCTTAAATATCAGTAAAGACAGTAGAGCTGTCTTTGCTGATATTATTTGTATACATATATATTTATAAATATTTTTTATATATATATTTGTATACATTATAAATTCAAAAGCTGATTTGGAATTCTACTGTGAATTTTGTTTCCCAGGCAATATGATTTATCAAAATAGGCAAACGTGTAGTAAAGCTTGATTTCAAACCAGACACATTTTATTCAAAATTGCTGAAACATCTGATTTTTAAATGTTTAAAATGAATCTTTATTTCTAACGTTTGAGCAATTTTTTATTCAGATATTTCATTTATAGCAAGTAAACAGACAGAGAAGATTGAAATTGAAACAGAATATGTAAATAAATCTCTGGATTCTTTGATTGACCCAGGAAGATTTTCAAGAAAAAATAAGTAATGTCACTCATAACTTTTTTTAATCCTCCCTTAAGATGTAATTTTTGTGCAGTTTTGAAAATCATTGTCCAGCTCTTTTAGTTTTTGGCTTGCATTACTGTGTAGAAGTCCACACTTGAAGTCTGCTTTGATCTTTCCTTGTGGATGTAGCTATACACTGTGAATATTTTATAGTTTGTTTGTTACCCAGAATAATTGGGACCTGCAGTAATTCGTATGCAACAGCACTGTAGTGAAATAAGGCTGAACTTCCCACATGCAACACAAATGTTGCCTCAAATACAAGGACTCGCGTGACACCTCTTCAAGAAGGTTTAGCTATACTTGGCTTTAAAGGGTATCTTAGCTAATTAATGTATTAAAGCTCATGGGCCACGGCTTGTGAGTCCAGAACTTCTGCTAATTAAGTTTTGAATGTAATTTTAGTTAAACTATTAAAGCTTTGTCCCAGGGCTGTTCTCATTAAGCAGAACTCCAGCTCTCCTGGATTTTCTTTGTTCAGAGCTCTCTTGCAAGTGCGTGGAGGCACATCTGGTATTGGATGTGGCATTCATATGGGTCTAAAATGGCTGCAAAAGAAACAATGCAATGAAATTTATCTGGGAAAACAGTGAGATCACAGCATAACATTTCCCTGGAGAAAAGCCTGAACTTTTGTTATGATCTGGTTTAGTACTTAGTATGGTACCCTTAACCATCAAACTTCAGGGCATATGAAGTCCCAAAGGGTGGGAATGGAAATACTTTTCTGTTTAGTGAATGCTGGAGTACACCAAGCTAATGATTTCATCTCCTCTGCCAGGAATCATTTAGGGGCCTAAGCCCCATGGGTAACGTACAAAAAAAGTACTGTAGGTACTTGCTGCCGATGGGTATGGACGGGATCAGGTACTGAAAGTCACCTGTGACTTGAGTTACACTGAAACCTTGCAAATCACTGTTACATTTCTGGTGTCATAATGCCACTTTGTTTACCAGCTTTGGGCTTTTAATTAAATTTTACAGGATACTTGCCCACAATATGGATTAGGCCCATTATGTTACTTGAGGAAAAAAAAATATTTTCAAACATGAAGCTTTAAAATTGGCAGTTGCTCAAATTTGTTTTTTCTTAAGACTTAATAGGCATGTCCAAATGAACATGGCAATTTCTTTAGAATAGAAATGAATACTCTGTATTGTTGTATCACAGTTCCATGTAATAGACTGTGACATCTCCTACTGTGATACCAGGTGAAAAACCGCTTTCATAAGAGCCCAAACCCAGCCATGCCCATTGCCCTGTAATGCCTTGTTTTCTAGCAGGCGGGGTGCTGGCAGGCTGTGAGTTGCTGCACTTGTAAAGTGGCTGAACTTCCACACTAGTGTTGCTGCATAGTACACAGATATGGAAAGTGGAAAGATAAAACTGATATAGAAGAAAAGAGCTGATGCTCTGTGGAGGTGAGCAGAAATAGCTTGTTCGGATTAGAGGCAAAATTTTACCCTTTGCATCTCTATGGAGAGCCCTATGTAGCAAAATACCTGTTGTTCATCTTTGTCTTCAGTTCCTGTGTGACTTGCTCTACCTACCTCCCTACCTCTTATGAATTACTTGTGTTCTTTCCTTGTGGTTGTGTTAGTGCGTCCTCTTCCTGATTGCCTTGCCTCCTCTTTCCTCCGTACCTGCCTTTCCCCAGATCTATTCTTTTTTTCCTCTCTGCTTCTCATTTTTCCTATCATCTTTTCATTTTGCTCAAGGAGCAAGAAGCCACTGGAGTGACAGCACAGTTTGGACTGCTGTGCTAGAGCTGCAGCTGCTGGTCACTGTGGTGATCCACCACTTGAAAGGAGCTGGAGGCAGGCTACCACTGGGAAGTGCAAAGGGAATCCAGGAATGTGTATTTGGTTTGCCACAGACGAACACTGTGCAGCAAACAGCGCTCAGCACCTCTGCATGGAGATCCTGCCATGTAGGGATGCTAGCACACCATTCCCTTTCCCCAGCTATAACTTTACTAGGGTGTTTAGCTGAGTTTCTGTGTGTATGATGAAAGTGTTTTTTTTTTTTTTGGAGTGTTGAGATTGGCTTGAAATTCCTGGGTTGCGCCAATCTGAAACTCTGAATGAACTTCAGAAGCTGCTTCCTCAGGAAACCATAGCTGTGGTCTTGGTTTATCTAAACAGTGGGAACTTGGAGTAATTTGCTTTCAGGGAACCTTTCGGTCACGTTCAAGGACAGTATCTGTCCTTACTCCTGACTCGCAGACCTGTCCTCTTAACTTCTCTTCCATGTCAGTCATAGTCCTCCTGGTTCTTCCTGGGGCAAGAACTCAGACCAAGCACCAGCCTCATTTCAGATTCCAGCTCTTTCTTCATATTGTTTCTCTGGCAGCACTTGTCGAGACTGTGGCATGTTTTACTCAAATTCTGGTTTTCTTTTTCACCAAGGAGAAACCACACCATTCCCTCAGCTGGCCTGGCAGGCTACCACAGTGAGTTAGCAGCCTGAGGCTCCTGTTGCTGCTCAACTTTTTAACCCTTTTGTTGTGTATCAGGGAAGAGTTGCTGCTTTTGCGACTGTAGCAAGACAACTCTCATCCTGCTTAGCTGGTGGGCTGGTTATGCATGTCTTTTCTTACTCTAAATTGACAGCATTGAGAAAAGATTTTGCCCATGAGGTTTATCTATTTCACCATATATTAACTTTTAACATACCCCTAGTTAAACATCAAAAAGAAGATAATGGGTTGTGGGTTTAGTTTGTAATAAGTCTAGTCTTTACTTACATTTTTGTTATTAATAATCCTTGATTCCTTTTTTGGGTGGAGCAAGTTTTAATGACCAACAGAACTTGGTGAATATGAGACCAAACACAAGGACAGTGCTTGTCCTCCTGCAGAGCAGATCTTTGCATAATGGATGTATTAGTGTATTTATTAGATGTTTCCTTGTGATACGGCTATAGCTCTTGGAGGCAATAAATAATTCAGCTCTCATTTCCTGTCAAAGGCTATCACCATGTCGTTGATGGAAAAAGTAAATGCATCAGCAAATCTATGTAATGTAAAATCCAGTTATTGCATTCTTAACTTTTAATAGTTTTTCCTAAGAAGTGTCATGGTCATGTTGAGGCAGAAGCTCTCTTTAATTTGATGGTGAGATTATGACATAATATTTATTGTGTCTAAATAGTATTTGGCATGGTAGCCTGAAACTGTGAGTGGTGTGGATGATTAAAATATTACTGCGTCTGGCGAAGAAAATATTCTTTGAAATGCTGCAGTTGTGGTCAGAATGAGCCAGCGTGCACTTGTATGCCATCATGACTTTCCGAACGTAAACCACCATTTTTCCATGATCAAAGAATGAGCTGGAGCTGGAAATGTTTCCCCAGGCTTTTCATCTTCTTATTCCTTCCCACTGCTGCAGTAAACCGCTATACACCAGTATGGCAGCAGGTCTGTCCCTCAGCTCAGTTGCTGTGAGGCTGCTCATTCCCCACTATGCTTAGTGCAGAGCTGTTTCTTACAGCAGCCTGGTGTTACTGGCGTATCATTGAAAAATGGGTCACAGGAAAGAAAACACCTTGCTGAAGTTGTCTAGGGAGCCTAGTATTAAGAGGAGGAGTTCTCCTATAGCCATGGGCTAATTAATTATATTAGATCTTTGAACTGATATTTCCGTTTCCTGTATCTCCCCATTTTTTCCAGTTCTTTTTTCCAACTTGGCATCTAACCTCAGTCTGTCTTGGATGTGCCTCTTTCACTTCCTCCTTCTTTCTCCATGTTCATCTGTGTCCACATCTCTGCTCCCTGGAAAGCAGCAGAATCTCTTCTGTGTCTTAGAGCAAAGTCATAGAATCATAGAATAGTTAGGGTTGGAAAGGACCTGAAGATCATCTACTTCCAACCCCCCTGCCAGGGTCAGGGACACCTCCCACTAAACCATGCCACCCAAGGCTCTGTCCAATCCAGCCTTGAACACCTCCAGTGATGGAGCATTCACAGCTTCCTTGGGTAACCCATTCCAGTGCCTCACCACCCTTACAGTAAAGAATTTCTTCCTCATATCCAATCTAAACTTCCCCTGTTTAAGTTTGAACTCGTTACCCCTTGTCCTCTCACTACAGTTCCTCATGATGAGTCCCTCCCCAGCATCCCTATAGGCCCCCTTTTAGATACTGGAAGGCTGCTATGAGGTCTCCACGCAGCCTTCTGTTCTCCAGGCTGAACAGCCCCAACTTTCTCAGCCTATCTTCATACGGGAGGTGCTCCAGTCCCCTGATCATCCTTATGGCCATCTTCTGGACTTTGTGCGACAGTTGCATGTCCTTTTTATGTTGAGGACACCAGAACTGCACACAGTACTACAAGTGAGGTCTCACAAGAGCAGAGTAGAGGGGCAGGATCACCTCCCTCGAGAGACTTCTTCTCCAGCACCACCAAAGCTAGACCTGAATCTGCCTTTTCCCCCTCTTCCTCATAGGCATAAAATATCCAATACAGAGATGTGGGAAAGAATAAAAGTTTAACTTTCCTTTGAATAATGCTAAAACTGCCTGGCATTGTGTCTGTGTCCATTTGGGAGGGGAGACAAAGCGAGTATTATACGGAACATTTTAATCATACTTCTGTAATTATATACAACCTCAGGGTCTTCATTCAGGAGATGGGGTGGAGGGACCTCCAGAATATTTTTGGTCTTCTATTGAACCCTTATGTGACTGGGAATAAGTAGTTTCACTTCTTTTGGATCTTTTTTTCCACTACTGTGTTTATGTATGTCTCTCACCTAGTAAGACTGTACTGGGCAGGATATATTTTCCATTTGTATTTAGGGTCTGTATATTTGGATTTTTAGGCCCTTCCAAAATGCAACTGTTATTTTCAAAGTTTGCTTAGTTGTGTAATCAAGCGTGTTTCTGTGACCATAATTTTCTGTTGTCTTAGCTGTGAACGATACTCTTGAATCTCATGTATGTTCTGTTCTTTTTAGAGGAAATAGACTCTCTTTTGTATATATCAGATGTGTTTGATGGAATTAACTGTCCTCCTTACCAGAATTATTTTGGTGATTTAATCCTTATGGAACTTGATAGGAAATGTAATCTTGTTCTTGTATGTAGCACTTCAGTGTTATGATCTTCACAGCTGTGAACTGGGTTTCCCTTATGCATGTCTTTCTTCCCTTGTCTCTGTTAATGCAAATTTGGCTATGTGTGGTTTATAGTTAGATTTCATGCTCATTACAGTGTGACATGAACTGGTAGCCTGCTGAAATTGGCATTCAGAGGCTTAAGAGATGGGAGGCTTGCTAGTGTGTTCAAAAAATAAACACTTTGAGGAAGTTTCTTCATTAGATGGAGCTGGGATCTGGGAATTTGAGAATTATCTATGTACATATCTGAGCAGTTAGAACTAAACCAGGGAAGGTGTGAGATTTCAGCTTTAAGTCATACCTGTCAAGGGTTAATGGGAGTTGAAGCTGGGCTACTTCCTTTGCAGCAGTATCCTTTTACATACATGCTTTTAAAAGCCTTCTAACCAAATACACCCTGGCCCTTGCTTAAAAACCCGTTCTCACTTTCCTAAGGTTAAACTAGGGCTGTCTGTCCAAATCTGCTCACGTACCATTTGATACCACATGGGAGAATCACAACTACCAGTGGAAAAGGGCACAGATTTATTCTAAGAGCAATGTCTTCCAAGAGTCTGTATCCTATGTGACACCTGAGCTGAGAGCTCAGGATTATTACCCACTTGGAAACATTCCTTTGCAACTTCAGTTTCCCTGAAATTTGCTATTTGCATACAAATATGCCCAATATTTTATAAATACATTTAAAAAAAATATTTCCTTAATGTGTTTTCCAGAATTTACCTTTATCATATTTGTTGCTCTGCTTGTTAATTTTTAATGAGGACATCTAATTGCTTGCATGATTCAAACAATGAAAGGAAAACTCAAAACCGAAATGTAAAAGTGCACTGAAGCTGCTTAAAAAAAAAAAAAAAAAAAGAAAGAAAAAAGTAATACATTATAAAAAGAACAGAATTTCATTTTTTATGATTTTTATTTTAGGAAGATATTTTATTGAATGGGGTGTAGATTTACCTGTTAGAGCCTTCTTTTATGACTAAATTTGCCAGAGGCAACTGTTATCTTTAAAATCAGATCCATGAATGAGTGTCAGGAGTATTGAGAAGGGCTGTTGGCCTGAAGAAAATTGGGTTGTAAAAGGAAGAGTTCTACAGGTTACCAGATGTGTGAGTTCACCCTCATTTCAAAGTTTGAAGTTTTCTAATCCTTTCTCTGTGATGGGTATAAATGACTGTCAGAGTAGTCTGAATAATGTATGTAAAACCCAGGCTGGCTGTTTGGTTTTAGCTTTTACAGTGGATGGTGAATGGTGGGTTACCCTCCAGATACTGCTGTTGTACTGCAAGCCCGGGGTGTGCCATAAAACATTTAGTGCCTGAGCATCTCTCTAACCAAATAGGGTGAGAGATGTTTTTCCTTTTTTGCTTTAATTAAAGCAGATTTTTCTTCCTAAATTATGTAACAATTTTCTTCCTAAATTATGTAACAATTTTCCAGACATATTGTTAGTTCAAAAAAGTTGCTTAATGTTTGTAAAGCAGAGAGACAATTTGGCTCCTGCCTTTAATTTAACCACAGCAGATGCTGCTAACTATACTCTGCTTCCCCATGAAGTAATTTGCTTTCAAGATGAGAAGTGGAAATATATTGTTTAAATAGCTGACTTGATTGCTCAGAAATGAGGCTGACCAAAATGTGCTGATGACTTTTATCTTAGGACTAGGCTATTAAACAAAACTAAATGTACAATAAGATCAGCAAAACCTATCTGGAGAATCAGACCTCATCACAATGGGGATGTTATATATATTTTTTAAGCAAATAAGCATGCTGAGTCAAGCAATGATGACTGTAATGCTGTGATTGCCTGCAAACTACCATTAGAACTCAGGAATAAAAAAAAGTAGCGAAAACAAGGGATTGACAAAAAAGAAGGTGCTGGAGGCATGAATGTTGTCTGCAACAATGAATAATAAAGACAAATATGCTGCATATGACAAAATACAGAAAATTAGTCTGGATTCATTAATGACTTGAGCTATCAAGAATTCTATAAATTAAAACTAAGCTGGAAAAGTTTCAGGTGCTCAACTGAGTAAAGCTGAGTTCAAAACCTGCAGCACCTACTTAGATAAATTGCCTTAGCTGTCTTTGTTCTAATACTTTCAAGTTTCAAAAATAGAAAGTTCATTACTAATTTGGTACTGGTTTTGTGATCGTAGTTAAATAAATTTTGTGATTCAGTTAAATAAAATGGGCATAGGAAAACTTGCAGATATTTATATTACTCATGCAAAATCTGCATTTAATTTATGGTTACCCTTTGTCTTGCTAGCACCCCTCATCACAAATGCTGGGGCACTGTGCCAGTACTATGTAGCTCTTGTCATGCCTTGAGCTTAGCTCATCTTTGCTAACTTTAGATGTCTACAAGGTAAATGCTGACATCTAAGCTAGTCATGCTGTCTCCTTTCATCAGTGGAAAAAGCCAGAAACTTAAGTGAGGTTAGTTTTAACACTTGTGGCTGTTTCTGGTAAGCCACGTGAGCAGGAATGTCTATTTTGCTGTCTGTGTTACACCAAGCAGAATAAGACCTCGTCTCTGGATGGCTCCTCTGGGTGGTACTGTTATATATAAACCATGGGTGAGAATTTTCTTATAGCATTGAGAACACTGTTATTTTTGAATATATAGCAGGAGGTAAGTAAGGTAGGATTAGCTGCTCAGTGTCTAGCTGCTTTGAAATTTTACAGTTAGTTGTGCTATTTTAACTGGAGGAGATATATCGAGTTTCCATGGATAGACTCATGTCCACTGTGTGTGCTGGAAGTTACTGTTGTATCCAAGACTGTTACCCTCTCTCAGGGAAACCAAAAACCCCAACCATGTTCAGTGGTTGAGAAGGAAGAAATTTACAGAAAGAAACACTGCAATAAAAATCTTGGAGTGGATATGTATGTATGTGTATATATATGTATAAAAGGAGAAGAGCAGATGACAGAAAAAGAAGAAAGGAAAGCTGCCTCCTGTCATTATTTGATGCTTTAAGGAAAGCCATTATGCTGGAAAGCAAATTGGAATGTTGCCAGCAACACGAGCATTAATCTGGCGTATCTGAAACAGGGTAGATCTAGAAATCTTTGGCTATTAAGCTTGGCCTCTGTTGCACTCTGTGAAGTGTGGATGTTTAAGGGATGCTGTGTTTGTGTGTGCATGTGTCAGAGAGAGAGAAAACAGAGACCCAATGACTTACCTCTGCAGAGCCAGAACATGGTACACACTATCAACAGTGGATCCTCTGCAGATAGAGGGGTTTTGTCCATTTATCATCTTGTTCTCTGTGTTTTCAGTGTTTACCTGTGTGTCACAGAACTGGTTAAGTACTCACGGTACTCCTCAGCCTACTGCTACAGCAATGACCCATATCTCTTTGTATCTGCTTTTTGCATTGAACAGAGAGAAAGTCCTTGCTTTTTCCCCAGCAGCACAGGTCAAAGTAACAGCTTTATTACGTTAGAGGTGAGATGTGTGCCAGTAGGAAGAAAGTGTGTGTGTGTAAATAACTTGAACAACTTTAAGCTGTACATTTTTCCTTCCAGAGTAGTGCAAACTTTTGAATGTCTTTTTCATCATGTGAATAACTAGTTTAAGGCACAAGTAATAATCCTGTCACTCTATTTTGGAAGGATTATTGGCCAATGGTTACAAATTAGGTGAGATTATAACAAGTCCTGGATTCTTTGACCAGTCCTTTTGAGCCCTTTAACTCCTGTGCATCATGCTTTATCTGTCTTGAAAATACCTTTAAACATTTTCAATCCCCATCGCATCCTGTACCATCCTATCACCTGCCATCACTGCTCACTACCACGGCTAATTGTCATACTTACTTTACAAGGTTCTGTTAATGTCTAAAGCAGTTTGTACTGATTTTGTAATGGATTTGAATATTTCCTTAATACTTTCCCAGTGGCATGTTATTTAGGAACAAGATTTTTTCTGTTGAGTAACTTTTCACTTGAGAGTGAGCCATACTAGTGTTTGAGACTTTCTTGAACAAAAGGTGATATTCGTCTCTTGAAGGAAGGAAGAAGCCTTGCCTGTGTTTTAGTAGCATAGATAAGGGGAGGGGAAGGAATTCCTTCCCTGATTACTCGCGGTTGAAGTAGGAGGAACTTCTATTGCTCAGATCATGAGCTGCTTTACTGTAGCCTGGTCTTCCTCTTTGATGCTTTTTTTCCCTTTAGATTCCTGCAGTTAATTAACTGACTTGATTAAAAACAGAATGTCCAAACTCACAGGTCACCACTCTTGGGCAGTTTGGATGTCCTGTTTAAAAATAGGCATCAGCACCTGATATGCCTTTTGAAGACAGCGGGAGCCAGTCATGCATGAGCTGGCTAAATATAGTGGCAGCCCCACCACTTGCTGGAGAGATTAATAAAGGGAAGAAATTCCATTTGGGCAGGTAGGGTGCAACAGATCCAGACGATCTCCCAGCTATGCTGTCTGGTGGCGTGGGATCTTAGGAAGCAAATTGCTTTGCTTTTTATTTTTTCAATACAGCAGTACAGAGAATCTTGGTTTGTCAGATGTTGTCAAGTTGTGAGCAAGAAGGATTTTTTATACCTTTTACTCAGTTATTACTTGGACAGAGCAGAAAAAAAACCAGTTTTTTTTTTTTTTTTTTTTTTTTTTTTTTTAACTTCACAGCTACCTGCAGAGATCAGCCCTTATGTAACCTTCACTTAGTGAAATAATGAGAAAATTAAATTTTCCTCATTGCACAGCAATTCTGTGTTTCAGCTGTTCTTTATCTTCGTTTTATATTTACTGCCATTCCACGCAAACCTGTTTTTTGTCTCATTTGTATTATGGTATATTATTGACATCAGCTAAAAGGGATGATGAAGGTGAAGTTAAAGGAGCTGGACTGGTGAATTACGTAAACTAAAGTTTAATTTTGCAAATGTATTTCTTGTGTTCCTCAGTTTAGACATGTTTTAAGTCTGTGAGATTTGGCAGGTTGGAAGGCTTTGATGTATGTTTTCTTTTCTACATAAACATGAGCAACCAGCTGTCCAGAAAAGGAGAAGCTAATTCAGTGAAAAGGCCAAGATCTGAAAAGAGAAACAGAAACAGTGGGTAAGAGGAGAAAAGGGAGAGACTAGCCAAATTACTGATGGAGAAACAAATTCTGAAGGCTAAGAACTAGCTTTTGGAGTGCTTGTACTGCACACACTTACACTAAGTAATCCATCCTCCAAAGTAAAGCCTGAAAAGTCTTGCTTGTGTCAGGAAAAAAAAAAAAAAAAGCTTTAACTGAAGGATGGGGGAAGAGTATTATTGTGTATTTTTATATCTGTATGATCAATATAAACTTCCTTTGCCTGACTGCAAAATTAACCTAACCTTCCAATTTTGGATGGAGTACAAATGTACTCTGTCCAAATGTCCTAGTATCTGCCTTAGTTTGCAGACAACACCAGACCTTCTTGTTGCTGCCACAGTACTCTTACGTTTCAGCAGTGTCAGCACTAAGAGTCCAGGACAGTTTGGAACAGCATAAAATAATTGTCTGCTGCTCAGGAGCAATCTGTAAATCCTTTATATATTACTAAAGGTGTAAAGTTAACTTAGCGTTGACCAGATTTTGACACGCAATGCAGTACAGTAGTCCACTGTCATAATTCAGATTCATCAAAGATCAATCAAACACAGAAAACAAATCAAACACAGGAGGACCTGAAAAACTGCCAGAGACAGTGCATCTCTCGGAGTGTGGCACTTCCAGCTACTGAGAAAGAGAATGTTGATTATTTACCGTGATACTATCTCTGTACAGATAGAAAAATATGTTAGTATAGTGTTCTTTGTCCCCATCATTACATTCACTGTATAGTGAACAGCATGCAGTTACCATGTTTTCCTTGTAATTGTAAAGCAGATTCCTTGGGAAAGAATTATATCTGAAAAGGAGCTTTTTAACCTTGATAACTAGGGATGGTATTTGAAGTATGTAATATGAATAAATCTTTCACCTTTGTATTTGTAGATTATTTCATCTCTTCTCAAAAAATCTGATATTTAAAAACACTCTTACTTACTGCATGCGGATGTTCTGATCTGGGGCACCTTTTTCAGGTAATAATTTGGCCTCTTTGAACATAAGAGCTTTTTTTTTTCCCAACAGACTACTTGAAGCTGAAACAGATGCCTGTCTGACCAGGCGGGCATGCTGATGAACACCAGACTGTCTAAATACTATCAAAACGAAAGAACAGTGATAGGAAAGGGTGGGGGAAAACATTCTTTAAAAAAAATTTCCATGGCTTCTCTATGCATGAACAAAATATGCTGAGAATTGCTGAAACACACCTAACACAAAGCTGGCACTCCTTTGGTGAGCAATGTCCTGTGCTTTCCACCAGTATATGTGTGACACAGGCAAGCAGATCCAACACTTCAGGTGGGGCTGAAAGCCAGAACTACTTTGCTTTTATTTCTGAGCAGATTCATGAGCTTCAATATCAGTTGCTGATGGGAAGTGTTTACCAATGTCCACCCTCTCCCCCCACACTGAAATATTGCTGTTGAAATAATGCCACTTTAGGGATTAAAAAAGAAGAAAGATGGAGCTAATTTTGTTCTGTTAATATTGTTGCTGAAGATGGGTGATTTCAGCAGTTGCAGGAGAGGATTAGGATACAGATGAGTACTGCAGCTGAATGGAGAAGAGGCTGAGGGAAGTATGTGTTCTATGCGAACCTATCAAATAATTCTTGCATGTTTCTTAAGAAGGAAAACAAAAGCATATTCCCCATGTTCTGTGGCCATTCTGTCCATTCTTTATTTATTCTGTTAATATGGAAAAGATAGAGAAGCTCTTTCCAACAACCTGTCTGCATTAGGCAAAAAATAAATGTAATTTTAGTACTTGCCCTGCCCTGGCAACAGCTTGTCTCTAAAGAGCCTTATGTAGAACTGCTCCCCTCTGAACTAATCTGGTGGTTAAGGCAGGGTGGTGCTGATTCCTGGGGGAATGCTTTCTGCATGGGATGACAAGGAGTTGTTTGCGCACAGGACAGCTGGGAGCCTGGTCAACACTCCCAAGCTCATTTAAGTGGTAGTTGAGTCCTTAGTGCAAGAGGGTTCCAGCTCATCGCCAGGGTATGTAGGCATGGCTGCAATGCAAATAATTATTGTTACTGGCCTGTCATGTTTCAAGAGTAAATAGACATGGAAGCTAAAATGCCATATTAAGTGAAGTTTAAAACAGGCAGTAAGGAAGAGCTCTACAGCCAGTACTGCATAGGACAGCATGTAAATGCTGCCAATCTTACCTATTTTCATGGGGTCTTCCTTTGTGTGATACATTTACATAGGCATTAATACACTCTCTCTAAAAATCTGCTTGTGTTCAAAGCTTCTGGACTCTTCTGTTTAAAGTTTTACTGTTGGGAAGCTTGAAGAGAAGACAACTCCCTTTCTGTTCAGAGTGTATGCTGGTGGTATTTTCTGGATTCTCAATCTCTTCATTTTCCCTTTGTAGTTACATCCTTTCCCCCTTTGTGGAAGGGGGTTAAATATTTTAAGACAAGAACATGTGACTGGAAGTATGCAAATTTCAGGTTGGTCTGCTGGTTGTTATTCTCCCAAGACATTTACGGTATTTCTAATGGTGGCTTAATTTTTACACAGATATTATTTAAAACATAAAAAAACCCCAACCTTTCGAGTTCTTCACAACCATGTTGTCCTTCTGCCTCCACTTCATTTGAAAGTAGCCACCCAAATCTGAAGTCTCATGAAATTGCAGAAAGTAGTTTTTTCAAATGACTTCTGGTCTTAAGAAGATATTTTCTCTTGTCTGTGCTCCTAAAAACAGTATTTCCCTTTCTGAACTCTTGAGCTGCTTTTGTTCTGCTGAAAAACTTGGCCAAATTGGATGTAAGAGAAAGATAACAAGAATAAGAGGCTAGGAGTTCAAGAGAAAAGGAAAGTATTTAGTGGCATCACTAGTTTTAAGAGTATGATAAAAAATACGGTTGTATCAGTTTTTGTGTAGTCCGTGCTCCTGTGTAGTGTCTAACTGTGTGTGTATCATGAGTTTATGGTAAGGAATCTATTAATTACTTTGTTTAACAGGAGTTGTTTCTTTGGAGCCTTTTCCAACTTTTCTTTTGGTCTCAAAGAAAGTAGATAGAAGCTTTTAGAAATTTGCAGCATTCTCCTGTGCTGACTGTAGAACAGATAGGTAAATCCTGATAAACCAAGACAAATCACATGCACTTGCCTGTCTGTAAGAGTCAGTAATATACTGGAAAAATATTTCTTTGCCAGCACCTTTCCCACATTGATTCATCTTGTTCCAGCAGCTTAATCATGGCCATTTGAATGTGCCATTGCAGATATTAATTCAGCTTCATGCGTCCATTTTCCATACACTTGGGAAGGATATTTCTTTCTACTGGTTCCCTACTTGAAGACACAAAGCAAAACAAAAAACAAAAGGGTGTTCTGTGATTGGTACCAGCACTAGTTGCTCTGTTTGTTTGTAAGTTCTTGTTCATTTTGAAATAAGCTTTAGTGGCAAGAGAGGCCCTCAGACAATCTGAAGGGGATATGAATAATGTGCTTTGTTTATACTGAGCAAAAATAATTGAGCTTTACTGTTGCTGCCTTGGAGCCATGTCTCCTGTTTCTGGGACCTGTTTACTATGTACTGTACAGAGCCTGCAGCCTTTCTGCAGTGGATCGGGACTCCCCTAGCCTTTCTGCTGTTTCCTTTTTTATGGTTGGGTTTTTGAGCAGCACTGGTGTGCCCCAAACACCTGCCAGATTTGCATATCATCTTTGCTTGGCTTGAGCATCCACTGCAAAGTTGGCACATGAACTGTGGAGAAGCAGGGCTAGTGTTTTGATTTTATGCCAGAGCCTGATACTGAAATAGGCAGTGGGAAGGAATCCAGTAATTGTTGGCCTCTGATCAATGAAAACTGTCGTTAGGCCAGTAAATCGTCGGTATGTGGGCTTAGTTCTATATATCATCTTTGGGCTGGTGTCACCCTGACTCCAGGACGAGAACATTATCAACATGTCATCGAGTCTGCCGGGAGCATTTTATTACTTTTTCTCTCTTTGATTTATACTCATTCTCAAATTTCATACGGGTCAGGTTTGACAACACACTGGAGGGACGTTGAGGGGATTGTTTCTTTGGTGCAGAAATAGATCTGCCAGCCCTGTCTAGCAGAGTGCCTTTTCCTTCCCATGTACACCCCACACTGCTGCTGGTCGAGCTCTGGACTGGCAGAGCCTCCCTTGCTCCTTGCTAATTGCTGTGGCAGGAAGCAGAGCCTTCCATTGTCTCCGCCCAAACTGTTTGCTGGGATTGTGGTGAGACAACACCTGATTAGCTTTGGCCATGTCCACACACAAGAGTGTCATGACTTTAGCTTAAATACATTGTTACTTTAATTTGGATTGAATGGTGAAGACTATTGTGGGCATTAAGGATTCTGACTATCTTTTTTGTTTGACTTATGATGATTCTGAATCAATTAAGCCAAATAAAAATAATCCACATGAAATAAGTGTCTACTCAACTTTTGGCACTTTAACTCAACCAATTTAAATCCAGCAGAGTTTTTTTTTTTTTTGCAGAAAAGCCAATGCCACATGTAGTACAGTGGGTGTAATGCTGGAGCAGCCCCTCCAAGCAGTGCAGATGTACCAGCTCAGGCAAAACTCTACTCTGCTGCCTTTGGAAAATTTAAATGTGTACTGCCTGCAAAAGCTGCAGCTTCTGTGGCTTTGCTTGTATTTTTCCAAGCAGGTAAATGGATGGTCATTGCTACACGTGAATGTAGCAACGTGTAGGATAAGGTAATTTCTTCTATAAGGTAAATTTATTGTGAAATAAAGACTTTTTCTGGAGTGCTGCCTGCAAGAGGGAGATACATTGCTAAAGCAGTTGCAGAATAATCATGGGGAACACCTAAACCTGCTTTAAAGGATATCAGGTATATTCTCAGTGTAAAATAGTAACCTTCTCTTTGAGCTGGAGGTAGGGAACTAGGTAGTATTTCTTCAGTAATTTTTTCCTTTATTTCTCACTGTGTCCTGTATTTTGAAGATGAAATAGGCTATTTCTCAGTTACGGCTCATGAGAATGATTAAAAAGTGTTTAAAAATGTGTTGTATGCAGTTACAGCCTATGGTAGCATAAAGGTTTGGATTGAACTCCTTTTGCATGCAAGTAACAATTGAAATCTGGAAAAAATCATAGCTGAAAAGAATTTGGCCAGAAAATACTGATATTGCCTGTTGGATTACAAAAGCAAGACAGCACATCCAGAGTTAAGGCTGAATGCACGAGTGGCTGTGGTATACCAAGGGATTATACGCTGCTGCTTTATACATATAGGCACAGCAAGTCCGGATACGGTTAAGAGTCCAGGCCCTGATTTTTCCCACATTTAGCTGAACTTGAAATGTAGTGTCTAAAATAACTTTTTGTGGATTCCTTTCTTATATGTAAGAGAACTTTTTTTAAAGGCAAAGTGAGATAAAAAGTTGCTGGTTGAGAATGGCTAGCTTTTTACAGGCTGAGTGGCTTTTTTTGAGATGTTTTATTCTAATGGGTAAATCCTCATTAAGGGACACTTTAAATCTGATCATGGCCCCATTTCAGCAAAGCACTTAGCGTGTGCTGAAGTATGCAGGAAGTCAGTGAGATTACTTGGATGCTTGAAGTTCAGCAAGTGCAGTACTGAATTGGGATGTGCATGAGCACAAGATTAGTTGCTACACAAGTACAGAATTTATAACTCAAAGTTAAATATTTTGAATTATTTTTTTAATCTTCTTAATGGGAAAGTGAGTAGGCTGTCTTGAAACTCCTTTCTTGCCAAATTCCATGTCTTAAATCAAAGCTTGCATTGGGGTTACATGGCCACAAAAAGCATTATAAACTAATAAATCTCTGAATTGGTTTACGATTGTGTAAACTGAAAAACAGACAAAACAGCTTAAGATTTTCTTTGTTCTTATTTTTCATTGTATTTTTCTTCTAGTATTTACTTTCTGGCTTGGGCCTTTGATCTGGTTTTTTCCCTTGGCCACATTATGCTCTTCCCTAGGTCGAGCAGGCAAGGAGGGTATGTGACAGCTGCTTGTACTGAACTACACAGCCAGCCTTGTTACCTCTGTGCTCACAAACTCTCTTCAAAGGAGCTACTGTCTTCTGTCAGTAGAGTTTAATAAGTCCAGAGTGACGTACCTCCCTGACCCAGTTTGTTATCAGAAGCATTAAATGCAGCCCTGATCAAGAGGGCTGCTCAACTGCTTCCAAGTGTCAGTACGGTGGCTTACTGGATGTATAATTAGGTAACTTGTGTTCTCCCTGACTCCCCTCCTGCTTCAGTGAGAAGAGCAGAACGCACGTTGTAAGTGGAGATCTGAGACTCTATGTGCAAGGGCATAACAAAAACAAAGACAATGATAATAGATTAGGGAAAGGGAAAGATAAAAGAAAGAGCAGAGGTCTCTAAACAAGCTTTTGTGTGTTATCTCCAGCAAGCTTATAAGAAAATCACATCATGAATTTGTGTATGTGTGTGATCATTGTCTTGAGCATGTAGGCTTTAAAGCCTGATACAAATTGTATTTGTTAACATTGTCTTTTGTCCTAAATTCTATCCAGAAAGTGAGATATTGAGGCCATGAGAGTTTCCTATTCCATTTACTTGTTTATTTTACAATCTTTTAAGTTTGTTACTTTTATATGGAAAAGACACCAAAGCAAAGGAGGAGCTCTGCCCATCAAAACAGGTCTATGGAAATATCCCTATCTAAAATAAACAGAGCTCTATTTATTGAGCACATTCAAGATTCAGTCAGGAGTCAAAGGAATACCTAACCCGTAACGAGCTCAGCAGCTGCGAAGTTTGGTTCGCAGGCATTGTGTAAGAGATGCGCAACATTAAGCTGTTAGCAGGGATTCTGCTGCTGCACGCACTACAATTGGTAGATGTTGGGTATGCATAGCTATTTGCCATAAAAGTGGAGAATCTTGAAATAAAATGGTCTGTTTAAGAGGACAGTATAAGTCAATTCAGAATATCTCAGACTTCAGTGAAAAATCCGTATACTGCCAGCCTATATGAAACACCTCAGTCCACCCTAGGGCAGAGAATTTTTGAACTGGCATGCTAAAACTATTCCAGCCACTGTGTGTTATGATCTAACCCAGGCTTCCCTGAGTCTACGATATTCATCAGTTCAAGCGGACCAGAAAGTTGTGTAAAGTTCTATTCCTGTGCACTGCAAACCCCTCTGTGCCTCATTTGCAGATCTGGTAAGTCTGCAGCAGGTGGCTTTTTAGGGGCGCTGTTTTCTAATTCAAGATGCTGGGGCTTCTGCCTTGGCCCTGGAGACCCTGGAAAAACTAGGCAATGAAGTTTACAATTAAGATCTGAGCATTGCATTTTCCCATAAAATTGATGTAATAAGGCTTTTACTTCCATCACAGTATGTGTTTTCCAAGCCCACCTCTATGCAATTTTCCCACTCCTTGGGTTTTTGTTTTATTGTTTTCTAGCATCCTTTTTACTGATTATTGCCTTTGAGCAATGTCATTAGAGACAGTTGCTCCTTTCTGCATCATACAGTGCATCTGAAGAGGGTGTCTGTACTCTAAGCGCTGAAGTAAGGGTAGCTCATGTAGAAACTCGGAGGATTGCTTTAAAATGGTTGCTCAGGTAGTACTGACAGTGCATGGCAGCCCAGGGGCACTTGGTGGTAGGTGAGGTAGCCAGGCCTGCTTCAGCAGGGTGACGCTGTTGTCAGGATTTTGTTATGGCAAACAGAGAATTAGTCTGCCTCTTTTTTCAGTAGTATAGAGTTGTAGAAGAGCTTCATCAATAAACAACATCCACAGAATTATCTTCTTCATACTCAGTTATCTTTTGACTTCTTGAGAGGGTTTTTTTGTTAGGTTTTTTTGTTTGTTTGTTTCAAGGCAGCTCCATCTATTATGTTAGGTATTGATACCTAGCTTTATTTTGTGTATACATGATTTGAGGAAAGTTCATTTACATGTTAAAAAAACTTTTCTCACTGGGACAGTGTTCTCAGTGCTTTCTCAAATATCAGCCAGGAGCTTATCTCATTTCTGTCAGATATGTGGTAGAATTTGTCCCTAATTTCTCAGAAATCCCACTGGATGTCTGTCTGTATTGCACCCCATTTTGTCGCACTCCCACCACCTCATTCTCACTGGGATGAGGTTGTGGCTTTTGGAGCCATGTTGTAAGAAAAACGCAACCCTGGAAGGGCTGTGAGCTGATGACTGAATCCCGTCAGCATGTGTGTGTGTGTGAATGTGTGTGCTCATTCAGAAGAGAAGTCCCTGTAATTCCTAACCTGGGAATGTCTAAGAGTTAAACCCAGGTCACTGACATTCACAGCAATGGCCATGGCTTTTGTCTTTTCATCAGGTATTCAAAATTTGTGGGCAGTGGTCCTGAATATATAGGGGATAAAGATATTTGGGCATGTTCTTTCTCTACACCTATTCCATTTTCTTTCCTGCTGTAGTCCTTGGTTCTTTGCCTTGTTTTTGCTGCAGTCTTTCTGATTACTCCCTTTACACTAGATATTGTATTACATACCTTATCCTAGTTTCTATCATCACTTTTATATCTTGCTTATATTACCATTCAGAATTTATTCCACTTTGACGTTTATTTTCAATGAGGGATAATTAACATCAGTATTAGTGTGGTATGATATTTCTTGTGCTGTTATTCTCCTACAGATACCTTGCATCTTTTTTTCATTGGTTTTAATTGTTTGTTTTGGATGGTTTGTCCTGCAAACTGTAAAATTTACTCATTTAAGGAGTCAGGTTGTTTTTAAAGGATTATTATTTTGAGTAGGCTTTAGTGTCTGTGCAAAGGTTTCCATGACTGAACGCCTTTAATTTCTTCTGTGCATCTGTTTTCAAGACTTCTTGTGTCATTGAGCCTTGTCTCTAACTTCTCACAACCTGATCTTTTGTTTTAAAAAATAATAATTATGTGTGTGCATATATATATATATATGTATATATATATAACTTCCCCTAGGTTGCTTACTTTATCTTCCGCCACCAACCTGGTTCTGCATGAAACTGCCTTGCTTCTTTAAAGAAGTCAGTTGGTAGCTTCCAGGAATAACTAAGATGATTATTAAAGCATATAAAGGCAGATTGATAGCAGTTTGTTTGGGATGAAAGGCAGCTGTGGTCTAAAGTGAGACCTGCAAGGCATGTGGCCTAGGATGTTAATCTGCAGAGGCTTAAGCTACGCAATGAAAATAAGGTCCATTTCCACTAAAGTCAATGGCAAAACTTCTGTTGACCTAAATGGAAGAAGTTGCAAATCCACAATGTGTATTTTGTTCGATTGATATGCTGGAGGGAAGGAATGCCATCCAGAGGGACCTTGACATGCTTGTAAGGTGGGCTGATGCCAACCTTATGAAGTTTAACCATGACAAGTGCAAGGTCCTACACCTGGGTCAGAGCAATCCCAGGCACAGCTACAGGTTGGGCAGAGAAGAGATTCAGAGCAGCCCTGCGGAGAAGGACTTGGGAGTATTGGTTGGCAGAGAAGAGATTCAAAGCAGCCCTGCGTAGAAGGACTTGGGAGTATTGGTTGAAGAGAAAATGAACAGGAGCCGACTGTGCGCTCGCAGCCCAGAAAGCCAACCGTATCCTGGGCTGCATCAAAAGGAGTGTGACCAGCAGGTCGAAAGAGGTGATCCTGCTCCTCTCCTCTGCTCTTGTGAGACCTCACTTGGAGTACTGTGTGCAGTTCTGGTGTCCTCAACATAAAAAGCACATGGAACTGTTGGAACAAGTCCAGAGGAGGCCACGAGGATGATCAGGGGACTGGAGCACCTCCTGTATGAAGATAGGCTGAGAAAGTTGGGGCTATTCAGCCTGGAGAACAGAAGGCTGTGTGGAGACCTCATAGTAGCCTTCCAGTATCTAAAAGGGGCCTATAGGGATACTGGGGATGGACTCTTCATGAGGGACTGTAATGACAGGACAAGGGTAACGGGTTAAAGCTTAAACGGGGGAAGTTTAGACTGGATATGAGGAAGAAATTCTTTACTGTAAGGGTGGTGAGGCACTGGAATGGGTTGCCCAGGGAAGTTGTGAATGCTCCATCACTGGCAGTGTTCAAGGCTGGGTTGGACATGGCCTTGGGTGACATGGTTTAGTGGGAGGTGTCCCTGCCCCTGGCAGGGGGGTTGGAAGTAGATGATCTTCAGGTCCTTTCCAACCCTAACTATTCTATGAAGCTATGATCCTATGATTCATTGTACAGTTACATACATCAGAGTATGATATATGAGTGAGTCATACATTCAAATTTCTGTTTTGACCTTTTGAGGAAAGTATGTATTTTCTAGTGCAGTGCGTATGTATGTTAAAGTTAGTTATAAGAGTATTGGCGGCTCAGCTGGGAGAGTATGGAGGTGAGCAGTAAGGTTCCAAGCACTGCTCTTCCTTTTGCAATGTCACCAGATGTCTTCTTCCTCTGCTTTTTCATACCTCTTTTCTCTCCCTCTCATAGCATTTAGAAGAGGAAGGTAGGCTTTTATACAAAGCAGGTAAATAAAGTCTGTAACACTTTAAGGCCTGTCATGGTGAAGAACACTAGCTTTGATAGATAGTTCAGGTATTGTTGTCCTCTGTCTTTTAGGACCTGAAAGTGAACATATGTAAGAAATTCATTAGGGACAGTGTTGGTGAGAAGCTGTGTTGGAGCTGTGCCTGTCTTGCTTCAGTTGCATCTGTCAGCTCCAGAATAATTCTTTGCATTTTGTATAACTATGTGCCCACAAACAGAATTGTACAGTAGAAGACTTGACTGAAATCAGTGATGAGGTAAGAAATCTTTCAGGCAATTTTTAATCCATGTGCAGAGAATTGACTAATCCCTGTTCTGCTTTTCCCATAGAACACTGAAGGTTGTACATTTGCATTATAGAGTCTTAAATTCTGTGTCCTTCTAAATCAAACTGCATTCAGTTAAAAAAGCCAGTGTATCTCTTAATTGCAGAGCTATAACCTTTCAATAACCTTTGTTAGGTTTTATGAATGAATTTCTATCTTAAGGCAATACTTTATTTAGCTATTGTACATGGTTGCAGCCTTAGGCATGAGGCAGTGTTAGTGCTAGTGGCTGCGACAGCTGGCATCAATAGGCAAGACTGGCAATCTTAATGGCATCAATAGGAAAGACTGATGAAAGTTTAAGGTCATTTCAGAAATTCCTGAATTTCTCACTCTCTGCTGCCCTTTTTTTTTTTTTTTTTTTTTTTTTTTGCTATTTTATTCTTTGTGGTCAAAGAGGAACTGTAGCATTCCAAGAGGTAAAGAAAAAATGGGGAAACTCTTTAGTGACTAGGATGAGTAGACAACTCTATAGATAATGAGGTTCATTAAATAGTGGTGCAAATGCCTTCATCAGTCAAGAGGCCCTTTCGAAGACTTTGGAGACAGGATATTTCCTTTCATCACTGCGGCTTTGTTGAGGTGCACTCTTGATTAGGAGCATGAATGTCAGGCTGTCAGTGTGCTGAGTTGGGAAGCATGTCTGAACAGACACCTAGCAAGAAAATCACCAAGCTAAAACTTAACAGGTGAAATAAGGTGGGAACTGAGAGAGAAAACCACTCTTAATAGAAGGCAGCTGACGTGGCAAAGTCCTCATTATTATTATTTGTATCATGATAGATTTCGTCTTTTCTGACTAGATAGTAAGAGTCTTCTGAGGAAAGACAGTATACAGTAAACTGAAAGTTCACTTTTTGCACCTTCGCTGGGACTCTGCACCAGTCACTTGTACAGACACTGGAGATGCTCTAAGAAAGCCTTTTTGAAAGGTGCTTTTCTGCATTACATATTTATCAGGTAGAGTGACTGTCCAATCAGACAGTCAGTACTGTGGTTACTGTCTGACTACTCACTAGACTGAGACATGAGCATGAATCCTGAACAATGCAAGGTAGTAGGACTTAGAAGTCTTTTAAGGTCAAGTCAGGTAACTAAAAAACCCTGTTGTATGGCTTTGTTTTTTCCTATTGTCAAAAAGGAATGATACACTGGCTGTAATTACGTCTTAAAAGAAAAACCAGGTGGCACAATTTTTCTAACACAGGGGTGTCAAAATGCAGACCTCAGTACTGAGGCAATGTGATGTGCCTGGTGTCATTGCAATCGCTGCTGATCATATTGCAGCATACCTAAAGATTGTAAAGCTTACCTACCCATGACTGGCAGGGCAGCGACTTCCAGCCTAATACTCACCTGTGCTGTCACATTCATGGAAGTATTGGCTTATGCCTAAAAGCATTTCTGTAAAGCAGTCAGAACTAAAATTTGTCCTTGCAGTTGGCTTAGAAATATAAGCTGTAGCAGACTAGACCACAGTCAAGTATTGCTTATACTGAGATCCTTTAATGGGATCTTTTAGTATAGATTTCTTAATCTCTGCTGCTTCTGACATCTTTGGTTGTGTTGGCCTCTCTGTGTCCTTCTGGCCTGCTCAGTTACAAGATCTCCAAACAAGAAAACCTCAGATGCAGACAGTAACTTGAACCATTAGGCCATGTGCATGGCAAGATAATGGCTACAGCACACTTGAAGTGGAGGTGACGCTAATGTTTGCAAGACCCTGAGAACATGATGGCTGAAAAATCCTTCTTCTTAAATCACTCTCCACTGTCTGTGACAAGCATGGCAGCTGAAGGGCTTTGCAGTGGCTTCCTACATCTCCTCAGTGCATGTCCTTGCTTACACTGGGCCAGGCAGAAGCACGGCAGACGGTGTAAGGTGGCTGGGTGCTTCAGTGCTCACTGTGGTGGGTAGCTGTGCTGTGACGTGATGTGACCCTGTAACTGACAGTTGTAGCAGTACCCATGGAATGGGTTGCTCCAAAGGATGACAGTTTAAACAGCAGCCTGGTTTTGGAGCAACCTAATGGCATTGGCCTTGTGCATGTTTAATGGAACAGTTCTTCAAGTGGCTTTTATCCCTTATTTCAGTGATTTTTAAATGAAAGTTTTCCTTTTAAGGAAGGGTGTCTTGTGTGTGCACCTATTTGCAGAAATGGTTTTCATTCTCATCTTCTTCCCTGTCCTTTTTTGTTGTGTGGTTTGTTTCTTTGGGGTTCTTTGTTTCGTTTGTGCTGAGACCTTTGTTTATTCATTTGCAATTTGATTGATCCTCCTTCCTTCAATTCAATATTGGCTGGCTGCATATGGAACCCTGCCTGGCTTTAGCTGAGACAAAATCGACTGCGCACAATTTCCCTCTGACAGCTTGTACAAGAGCAAACATTTCCGAAGAGCTGAAAGTCTAGAAATTCAATCAGCGGAAAACCTACTGTGTGGAACAGCTTTGCTAGTGCTACAGCTCCCTGCTGGGTAGAAAAGCAATCCAGTTACAATAAATCCTTAAGAGTGGAGTCATTTGGGTAAAAGGAAAAACAAAAGCTGGTTTATACAAACTGATTGAAGTCAGACGTTTTGACTTCCCATTCAAAAAAGAGTCAAGGCCCAGGCTTGCTTGATAATTTAAAGGGGAGATTGGCTCCTTTTATCTTTCTCTAGGGCAGGGTCCTTAATATTTCACTTGTGGAAGAAATATAACAAGTTTTCAACTTACGCTAAAATACCTACTTTGATATCGATATCGATTCTGTAGCTCACTGTAAAATGAGTTGGTTGTGAATGCCCTGGCAAGAGGTGAAGGCACAACTCTGTTTCCAGCCACTCTCATTTTGTTCTACTGCAATTACAGAAATGTGAAACTAGGGTAAACTGGGATCAAAATCAAGGCTTGCATGTCTTGCCAAGACAGCTTGGGCAACAGTTTGTGCTATGGTGCTAGTGTGTCATGAGCTTATGAAGCTGTTGCAATCTGGGCTGCCCGACAGACTCTTTGGACTGAAGTTATGAGTTGTGCCTAGTGAGAGAGATCTATTTTGTTTGTGTGTAGTTTCTTTCATTCTCTAAATGCAAGCAATTAAAAATAAGCAGCATGAATAAACATTTGACATTAAAATAATGGTGTTAACTGATATGCCAGTGTTGCAGTATTTCTCCTAGCTTATATTTAAAAATTTAAATGAAGGTTGCTTGGGGTAATAAAGTCTCCTTGTAATTTTCTTTTATTTTAATTGTTTGCACCACTCCTCTTTGGGTGTCTTTCCTGCTGGAGAATATGAAATGGACCGACAGGTTTGAATCAAAAAATAAAGGAAACAATCTTCGTGAAGTCAAGTGAGCCAAGTGAGCTGACTGGGAATGCTGCGGTTTCCTTCCTCCTCTAATGCCTGTCAGGTGTTTACATAAGACTAGGTAAAACTTTTCTGGGCAAATGTGAATTTCAAGATGCTGCTGTCTCTATAATAGCTGCATGAGGTCAGTCAAGCCTGCTGCTCTGCATATGATTTGCATTCAGCTATTGTCCCTTCTCCCTCCCCTCGCAAATGTGTTTGGTCCTCATGGAAAACATTAAAGATTGTGCAAGCATTGTAAAGGATTTTCACTGGCCTTTCTGTTTAAATAAGGTGTTATAAATTGCAGCAAATGAGTACAAAACCTTACCACAGAGACAGAGTTGTTGGTTTAAAAAAGAAAGTAAGGCAGGATCATAACCTCTCCCATTTTTTCTGAAGTCTGATGCCATGGACAGCTTTGGTCAGAAGCATGCACTGTATCTGAAATCATAACAATGTGCCTGAAGATGGATCTCCAGCATTCAGGGTGGATCTTGGATTACCCATACACTTGTAAAACCCGTACCAAAAGACCCAGTTTGGTTGCCCCGAGACTTGTGCACTCTTCTTTCTCTGAGCTTGATCACTGCAAGAAGCAAACAAGAGAGCTGCTCCAAATAGCAGTACTTGGTGTGGTCTTCTCTACTGGCAAGAAATAAATCTTTGCATACCTTTTGGGCACATCCTCCTGGGCCAGGGGAGAGTCTGTGTGTCTTCTTAGCACTGGGAGGCACAGGCAGTGGTCTGTGCTAGAGTACTGCAGAACTGCAGTAGGTAACAGTAATATTTGCTAGTGGAAATGGTGCAACAAAGGGAAAAAAGGCATTGGAAGAGTCCTACAAATATTAGCTCTCATAGTGCTTCGAAAGCTCAGGCTTGGCTTTGTCACTGCAAGATAAATTCCTTTGTTTCAGGCTAAGGAACTACATATATATTCTGTGAGATGGGATGATGGTTTTCTATCAGTGTATCTGGAGAGGAAACAATGTTTGGCAAAATTAATCTTTTTTCCTTCAAATTTATGTTTTCTTTGCAATGTAACAAACAAACATAAGCATGTTGACACACAATAACAATCAGAAAACCAAACATTTTTGCTAAGATGGTAAAAATCAGCCTTAAAAGACCTTCCAAGGTCTTTGGGTGTCTCTGGACGTCATTCTGCCCAGTTCAGGAAACAAAACCATACGAATGGCCCCACATTTGTAGTTTTGCATGTCTGAGTGCTGCCTCCTGGTAACCTCAGAACCTGCTGTTGGACAGAAGCTGGCGCACTGGCTGCAGCAGAGGCACCTCAGATGTGTGACACAAGTGGTTCTGGTAGAACTTCTGGAGGACTTTGCAGCCTTTCTACATGCTGAACAGCCCTCTTAATCGGGATGCATTGGGGTGTTTTGGGGGAACTTAGGGCTTGGATCTTACAGGTACACTGTTTGGAGAGTTTAGTAAGTTTTCGAATATACGGAATAGAATCTTAAATCTGATTCCATGTGTTTAGCCCCAATGGCTCAGTAATGTTTTCTGCTTCTGTATTTTCCCCTGTCTTCTCCTGACATTTTCTATCTCAGCCCCACTCTGCCACTGTGGAAAGTCCAGACTAGATTTGAGTTACCTGAGCATCTCTGCTGCCTACTCTCCTGCTAAACTTCACAGCCACCCTTGTGGATGACCTCAGTAATGTGGTATTTTACTTACAGAGCCGCAAGGCTTGAGGACGCCTTCCTTGTTACTCCCTGGAGGAAATGATCCATCCCCAAACAGTGAGGCAGGAGAGATAATAAGGAATCATTTTATGAGGAACCACATGTTTTTCTGAACAAATCTGATAGGAGATTTTAGTTCTGGCTTTCCTAAGCTGTTCACCAGTGTGTTTGGGGGATAATTATTCCAGAAAGCATGGGAGTAGCAGCAGCTGAAGTGAGGAGCTGCTACAAGGAAAATTTTTTTGAGGATGAGAGTGAATGCGAAATGTGGTACTTGGAAATGTGCAGCAGTGAAAACCTAACAATTCTGCATGTTGTGCTACAGTACCATGCCTTGTATTTGAACCATACAGAAAAAGAGCCCACGCGTTGTTTCTGCTGCAGAAGTAGGGCTGACTGTTTCTCCTCTTCTATTGAAACCCCTGGAGAAACCAATCAGCAGAACACACCTGTTTGCATAAAGCCTTTAAAACTCTTTACATGTCCGTTGTTAGATGGGAGATGCCTGTGAATGTGCACTGCGATAGATTCCCCCTGCTCTCCTCTGATACTTTCTTACTCATTGTTACTTTTGTGTGAAGTCTGCAGTTCGCTGTTAAGAACTTAGTACAGGCTTTTATACAATAAGTGCTGTGGTGGATTTTTAGGAGTTTGTGTACGAGGGGGAGAAGGAATTTAACATCGTTGTTACATTTTTGCTTGTTTTGATTTGATATCCATCCCGGCGGAGGGCAGAGCACCACCGAGAGAGGTGCTGCCAGGTGTGGCTTCCTACTGCTTTCTAATTCTGTGATCACAGAATACCCGATTCTGCAGTCCTTGCACAGACAAGCCTCCCACTGATTTCAATGGGGAATTTGCCTGCATCAGGGATTAAAGAGCGGGCCCCAAGTTGTGTAAAGTGATGCAATCTGATCCTCCTGCTGTGGAAATTGATGTAATCACATTCTCGCCCTCCCCCCTTTTCTCAGCCCTTCTACCTACCAATCCTCGCTGAGTCCTGGGGGGCTTCTCACCAAATGGATTGGAGGATGCAGTTGTGAGCTGCAGCAGCAGGGGAGGGGAGGAGACCTGTTAGAGGAATTTATGGAGGGTTGCATCCTAGAGGTAGCCCTAGAAAATGGCCAAGAACACAGGCCTACCTGCCCTGAAAAACACAGTCACCTGCTCAATAAACAAATGTTTCTCCTCTGTAATTGTGACATACATGGCATGCTCTGTGTTATAAGGCTGAATTGAACTGCTCTGTGCATTGAGTAATCTCACTGTTGCCTGCTTTTGCTCTGAGCAGAGAAAAGGAGTAGACTTTTTAGGGCTCTCTATATTGCTGTTGTTGAGAGGCTCCGCTTGTCAGTGGTACCTTTGTGCCTGGGTAGTGTGCAGGTTGCTTGGGAAAATCAGACCTTGAGAATACTGCACTTTGTTGCTGGGTGAGCCAGGCGACCTCCCTGATGCTCCCCTCAGCTTTGCTATTTATATGGGCTTGGCTCTGTTTTGTTCCTTTGGGAATTTTAGGCTCAGCTGAATTTGTTCTGTGTTTTGTGGAAGAAAGAGCTTGTTGAAGAATTCCCTGATGACTTTGAAGTGAACTATTTATTTTCTCTCAAGGCTGATTCAGTGTAGCCATTTGCCCCCTCTCCTCTGTTTTTTCACCCCAGTGTTTCCTGAGCTACAAGCATTCTTGGAATATATTAGTTGTAATGAGTTATGTGGGCATCAAAAGTTTTCTTTGAAACTATATGGCAACAACATCTGTTAACTCTTAGAGAGCAGAGATGCAGACAAAGCGGCTGATGGGGGGAGGGAGGAAAAAGATATTAAATTCTGGGGTATGAAGTCTCCGAGACTCAGGGGGAGGGGAAGGGGAAATCTGCTCAGCTCTGCGGCTTTGATGTGGTCCTCTGGCCCTCTGAGTCCTTCTATCCCAAAGTGCGCGGCGGAACGGCCCCTGCCCACCCTGCCTGCAATGCAAATCCTGCCACAGCCCTTGTTGCTACAGTAACATTTTCAAGGAAAATGCTGTGTGCTCCGTTTTCAGCTATTGAGATGGGGAATCAAAATTCCTTATAATAGAGGTAACCCTTAAGAAATTAAATAAACCAAATGTTTAGAAGTGAACTTTTTATTTGCTTATAATCCTCCTGACCCTGTGGATCAATATGCGGCTGTTCAACTAAATCAGGTTTTTAAATGGTGTGTGTCTGCATTATTTTATTGCCTGCAATTAAAAAACATGTGTCTGTTTCTATGTGCATGGCATCAATCAGCATTCAGGCATGGTCACTGATGCTGTGTTACTTACAGGAATTTGTGGGGACGGGTTCTGCTTTTTCTTTTATCTCTTTCTGCAGAGCCTCGCAGTGTCCGATACATCAGGGAGCAGAGGAGAAAAGTAAAAAACACCTCTATGTCTGTCTCTTCCTCTTGTTGATTCCATTTTTAGCCGTAATGCTGGTGGCATTGTGCTTCACTGTGACTTCCTGGCCCGTTAAAGCCCTGACCAGTTATAAAATGGTTATTTGACATACCTGGGCTTTGGGGACAAAGAAGTGGTTTAAAAAGGTATGTGAACCATCTGTTTTGCCAGCACCTCTTGTTGACAGATTTATGGATCAACATTAGCATATGTGTCCAGGGTCACACACCTGTGCTTCCTAACAAGGTAATATTATTTAGCAGGGTATGTTTCTGTCCTAAGGATTCAGACCTCCTTGCAAAGGTGGGCACCAAGAATTCTGTATTACAGTTGAAAAATGAAGGCACAGAGAGATTTAAGTGACTTACCCAGCACCACACAGTGGGTCTGTGGTGGAGCAGTTATTGAATCCAGGTTTCCTCCAGCTGCATAAATATACGCAATCCATTAGCAGGAAAAGACTTAAAGCTATAAACATAATAGAAGAACACTGATTATCATTCTAAGGAAGCTTTAATTACTTGTGCCATATGAAAACTTGAGCCATGTAGGAAGGTGCAGGCTATTATAGCAAGAAAGGTTCAGAATGCAGTATGTTAAAGTGGAGTGGTCACTGAAGTTGGTGGAAAGCGTACCCTTGATTTCAGTGATCACATCTTAAACAAGCAGGTCATTCTGTAGTTAAGCTCTGTAGCCATTTTCTGCTTGCTTTTTTCCCAGCACGTGCCTGGGTAAACTCACCTCAGTGCACTTCAGTCTGTTTATTAAAGAGTTTCTGGTAACCAAATTGATCATAAAACGAACTTGAACAGAAAATCAGATTTATTATGTTACTATGCCTGTCTGTCTGCTGTGGTGAAGAACTTCAAAATCAGCAATTTGGAGGAGTTGTTGAGGTTCTCCAGGCTGAAAGGTAGATGAAGATTTGTCCTCTTCCATTCGTGTCTTTAGACTTGTTCATCAGTATAATCTGTGCTGAAGATAAATCTTGGGGGACATAGGACAATTGATTTTCCAATCACCTCATTGGTCACAGGATAGCTAGAAGAACAAAGTAAGGTAAAAACTGAATCTGTAGAGTGAGTTCGTTTATTCTTCTGAAGTAGCTTCAAAGTGAATTTAAATATAGCAAAAAGCAGTCACTTGTTGTTTCAGTCCTATTTAATCTCAAAGCCTGATGACATCTTTCAGTTGGAGGTGGTTGGACCCTTCAGCTGTAAAGTAACTGCTGAATCCATACGTCTATTCATACAGCTGCTTTCAGTTATCTCTTATCTGGCAAAAGACTTTGAAAAACTGTCTCACCCTAATACCTAAAAAAATAGAAGCCATAATATAGCTCAAGAATTCCAATAATAGTGTTAATGTAAGATACCATGTTGCAACACCTAGCATCAAAGTTCCTAAAGATCCATGAAATCTAAGGTGAAAATAGTAGAAACAGAAATGCAATAATGTTCTGTCTTGAAAATGGAATGATCTGAATAAAACTATCCCCTAAATGGATCTTCTGGCTATCTACAGGCCTTAATGTACATTGGATAATTGTATGTGTCAATGCTTTTTTGCTGGCTGAAGATAATATTAAGCAAGTCCTTAGTATTTTAAACTGTTACTGGTTTTGTTTCTCTACAGACCCTTTTATTTTTTTTTTTTGTATACAGGATATGAGCATGCTTATCTTCCACAGCACATAGGAATCTTATGATTCAAGTTAAATGAGCAGGTTGGTGGCTTTTGTTGAGTGTGTGTTGCAGTGGCTGACCATTAAAAGAGGATGCTCATGTACCTACTGCAGCAGAGCTGAAAAAGCTACCTGTGAAAAGCATGTTTCATTATTGCTACTACCTGGTTTTCATAGGCTGGAGAAAAGAAAGATATCAGAAGAATAAAGAAAGTTTTTGGGGTTTATCCAGCTGGAAAGCCTGGTCCACATGTTAGACTGGGACAAGAGATGCTGCATGTTGCAAGCAACTTGGAGCCAAAAGTACCATACTTCCTTTCTTACTTATCAGGTGTTTATTGTAAAGGCTTTGAGTAAGTGTCCATCTACTTTGCACATTCACTTCCTCAACACAGCCTCATGTTTGGGTTCCTATGGATGGGATGTCCTTAAAAGTGTATCATACAACTGCTTCTTATACCCATTTGAGGGTAACAGGGATATAAAGATACTTGGGATATTTTTGCCTCATAAACCTCTAACTGGAACCTTTGTGACTGGAGATTAAGGGGGGGGGGGGGGTGTTATGTTATCCTGAATTTGTCTTCACAGTATTTTACCAGCAGCTGGAATTTCTCTCCAGTCACTTTCCATGAGATTAGGCTGCAGGGGCTGCCATTCTGTCAAACTGGTGGATATAGATGCATCGATTTCAAACACGACTACCATATTATTATGGCTGGGAGTTACAGCTCCTCGAGCAGAGGCAGCCAAACTGAATGTATTTCACGATCATACTTTTTGAACTGGTGATCTTATGAACTTTGTGCTAAGGTACCAAAAGATGATTTTCTGTATCTGTTGTGCTATACCCATTGTGTTCTGCTGTCTGTGTTACAAAGACCATAACTTTGACATAGAGTCCATCAGGACAGATTAAAGGCAATAAAATCCTAAATCGAAGCAGCTAAACCCATCCAAGATCACCTGTCAGAGATCTTAAAGGAGAAACCTGTTTTCTTAACAACTCTATCTGCTGTGATTATATTATGAAGAAATGTTATCTGAGAGAAGCTTCCATGCATGGTGGAGGAAAGAAACCCTGTCTGTAATGGATCACAGAGCATCAGGTCCTTATTTCAGACAAAGAAAACATCATAGAAGTTGAGCTTGCTGCTTCTGCTCAACAAACTACATTATTGCAATTGCAATGCATATTTGAATGTTGGTCTAAAAGTTAAAAGTCACCTTGACTTCTCCAAGTGTGGACTGCTTTACACATTCTTTACAGAAAGCTGAATCCTGGTGAGTTGTCTGTGTTATTAAATTATCCAGAATGCCAAACTCAAAAAGAAAAAGTAAAACTTCATGGTTGCAGAAGAAAAGGTGAAATATGCTGTAGGAGAAACAATGTTAGGCGTAAGCCAAGCCATAAATGTGTATTGCTTTATAGTGTTTTTCTATATGATATGTGCTTTGATTTTTAATTGTATTTATAATGTAACTTTCATAATGGTGAGGTTTGTTATATATATGTTATCTGTGTAAGGCTCTAGGTATATAGGCTACTTACGAACAGGGAACAAAGGGAAGCTCTTGTTCTAAATAGGGCACTGCAATACAAAAGTGTATGGTTTATTTGAAAAGGCTTATGAGAGGGACTTCAAGCATTTTTGAAAAAGAATATTAATATGAAGGTTTCACTTCCAAATGCAGAGAGCCAAATGAATGCCCAAAATGCATTCTTATCTTTTGCCTGTAAGTAGTGATCACACAAAATTGTGTGCACAAACATCCACTTTTATGTATATTTGACTGCCAGGGATTTTATGCATGAAAGCTGCTAACCTAGCAAAATGTCATCTGCTAGAATGTCTTGACTACAAACAGTTTGTTTATTTACTTACTTTATTTCTGAGTTTTAAGTCTGGCTGAAAAGTGGCATTTGTAAAGAATGATGATTACTTCAGGTACCTGAATATCTGCTTTTACCTGCATTATCCTAAAATAAGGAGGTGTGAATAAGTTTCCTACCAGGGAAGTGTAGGCTTGGGTTGATCATAGTCACACATGGCTGTGTTTCTAGCCCATGGGAAATTTCAGACCCCCAAATGGGAACTAGGTTCCTCCCACAATTTTTTTTTTTTTTTCCAAAGACAGCTTTTACCTCTTTCTATTCAAGTCTGGGCAAGATTTAAAAAAAAAAAAAAATTAATAAAATAATAATAATAACTGCTTTGGTGTTTGGATGGGTTTCCTGAACCATCTTCAAGAGAATGGGTTTTTCAGATCTGCTAAGGACTCGCTGTATGAAAATCAGACTTACTTGGGGAACTTGTTTCCTGCAAGTGAGACTGAAGGATTCTCAATAGCCACTTTGGAGCTGACAAGAGCCCTCAGTCATTTGGGTGAAAGGCCAAAGGGCATCTTTATTCTCTTGAACCTCTATTTCTTGGGATTGTTTTTTGTCTACATCAAGAATGAAAGTTTGTGCATAGGTGACATGACATTCTTGTCAGCAGCTACTTTAAAACCATTCTGAAATCCACTCCACAGATATTAGACTTACCACACATTTTGTCCCTTGCTGTTGTGAAACGTGTTTCTTCAACTTTGCTCTTTCCAAAAGTACTGGAACTTTATTGCATCAATATGAGAATAAAGAGAGAAAAAAGTACATGTTTCACTCAGGTGGTTCAAAATAGGGAGGAAAATTTTCTTGGTTGATAATTTGTCATTTGCACGTGTTTTACTTGGGGAAAGTGGTGGATATGATACCTTGATAAGAACTTCACTTAATCAGGAAAAATGCATAATTTCTGCCAAAAATGTGGAAAATTGAGTATCTTAGGTTAAATCGAAGGATTTTAGTGAGATGTTTGAAGAAGGAGAGGTAAAGCAACTTGTTTCTACTTGAAAAGAGCAATACCTTTTTAGAAAAATGTTAACACAATGTTGACTGGGATGTAATACAGAGAGTAGGGAGGTCCAAACTTTAAAAATGTGCTTGTTATCATAATAACCTACTTAAAACAAAGATTATCCTTTGATAAATCTAGTTGCATCTGTGGATGCAGCTGTCTCTACTTACACCAAAAGCAAAACTGTATTTAATGTCATGTTAGTCCAAATATAGGTTACTGAAATATTCACTCTGCATTCTGTTGTTTTGGTTCTTAGGTGCTGGGTGTCATGGAGAGTGGCCTGAAAAGGCAGAGCCAGGACAAGTAGAAAGAGTCATACTTATGACCAAGATCAAAAGAATCAGTGGGCATAACAGCTAGGAGATAGGCCAAGGAGATGTGAACACAAATGCAAATATAACTGTGTAGGGCCTGGAAGGTGAAGGTAAGGAGTTTAACCCCAATGTAAAAGGAGAAAAGGAGCCAGCAAAGGCATCAGAAGACTAAAGTGATGTTGGCAGAACAATGGGATGGTAGGATTTTCGGATAGCTGGTGAAAAGGAAGTCAGTAGCTGGAAGCCACAGAGTGCCTGGACTCTCCAGAAACTTGTATCAGGAAGAAACTGTCCTGGTTAGGGCTGATATTGGGGTTAAAGAAAATAAATTTCCCAGCAAGTTAGAATTCACTGGAGTCTGATTGCATGACGAAGGTGGGAAGCCAGTGATAGTTGCCTGACTTATAACCAGCTGAATAGAAGCCCAGGGGTGTGGGAGCTCTTAAAGATTGTTTTTCTTCCTCATCTATGCATATACTCAGCAGCATTTCTAAGGGAGTTGCACTAATTAACTCTTCTCTCCACCTCCACACTCTTTAAATCTGAGTACAGCAGTACCTATCAGAATGAGATATGTGGGACACAAGGCCTCTTCTACCCAGGCCAGGCAGCCAGCTGTTCAGAGTTTTGAAGCAGATGTTTTAGCCTGAATCATAGTTTTTCTGTGTGATTTGTGATGGTAGCTGACAGAGGCCGACTTATTTATCTGGGAAACTCCTGGAGAGGTAGAGACACTTATTCTAGATGGGTTCCTGTTTAGCAATCTATAGAAATAGCATGCTGGAATAATCCTTCTATGTAAATATTTCTTTTCTTTATTCTTTCAAGTGCTCGCTGACCTCACTTATATAGTATTTAACAGGGTACATCTGGTTTTGGTTGTTTCATGACTCAGTGTTGCAGTTTGAAAACGCAGTGTTGTGATTTAAAACATGGTGTTAGGACAGTGATATACAACTACCTATGACCTAAATGTTGTTGCTTTTATTCTCTGGCACCACTGCTGCCACAGGCCTGGCTTCTGCAGCTCTGCAGGGTGTGGGGAGGCCCATGCTGCCCAGCCTGGCCAAACAGCAGAGCCAATGCAGGTTTATCATCCCCTCGAGCCTGTGTCACCTTTGTGTTCCAGCACACTTCTCCCGACTATTAAATATCCCTACCTGGCAATAGCATTTGCTTCCCACTGGAATTTCTTGAGCTACAAATTCTGTTTTAAGCATTTCCTCTTTCACTCTAGTCCATTTTCTGAATTCGGGTTGCTGGTGGTAGATGCATTATTATATTCACATTAAGGTGATTTGTACAGGTCACAAGGAAAGTACTCCATTATACAGTACTAGCTACAGCCAGAATTGTTTTCACTGATACTTGCTCAGCTTTTGTACTTTCCTTTTGAGTGTGAGTTTACGTACACTGTCCAGAATCCTTTTCTCAAGCAGGTGCATTTTGGTATTATCCAGTTTGTGGTATCTGTCTCAGTGCTGTCAAAAATATTCAAGTAACTGTTTTGCAGGATTTTTGACAGAAGAAATAATGGTGGTAAGATGAATGATAGTTTCTTTTTTTCCTTTGTTTTTTCCCTGTAAAATCTTAAGAGCTGCCCACACCTCTTGCAGATATATGTCTGTCTATGAAAGATAATACATGTCACAATCTTGCATATGCAGAGGAGCACATCTGATAAATTCCACGTTAATGTGTCACTATAATGTTGAAATGATAGTGTCATCAGTTTCAGGATGGATTGTCAGTTTGTGCTATCTAACAGTTATGTCATGGTTCAACATAATAAAAACTCTTTCCTAGAATTTAGTAATTTATAATAATTTGGTTTAAAGCAGAAATACTGGAAATTTGTTTGCATTAGGTTACTACTTTGACTTAAGTAGGAGATGGAGAAGGAGTAAAGCTAGACTATAAAATATATTTATTTAAGACCCATATAATGATTAAGAGTAAGAAAATAAGGAAGCTAGCTTAATGAATATTACTGCTTTCTGTTGTTTTATACTTCTGTCTTCCACTCTTTCCCATTGAGTTAATTGGTGGTGCATTTTACATCAACAAATGAATGCTCATTTTTAAGTGATGTCTTTTGAAAAAAATCATAAAAAACTAATGGCTTGTGGGTTTTGTAGAGGGTGAGATTAGTGACATCATTTTAACAGCCAGTATTTGATACTCAGATGCACTGCTTGTTTTGTGAAAATTTTGAGGGATGAAGGCTACCAGCTAGCTAGTGTTCTCCTCGGAGGTACCTTACAAGTAAGATCATACCTACACACTGCATATTTACTGATCAGTTTAACAGAAAATATTTTTTTGTTTCCCAAGACAGTGGGAGGGAGAAGGAATTCTGAGTTTAGTAAAAACCAACCAAACCAACCAACCAGTTATTAAATAGTTAGCATTGTGGGAGCGAGCAGAGCCACTTCTCTGTATCTCATTATATCTATGAGAGCAGTCAGAGGTGCATTTTCAGAGCTTAATGGAAAATGATGACATGGGGGAATTCAATAAACAATATACTAACTTACATAAGGCCTGGAAATATCATCTTTTTGCAGAAATATAAGTTATGCCAAAATGTAATGGCTCCTTTTCATTCACTCTCCGTTTCTTCCATAATTTTTAATGTAATGATTGGTATTCATCAGCACATGCTCAAAAAAGAGACCTTTTTGCTGGAACAAAAGCTCAAGGAAACAAAATGGTTTTTGTCATTTGCTTCTTGGAAAGCTAAATCCAGAATGACAGCTTTTATAGCAGCATTGTGCTGTGCTGAATCCTAACATTTTGGGCCAGGTTGCCAGCATTTCTCAGAGCCATTTGACCCTGGAGTTTTAACTTTATTTCAGGGTATCTGCTCATGAAAAGAATGGTATTTGCAGGGTCTCTGGGCTAGCTATCCAGTAGCATTTGTGAAATCTGATTTTTAAAATGCTTTTGCAGAAACTGATACTGAAGAATTCCTAAGATATGCTTTTGTGGCTTAGTTACTTTCTGATAACTAATCTCAAAGAGTAACATTTAGGCATGTGGAAGGCAGAAAAGAGTCTCTGTCAGCTTTTTTGAGAAAAAGAGGTGAACTGTTTTTATCAGATTAAATTGCTTAGCAATAAAGCTAATGGATACAACCAAACATTAATTTTCACAGGTTATTCCCTTTGTTTTTACCTTGTGCAAAAAGCTCTGAACTGTCAAATTCCAGTTCACCGGCTGATGTTGAGAATGCTGGCTCTGTGTTCCTGGTACGTTTTGCAGGTGAAAAAGTGGCCGTAAGCACAGCACACCCGCTTTTTAGGACCATATCCTTCTTTATCACCATATGTGTTTATCAGTGCCAGAAAGTGTTTGTGTAGAATTCAGGAAGCCAGACTATAATGTAAGCTCAGTGACGAAATGATGATGCCAGAGCCTTTGGAATGAATGGCAGAAGGCAAAACATGAGAATAGCTGTCACTGCTTATGGTTTACCTGGAGGTGGGGACTGGAGCTAGAAGGGTCTGCTAATAAGAGAGAAGAATGCTCTTCAGGGTCTTTGTAAGTGGGATTAGCTCCAAATCCCACTGATGCCCTACTTGAGCACCATTAGAGAAATGTTTTAGGGGTCTGAGATAAGATCATCTGCATATCTATGGCATCTGTTTCTGTATTGTTTTAGACATCCTGTGGCTAACAAAATTTCATTAATTTCAGGATTGAGGGATCAGGCAGCTCTTCAGAATCTGGTATCTGCTTTTCTTGTGTGACCTCTGGCATATGAAGGTTTTCTGTTTGTTGGTGGAACCAAGTGACAACATTCCTCTGTGGGTAGTGAAGGGCTTATTTCTCTTTTATCGCTTCTATTTGGAGTTTTTCTATCTTGCTTGATTGACAGAATGTTGAAATGCTAAATATTAATCTGCTTTGTAAAGGAATTTGAATATGAACACTTCTTTTTCTTTCCCCTGTACAATCTATTCATCTCCATTGAATTCTTGTCCTAAAGTATGTCCAGAGCATTATAAAATAGCACCAAATTCATTGACTATCACTAATAAAGTGATTGACTTCCTGGAAAACAACTTCTCTGCTCTCGTTAGTGGCTTAAATTAGTCCTAATTGAATTAAATAAAAATTCTTGACACCTCAACGTTTTGTATCTAGTACATTTGTGATTTTTCTTTTGACTTTTTTTTTTTTTTTAACAGGATTTATCTGGGGAAGGCTACAGAGACACTATTGGTGATGAACACTTTCATCTAGAAGGTAGGTAAAGAACAAAATTTCTTGGTTAATATTAAGGGATATGGGAGTATGTCAGTGAACAATTAGTGTGCAAATGCATATATGAGTGTGTGGTTCTTAATATACTAATGTGTCTTTTGCCTGGCAAAACTTTTAATGTGGGAATAGGGTATTGTTTCTGAATCTCCTACCACTGTCCTCCTAGTATCAAAAAAGTCACCCAGTTGGATCATAGGGACCAAGTGCTTTAATTCAAGGTCTCACAATATTTTCTAGGTCCTTCTTTTGGCAGTCGTAGCAGTAGTGAATATCATTGTCCCCAGCAGAGATGGTAAACTCAGTCACTGAAAATGTTAGTATTGGGTTTTGTGATACACTGCACACCCTTCTGGGTTACACAAACCAGACTCAGGAACTCCTCCATTAATTTCTAATAAAGACCAGAGACTCTTATTCTATACCTGTCTCTTGAATATGAATAGAATCATTATTGCCTCAGAGAACTTCTTCTGAGACTCATCTGATCTCTTCCTCTATGATCAGGTCTCTCCTTGAAGTGGAGATGGAATCATTGTGGTGGGAAGGGCCTTTGGGGACCCTGAGTATGGATAGAGAACACATCTGAGATGCCTTCAGCATCAGTTGGGCAATTGGGGGTTGTTGAATGGAAGAGAGTAATTTGAGGCCATTACTGCTCTTTCTGTTAAAAAAAAAACAAGAGAATGAGACTTCAGAAACCCTGTAGTGTTACAAGTGGTTGCATGGTGCAGTGTGCTAGATTTGTATTATAGAGTAGTGGAAATAATATGCCCAACTAATTTGGAGCAATGAACTGTGTCAAGCTTAACTGGGAAATATATGTTCTTTTATAATCCAGTTATTTGTTTCTGGTGGTAGAGACTTCTGTCTAAACAGAACTTGAAAGATTCTCTATGTTAAGAATGTCTGTCTTCCGGTTCCTTACCTGTGAAATGTGTTAATATACTGTGTTTCTTGTATCCCATGTTTCTATCACATCTGTAGTTTACAAAGAATGTTCCCTAGTATGTGCCTGTAACATATGAGCTTGAATTCAGCTCTTGCTTGTAGGCTGCTGTTAAACACAAAAGCAAGATATAGTTGCCATGATGGAGTCAGTGTTTGTTAGAAGTGTTTCTGTATTTGACTTCAAAACAGTTTTCCTTTCTGCTCAGAGTAGGACATAAGTCTAATAAAGGGTGGGGTTTTAATTTTCAGGAATATAGGAGAATCTACTTAACACAGGATGTTAAATGTCAGTGAGGTGAATAATTTAATTTTCTTGTGTCTTATTCTACCTTCCCTTGTCTCTAATTATTTCTTCCTTTGTGCGTAGAATTGCCTTGCATAGCAAGCATAGTATCCAGTGTATGTTACTTCCAAACTAGTCAGCAACAGGATTGTTTTTCTTAGAGTGTAAACCCTTTTAGGTTACTATAATTTCAGTCTTTCAGCAGCTTTACATTATTACTTCCAATGCATCTCATTTCTTATGAAGTAGCTGAGTAGTGCAGACAAGATTTAGGACAGCATACATTCCCTCGTATGCTGCCACCAGGGCAGATCTTTCCATCTAGGAGGCAGGTAACTGTTCCGCCCAGTGCTCAGGCAAATGTGCAGATTGCCAAGGCTTGGTCTTCATCTCTTTTGCTCTCAGATCTTCTGGCTGTGCTTCACGCTGGGGACAGCGTTAGCCGCTTCCCACTTGAATGGGGCATTGGAAATCTGGTTAACCGATGATAGTAGAAGCATTGTGTTAAAGCAGGATGCTTTCATCATTTCTCATAACTTTGTACATTTTAGAGGCATAACATATTTGGATGATTGTGATAGTGCTAGCCTAAACTTGTGATATTAGCATAAAGTGAGACTGAAACATGATTTGAGACCTTTGTTAGGGCACAGCTTGAATTTTGTGTGGCTTAGGTGTGTGATGATCACTCATAGCTCTTTTCTGCATAGAAATATTTGGTGTGAAAATGTGCTTAATATTCTAGGAAGCATATTAATTTTCTATCTAAAATAGTTGTTCTGCCCTCATTTTGCTACTTCACAACCTTAACATATAAACTGGTACAATACATGTATTTTGCATTATTATACATTCATGTGTCATAAGGTAACATCAACTTAACTGAAAAGTAGTTTCAGAGCAGGGAGCTGTATCACACTGAAACATGGTTGGTTGGACTAAGCACACAAAGGACATGAAGAGGGAAACAAAGACTCAAACCCAGCTCTTACCAAGTACCAGGCAAGTGTCTAATCAATGAACTGTATTCTGTCTTCATAGATACACAGTAGGGATGGAAAAATGAAAAAGAAACATTTCTCAGATTTGCAAAAAAGCACAGCAGGTGCCACAGTTCTTCTAGGTTAGGGGAAAGTTACAGCCTCACCACTAAGACTTTACTGGAGAATAAATCTGAGTTCTTTAGAAGACTCTCACTGAAAAGACAAAGCGGCAATAAGAGAAATAATTGAATTCCTTATTTTGCTTTACATAGCCAAGTTCATTGACTTTTTTTTCCTTCTCTCTCTTTTTCTCCTCTTAGCCGTCTGAGCAGTACAGATAAAAAGAGCTCTCTTTGCTGGATTTAACTTCTGTGTTGTTATGTAAAGCGTAATCAAATCCTTTTGTCTTAACAGACTTAACTGGCCAACAGCAAATGGCTCGGGATTCTGGGATTAAGATTGTATTTGGTAAGAGGACTGGTGCATTAGTGCTTTTTTTTGAACTACAGAAAGAACAAAGTAAACATCAAAAGCATTAAGCCATGAGAGCGGATTGTTGACTCAATGTTGCTGCATGACAAGAGGTTAGAACTCAATAGCAGTAACTCTGTTTACTGAGAGTTGTGCAGAAACAGTTTGGCCAGTATTGTCTATTATATCTAGCACCTGCCTTTGATTTTGCTGCTGAGCAAGTCACTAAATAGAAATTTTTTCATTTTCCCTTATGTGGTCAGTGATTTCCTTAGATAAGAGACAACAATGGAAACCTCGTTATCTTCTTATGTGTTACTTTGATTCCCTTCTTTCTCTTTCATTAATAACTGAACAACTGGGCATGCTGGATATAGGTTTGGTAGTCCTTTCATCTGCAACTTCCATTCCAAGTTCAGCAGTGTTTTCCCACTGCATTGCAGAGATTGCCATTTGCCACACTTAGAGTTCTTGTGCAATCTGCTGTGGCTGTGTACAAACTTCTTGTGATTGAACTTTCTTGTACGGCAGCTTCTGCACAGGAATCATGTGCTTCATCACTCTTCATGTCTAGGATAAAAGAGCTTGCGATTTCTCTTCCTTGTCCCTAGATGGAATAGTACGTTGCTAGAACTGGATGACTGGAGGTGGCTCTGGAAGAAATCACAAAATCTAGAAATGACATTGGGAGATGCTTTTTATTTCACTTGGGGAAACTAAAATGGCAGGCAGGAATTGAATGTAGCTTCAAACAGCAAGTCACTCTTCCATCACTTGCTGTCAGTGTGTTCAGTAATGACATCCAGGTTCTCTGCTTTTTAAAGCATAAGAAGCTTTTCAATTAGTCATTCAAGAGTTCTGCTCTTCTTTTCCAGAACTTTCTTCACCTCCTTTCTCTTAATAAATGATCCAGGGAAAAGGTAATTTTCACAGCTAGGAAATTTTCACAGCTACAGCCTGTAGACCAGGAGAGCTTTCTTATCTTGACCACTCCATGTCTTTATGAAGTGAACTAAAGTTCCACCACCTTATCACTTGAACAATTAGCTTTTCAGAGCAGGCTGTTTTCTCTCTGCTTGTGACATCTGAACCAGAAGAAGGAAAATCTCCCTTTGACACAGACTAATTGTAGAAAAGAGGAAATTTCCTAGTTGACTCGATACAAGCTCTTTAAAGCCCAGTGGGATCTAGCTATCAGTCTACTTTTGGAGTTCAAGGTGAAGTCTTTAAGCTCAGGAGACACCTAACCCATCACCCCAATTAGTTACATAATAATGTGATTTCTCATGTCACTCTTCTCATGAAAAGCATGACTTAAGTGTTTCTAGTAACCAGAAATCTTACATCTCAGTGTGATCCATTTAGTCCTTTACCTGTCAGAGGAGCTGCTTCTTATGCTGATAGCAATCTGTTCCCTGTTTCATTTGTCAGCAGAGGGTGATGTCTTGATTATTATTCTCTCAACAGAAGACTGGAGAAGATCCAAACCTTCCCAGTAGAAGGTCTGAACATGATATCCAAGCATGATATCTGAACATGATATCCAAAGTCCTGCTGAAAGTAGCGTCAGAACTTGACCTGTATCAACCACCCCCCCTTTTTTTTTTGTATGTTTCCCAAACAGATCTCTAGATGTAAGATGTTCTCTTGTCTGGTATCAAAGAGGACAAAATTATTCATGTCATCTTCTTGCCTGTAAATATTGGAGAGCCCTCCAGCAGAGTTCAAAGCACAAGTTGTTGCTGAAAAAAAATCTATCATATCTGTAAGAGAACTACTTGTAGCATTTTCACACATGTACAGAACATTATGAGATTTCTAAACCTTCAAGACCTGCTGTATTCAGCAAAGCAGAAAAATAATTAATTCTATTCTTAATATTATTATCTGGTTTTCATATCCTGATTATACCCTGTCTTTCAGGATGTTACCAAGGTATGGTACTTGGGCCCAAATTGTTCATAAACTTGTCAGCAAAAGAAAGCTTGAACAATCATCATTTTAACTAGTGTTAGCTAACCTATTTGCCTGCGAGGCCATATTTACCGTACTTAGGTAATCTCACAGCTGTAATATATTTATGTATTGTGCTGAGCTATGAATGGGTAATAAAAGACAGTTATTTCAAACTACATGCTCCTTTCTAGTTAATGCCTTAAGAGAGTTATTTAATTTCTTTTCTAAGGCTTAAATAATTTTCTGTATATTATGTACTTCAAATTCCAGTGTATTTATGGAAGACATAGATTGCATCTTGCACACAGGCAAAGCTGCTTTATCTCAGCACCATTGTTATTACCCACCTAGTACTCTTGACACAGGCTTGGTTCTTTGCAGAAAATGAAGGTCCTGTCTCTGTCATGTTAAACCAAATATCTATTAATCACTGACATTGCAAACAGAGTGCTAAAAGTTCTACCTTGAAAGTGCTCTTGTGGTCAGCTTTGTGGGATGTTATATGGGAACTCTGTATTTTAATGACTTGTTGCTAATCCTGTGCACTTACCATAGGTTTTCTATGCTTGAGTATGTGCTATGTGATCACCTCAGACCGGTCATCACTTGCTCAATGGCTGTATTTTTTTTGTCTGCTAAGAGGTTTCAGCTGTACCCTTTCCTACTACTCAGTATGACATGAAACAACTGAAAAATATCTCCAGCTCCAGGGTGATGGACTGGCATAGCCGCCATTATCTGCCAAACAGCTACTCCCTGCTGAGACTGGATGCTGATAAGCTGGTTACTGTGAGCTGGAAGGAGTACCAAAGAACATGCCAGGGTGGTGGGGAAGGAGCAGTAGAGAGTGCCAAGAGAAAACTGCTTAGTTTGGCAGTTAGAATAAAAGTCACCAAAGAACATGAGACTGGTAGGATTAGCAGAAGTTTTCCTGTGGTTGTGCACAGATCCAGGAAATTGTAAGAAGCAGGCAGGCTGTTTGCCATGAGTGGGAGGAAAATCTTATGGCATAAGGTACTTAAAAAAAAAAGAGAAAAAGTAAAATTGTACGAGTGTTTCTTAACATTAGCTGTTCCAGTTGAGGGGGGTTGGTGTTTGGATCAGAGGCTTTTACTTCTAGAGCTGCTGTTTCAAGTGTAGCCAGGTCAGCAGTGATGAAAGACTGTTACCATAAAATGGTTGCCCGTGGCCTCTGTGTAATGAGTTAGTGGTCTTCAGGTGTTTCTAAATGTACCATTACAGTGTCTAACAGCTCCCACCCATGTTGGCAAGCGGAGCACAGAAAGGCAGTGAAAAGTAGGCTGTTATGTCACCTCAGAGAGTGAGCTTTCCTCCTCAAGCAGAGCTGCTGCTCATTACAAACATGTTAGGGTGTTGCTCTCTGTAGCTGACAGCCCATCAGCTCCTATGAGTGCTGCCTAACAGTTTTTGATAAATGATGTGTTTTGTCTATGGTTTGAGAGTTTTATTCTAGGCTGTTAATCCTCTGCATGAGACTGGGAAGGTCATCCTTTATGTAAGTAATAGCTTCACATAGATCTCTGTAGTCAGATTATCTTATGCTGCTAGAATTCTGTTATTCCTGAACAGAAGTAAGTTGCATGTTTTGTTCAGGGGCACTGTAGTAAAGAGGAGAGCAGTACCTGGGATTTAATGCATCCATGTCTGTCCATTACTTATATGATGGCGAGCCAGTTTCAGAGCACTGTACACAAGAAAACCTTCCAAACTTACAAGTGGTCTCTATTCTTTATGATGGCCAAAGAAAGACAAATGTTAATGTTAATTTTTTTATGTGTGATGTATAAAAAAATATTTCAGTAGAAAACAAAGGTAATGGAAAGGGAAGCAAAAGTAGCGCCTCAAAAACATCGAGTTGATCCTTAGTGAACACCTTAAACACGGAAAGCTTTAAAATATTACATGCATGCTTGGTATTTATAACAATATTTTTTTCCATGCTCTTTCTACCTAAGACTGGCAACTTTTCCTTCTTTCACAGAGAAGCTAATGCTCTTTCTGAGTGATCATTGAAAAAAGAATAAATTAAGAATATTAACTTACTCTCAGCTATGGGGTAGCCATAAGCTAGTTTACTAGGAGACAAAAATTCACAAGTGGGTATAGCTGTTGAAAAGCCTGTGTCTACAGAGCAATCAAGGTGCTTCTCGTGTAGCATGTGAGATCCACACCATCAGGGTACACGTTGGAAGCGGGAGAATCAAAGGACTTAGGAATATCTCATCAAAGCCCTACCAAAGGGCACTTGCATTTGTCTTCCACATCCCAGAATTGAGTGAAGCATCATGGCAGAACTTAGGCAGCAGACTGTGGGCACTCAACTGGTTGCTTATGTCAGTGAGTGAAGCTCGAAGGAAGCTACCACGTGGCAGGACTGAGATGGTGTGAGAAATGGCTGCCAGTGATACAAGGCTTATGCTCTGTGTGTGTGGTTTGAAAGGGCTGATCCTCAGTAGTTTGGACTCACCCAGTCTTGGGTATTGGTGTTTCCCTTGGGCCGTCAAGGTTGTGATTCAGAGGAGGAAGGAACTGTACCCTTTGTAGGTATATCTGAGCTGTTCATCTAATTTAGGCTGAGTAACACTCACACTGAGCCTACAGGAATGCAGGATGGTGCCCAGCTCTGCACTAGCTCTCCACCGTGTGGGTAGTCTGTCGCACCCCTAACACCACCCAAGGTGACTGGGTTACAGCTTGCCATGTCTGCATGTGTGTCCTGCTCTCCTGCTTCTGCAGCCGTGACTAATGTGAAAGGCAGGGTCTAACATCAGATACACCTTGGAAAACTGATAGACTCAGGCATATCCATGAGAGACAGCTGATCTAGTGTATATGGTACAGAGATAAAGCTGTGTTACCATATGCAGCGGTATAATAATGTTCTTGAACTTTGCCCCCTGACATCTACCACCAAGAACAAAGAATGAAATATGGGTACAAGTCAAAAGTTTGAAAACAATCTCTCTGGAAACTTGATGAATATCAGTGGTTTCATTTATTCTACTTGAAGAACAAAGGTCCTTTTTTACTTTTAATTTCCCAGCAATGATTATTACCAGTTATTTTTCTTGTAGCTTTGACCACAGTTCATGGAGGCTTTATTAAATATGTTTTTGAAAAGTGAGTCAAAATGCCATTCTTCTTACTCCTCTCCTCTCCTCTCCTCTCCTCTCCTCTCCTCTCCTCTCCTCTCCTCTCCTCTCCTCTCCTCTCCTCTCCTCTCCTCTCCTCTCCTCTCCTCTCCTCTCCTCTCCTCTCCTCTCCTCTCCTCTCCTCTCCTCTCCTCTCCTCTCCTCTCCTCTCCTCTCCTCTCCTCTCCTCTCCTCTCCTCTCCTCTCCTCTCCTCTCCTCTCCTCTCCTCTCCTCTCCTCTCCCCTCCCCTCCCCTCCCCTCCCCTCCCCTCCCCTCCCCTCCCCTCTTTTCTCCCTTTTCCCGCTTTTCACTCCCTCCCCTCCTGTCCCCTTTTCCCTCCGCTTCCCTTCTTTTCTCTCTTTTTGCTCTTTGCTCTTTGCTCTTTTTTCTATTATTTTTTTAATTTCTTTTTTTTAATCCATCTGAAACTAGAGCATATTTCCATGCAATGATTTGGGCCCAGATAATACTCTCATGCTGATGTTCATGGAATCATTCCAGTTTTGTGCTCTTGTAGCTGAAAGAAGTATTTTCCCTTGCTATTTCAGAAGATGATATACTTCTTGTTTCAAATCCCTTGTCTTTAAATGGAACATAACATTCATTTTTAGAAACCTTGAATACTGCATTTAATAGGCAAAATGTTGTTCTGCAATTCCCAACTATTCCTAAAGTCACCAGTTCTCTTGTGTTTGACTTGACCTTGACACAGCCAGGCAACCAAGGTTCTGAGTATTCCCTTTACTGGGTTTTCAGTAGCTCTCTGAAATAGGCTTTTGTTGAGATCCCATGTGCATGCTACTGTAAGGCCCTTCTCTCCTGCCCATAGGGATTTCATATCCCAGAGTGTCTCATGTGAGGATACAATTTATGACAGGCTTAAATAGTTCTTCTCTTTCTGGGATCGAATTTAAGGGTCACGGTTTCATACAGATAGCTAGATGTAAAGATAGATGCCTGAACCTTCAGGCTGGATAGTTTAGACACAACAACCTGTCATCCTGCTGAACCTTACAAACACACAAGTGCAAACCTGCAGACTGAAAGTGGCAATTCCAGAGAAAAGCATATTGCTTTTGCCAGCTGCTGTTCCAAATTCAAAGTGCATATCAGTCAGGGTGCTTTTGTGTGCTTCAACTCCACTTCTGCTGCAGTAGCTACAGAAACCCAAAGTTTTACCTCACCAGGCAGAACAAGTGCCCTTTGTTACCTAGACAGATTACAGCTTTTTCTAAAGTCTGCTCTTCATAAAAGCCCAGCTTGAACAGTGGAAATTCTGACTTGCCTCAGATACTGAGGAGACTTTTATAGTTTCAAGTAGCTCCAGGGTTATATTTTAAAAGTTGAATTTCATCACATGTTTCAAGTTTAGTGGGAAAAAAAAAAAAAAGCATGATATTTTTAGCAGAAGAAAGTCCACACACACCTTTTTTCTTAACAGATGTTTCATCTCAATCATATCCAAACCTCAAAGCACAAGTAGCAGTCAACCTTATTCTTCTGTGAAGAAAAAGATAAAATGTCATTTGTTTGGAAGAGATTTTTTTGGCTTTTTTTTTTTTTTTTTTGTAACCACAACTAGTTTGTGTGTAAAAGCAAATAAAAAATGCAGCGCTATGGGGTTGTGGAAATGAACCTGAAGCAACATTTCTGCTCTTAAAAGAGCATGGAGTCTAGCTGCTCTTGTTAGATAGAAAGTCCCAGCCCCCAGCCCACCAAAAAAATAAAAATGCCAGTAATCAGGTTTTTCTTGCTTTATAAATCTGATGCAGCAATCCAGGTTCTTTCACCAGTGAAATATGTCATACAAAGTGCGCAGCTTTGTACCAAAAAGAATTTAAACAAAAAGAGAGGAAAGGAATAGTAGTTGTAAAAAAAATTACCCAGAAGTACAAGAGGTGCTACCCAAGGAATTTTCACAGGGCTCTGGAGGAGCAGAGAGCTTTGCAGTGCCTGGCAGTGGGGTTGTGAGCAGGACTTAGCCAGCAGGAGAGTGGCCGATGGCAGCCAGGGCAGCCCTGAACTCCGTGTGCAGATTTATGTAGGAGCAAGCTGCAGTCTCTCTCCAGACTTGGAGATATAAGGCTGAAGTGTGGTGCTGCACACCCTTGTCCTGTTATTTTAATGAGCCTTTGCAGAGCATGGGGCCATCCACCATCCAGGTGAGGAAGGATATTCTCAGCAAATGGGCGTTCAGATGAAGACTGCTCTCTGTGCCTGCTGCAGGACTCTCTAGGAGCTGCTCTAAGCACCCACCTGTTCTCCTGCCCTGTGGCTTTGTAGGGTGGCTGTGCAGGCCCTGTGACTCCCCGATTTCAGGTCACTACATTGGAACAAAAATCCACAGTGACACTGCCTAGGAGGATATTGAGGGGTTTTCCACCAAAGAGGGAGCTCGGAGAGGAAAGCTGAACCTTGAGTTGCAAAGCACATTGAGCTCTCAAAAGCAATAGGGAGGGCTGGCTCCTCCTGTAAAGGTGCTCCAAACCATGCTCCAAAATGCCTCCTCTTCTCTATTTTGAGCAGTATGTAGCACAGGAGGGTTCCATCTCTGGTCGTTGTCTTTAGGCTGTACTATACTTATTGATAACTGTTAGCAGTCACCTGCGTGTGTTCTGTGAGAATAATTTCTTGCGTTCTGATCCTAGGTGCTCTCTAGAGTTTAAATAAGGTGGTTGGGTCAAGGCTTGATGAATTTTATTCCTCTGTGTGTTTTGCAGCATATGATGTATCAGTACCCTTCGTCACCCATTCCTCCCATATGAAAAGGGAAATTGTATGTGCTGGACTGTCAATTGCTATATTGTTTTTCAGTTGTGTTGTGAATCAATCTCCATTCTCCTCCATTTCTCAGAGTAAGATGTAGGGCTCTGAGGATGGAAAAACTGAACTTGCTACTGAATATTAACTGTGAGAGAGTTGTCAGATGTACAACTGATTGATCACAGCCAAAATGATGTTACAGTACAGGTCCACAACACTGCTCTCCCTAAACGGCTGGCTTTGTGAGGGTCAGAGTGACATTACTCCTCATGGGAAGCAGTTCTGATGAAATAAGTGTTACAGTTCAGGTACCTTTAGAGGCCCCATTATCATAGCAAAGGCGGTGGAAACATGATTTTCACACTGAACATCTACGTTAGATGGGAGTGAGTTGATATCAAAGCCTACATTATTAATAACATTACCTAGTCAGCCTTCATTTGAATAAAGGGTTATGTAGTGGATGGGGTTTTTTTCTTCTTTTTCTTCTCTTGTGAACCTTGGGGGGAAAAATCCAAGGAGGTAAAGAAAATTTAAGATAGATAATCCAATGTGAACATGCATATCTGCAACTTACACTGAGAAGGGTTTTGTAAAAAGCAAAATTTTTACCAGTAACTAGTCAAAATCAGCGTATGGCCGTCTTCAAAGAAGCGAGGTCTATCTTGTTTTGCATTAAGTTGCAAATGATCAGTTGGTGTTCCCATCTATCATTGCTCAGCAACAGAATTCAACACTTTGCAGACCCATTCAGAGCTCCAGGGACACATAATGCTGTTAGAAAGTTGAAAGTGGTCCATATGACAGTGACAGTTTTCACTTAAGAAGTGCTTGGCCATGTTAAATGATGCAGATAGTTACAGCAGATTGCATTCTGTTAATGTGGCTTTGATATGGTTGCTGATCAAACACCAATCTTGCTGCTCTAGGTATCATCCTGAAGTATTCTGACCAAAGCTTACAGAGATTCTTCTCCCTGTCCCTATTCCCCCCTCCCCCCCCTTTGTTTTTTTAAGACAGGAGAGGAGAGACAGATGATCTTCTTTGATCTCCTATGAGGAAGGGAAAAAAAAAAAAAGACTGTTCTGTTCAGGCTTTTGGCTAACACAACAAACACTGTTTAAAATTTAACTTTGCTTAATTAATTAGTAAGTCTGTTTAGTGCTGTCTGATCTTCATCCAAAAGGTATTTTGAAGCTTGAGAACTGAGCATCAAAGTGTATTGGGTGAAGATGGTCAAGTAAGGCATTTAATTTGGCAGTTGCTGTTGATGAAATACAGCCAGTTGGGGAACTAATTGGAAAAGCGAATCATAATCTGGCAAAATTAAGCAAACTCCCTCCCTTCAGCAAACTCACTCCAGAAGGAGTGTGAGGAATCTAGGTTTAGTGTTTAAGCATGCATGAGTTACACCCTAGCTAGCAAAGAGAGACCATATTGTCCTCTGTATCTGCATCTTTAGTGCAAACTGTTTTTTGGTAAGGAGATAGTAAAAAACTTTCCCACCCACCTCAATAGCCAGAAAAATATAGACGCCAGACTTAGAAACCTGTGATTCAATATCAAGGCTTGGAAATAATTTTGCTTAAATATGTCAAATTGCAGAACTTGGCAAAAGGAATCTAAGTTTTAAGGGAGGTGGTGTTGCACAGACCTGTGATTTTGGCTGTTTTTTATTCAGGAGAGAAAATCGTGTTCCAGTGTTTGAGTAGATTTCAGTCCATCAATTCTCAATAGTGTCCTAATGGAAACTTTTCAGAATCATCTGATGCCTGAATGGTTAGAACACATTTTGTTTATTTTTGTTGGGGTTTTTTTTTGTAAACTATCCCTCGGTCTGAGTCACCGCCCCCCTGTTCTGCAGTTAACTGTCCCCCTCCAGCCAAGTCCTGGCAATGGGTCTTGTCACATCATGAATCTTTTTTTCACCCTGTGGTGTGCAGTTGAACCTTTAATTTGTGTTGTGACCATCAACAGGAAACCGTGAAATAGAAGATCATGACTTCTCTCAGTATTTTCAGGTTGACATACCCATCCCAGGCTAGTACAAAGCATTACTAGTACAGTTCTTGCTAAATTTACAGTTCTTGCTAAATTGGTTTTGACTTGTCCCACTGGACTTAAAATGGACAATTAATTTCCCTACAGTAAGTTTTAGAGAAGGCAGCTTGATCTTTGTTGTTTTGAAGGGTGTGTCTAATTCATCAGCTTCAGCTTTCAGCCAGAGAAAGTTGAATGCATGCTTCTGGCACTGACCCAGGACAAGCCTGGTTTTCTATGCTTTTATTCTTGTGCCTGTGGAACAGGAATGTCTCTCCCTTCCTGGCCATATTCTGCCTATTCATTTGCCACATTCATTTGAGCAAAGAGGACCTTTGCTCAAACAAAGTTATCTCCATCAAACACGTATTTCAATCAACTCTGTGCAATAAAATCAAAATGTATTCTTAATGGGGGTGATAGTTCTTAATCCATGGCCTCCAGGAGAACTTAAAAGTGAAATCTGAATGTGAATGTCATTGTTAATTAATGGACAACTTCTCAGTTTAGACTTTCAAACACAGTTATTATTGCGGTGGTAGTTGTCGTCATGCAGTCAGGGAGGAATGTCAGTTTGGTTTGTCAAACCTGATTTGCAATGAAAAAAAGTGCTGACAGAACCAGATCATTTAGCCGTCAGAGACTTCTATCCCTTTGGTACTCATAGTTTATGATTTTAAGTTCTGCTGCATCTGCTAAATCTGGGAATTGGAAGAGAAACCCTTAGCGCATTGACGTCAACAGGAATTTTAGTACTGAGCTTGGTTGGGCCGGCTCTTTGATGCTCAATTCCACTAGTCAAATGTTGCTACTGAAGTTCAATTTGAGCGTTACAGAAGTGCTTATGACTTCATCTCCTTGTCTTGATATGGCAATGTGTTTTCTAATTTTCCTTTTATCCTGCTGTCCCACAAGTCTGAGGTTCTAGTGTGTGGTTTGCTGGTTTTGCCCCTGTACAGATAATTCTGTACCTTTTTCTCTGGTAGTAGTTTTAAAGAATTGCTGTGGAATCCAGTCTATCTGATTCAAGGGGAAGGCTAGTTATACTTCACTTCAAAGAGTTTGGTTTCATGTATGCCAGATGCTGACTTCCATAGGTGGCATTTTTGTCAATTCTCCAATTTTACTTTTATTCTGCTTTTTCTCAAAAATTACAGTAATGACCCTGACTTTAAGATAATAGTCACTGGTAATGTCCAGTCATAATTTGTTACTATGGAATTGCATAGCTTCTCCCATAGTTCTGCCTTCTGAGTTAAGGCCCTGTGATCCATCACATACCTTTCAGAATGGCTGTCATCCCAAGGAGGCTCTGAAGTAGTTCATCTTTAGTCTGAGTTCTCCCAGCTGCTGTGCAAATTTGGACTTGTTAGCTGCAACCTAGACCTAAACATTCATAAGAATTGCATCCTCTTTTGTTTCTGACCACAAGATCATCTTAATTCATCTGATGAAGATGTTAAATACAGCTGAAAACCAGAGTGAAACTGTCCTTACTTTGAAAAGGCAGAGTGTTTGTTAAAGGAGCTTGGAGCTTTGTTTGAATGAGACTTTGAGAAATCTGAAATGACAAGCCATCTGAGTGAGGGTGAAAGTTTAAACAGTCACTTTTCCACCTGACTGAAGCTCTGGTTTGATTCTTTTTTCTCAAATGCAGGATGGAGGTGAGTGCCGGACAGTTTGGCTGGCTGAAGTTTAGTATTCTGTGCTCATTCAATAACACATAGCGCAGCAATCAGTTTTACCTCATTTCTGGGATTTTTTGGTAATTCCTAAGCAACAGTTGGAATTATTCCCCACTTTTCTTAGGAATGAATATACCCCTGAAGAAAAGACCTAATTCATCAGGGATGAGTCTTAATACCTTTAAACTGGTATTCATTCTCCCTTTCTCTTCTTCCTCCACCTCAATTATGAGCAATTGTGTGGTAGTAATTAACAATCTTAGAGAGAAACATCTGCTAGTATGCTTAAGCCAGTAAGTTTGTTTTTCATGAAAGAATGGTATTTCACAATTTTTCCAAGTTAATATTTTTCCTTTATTGTCTTTCCAATTTCAAATATTGTCCAGACGCATTTTTATAGCGTCTTAAGGTTATAGAAGTGAATACAAGACCATTAATAATGAACAAGAAAAGAGAACATCATAAAGAAAACACATGCAGTATTTCAATTCATGAAACATTCTGTTAGGGAACATTATTTTTGAAAGCATATGGCTATTCCCATGAGAAGCAATATATATATACTTTTTTTTTTTTCACCCCCTCCAGTTGTGGATTCCCACAACAAGGATATTTTTCTCTGTATGTATGTCTATGTAGCACATTCTCTTTGTCAGGACTTGTTATTTGAGTGTAGAAGTAAGTAAGTATTTTTGCACAAATGACATGTGGACCTATTTCTGATGGCCTGGACTATGGAAATACAAGTCTATTAATTCTCCACACTCCTTTGAGATAGCTATCTTGTCTGGTCTAGTTTAGTATCATTGGCAGAGCTGGAAGGAAGTTCACATTGTGAATATATCTGAACCTTGGCATGCAGCTCACTGATGGAGCTCTGTTTACAGGCTGCTAGTTTTAACTGCCCCAAGCAGACATTCTCATTTTATTTATAAGTAGGTTCACCATGTGTTTGTATCCTTCATGAAATCAAGTGCATGTCAATAGTCAAAACTAAGCATAGAAACAAGATACCAAACACTTACCCTTCCCCTCCCAGACAAAACAGTCATACTGCAGTATGGATTTTTAAATGTTCATTGGGTTTGGATGTGGCACGTGAGGATATGTGCACAGACACATTATTTGATCACTCATAAATGTTATTTAAATACCTCCATATTCCCCTTTAAACTTTCCTCATTTATATTTCATTTTTCTTTGCTGAATGAAACTTGACATCAGGATGAGATCACCAGATTTTCTCATTTCATGTGAGCTCCAAAATGAGTAACTGATTTCAAAGGATAATTCCCCAGAGCAACAAGGCCAGTAAGTTCTTCAGATCAAAGGTCAGTGAAGCTCAAAGAGGATAATTTCTGGCATACAGTATTTAAACACTCTGAAGGAGTGTACTGTAAGATGTATCCCCTCCTTCCCCAATAGTTGAACTCCTTTTTTTGAGAAGTGTAATTTGTCAGAGCACATTTTGCCTCCGTTACATAAGTTATACATTAAAGTGAAAGCTGCCTATCTGAACACACAAACTCTACATCCAGAAAAGTTATTAAACATGCCAGTGGAAGGGCTGTGCCTGAAACCAGGAGGTAACTCTGTGCCATTCCTCTCTGAAGCACCCCATGGACTGGGGAACTCTGGTGCTTTTTGCACATGCCAGCAGCTTTCAGCGCAGTGCAGGAGCATGGTGGTTTAAGGGAGGGAATGCTCTGTGAGACGCTTTGTTTTGATAGTACAGCTCAGCAAAGAACAGGAAACAGTCACCTTGTGCAGGATCTGCTCCTCATTGCTGTCAGCCATGAGAGCATGCCATGCCAATGTATTGGGGGTGCTGTCCCTTAGGGACAAAAGACCACTGTAGAAGTCTTTTGCCAATGTGTACCTTTATACACTTAAAAGTATGTGTGATAAGAGAGATGGATTTTATTTTCAATTGGTTGTCCATTGTTTCAACAAACCTGGGGGTCTTACCAGCCCACCTTTCATTTACTTCGTGTTCCCTAGACCGAGATTGTGAGGGATTGCAAAAGCCCCTCGTACAAATGTTTCTGTCCTCTTAGAACTGTTCATGTGAGAAACTGGTCGCTGGTACAAATGAGCCACTGAAACTCTAGGGGCATATTTAATAGTTATGAAGAATTACTGTCAGTGTAACCATCTTTGTTGTGAAGGCGCATGTTACCTTTCAATTTCCTGTTGCTTTTAGAAGGAAAACGCAAGGCTGGACTATGTAGACAAACAATGTTGTCTCTTGTTTTATGAGGGTCTTTTCTGGCCTTAGCTTTGAACTTCCAGGAACATGGAATTGTATTTATGGACAAAGTCAGTACAGAGCAAATGACTCTTCTACAGATACACTTCAAAGTTCTGTATTGTAAGTAATATTTATTTTAATACATGCCTTTATTGATAAACACTATACAGAACCTCCTTAAGAAACAGCCCCTGCTTGTCCAGTAACACCAGGTTAAAAAGACAAGGGAAGAAATAGCCATGAAGCAAGCTTTCTCCTCCTTCAGCTGACCTTCTTGCTTAGCTTATGTTTGATGTGGGGAATCCTAACATGGCTTGGAGTAGAAATCCAAGTGTGTCAATGTGTCAGCATGTGTATCATAAATGTCATGTCTGCTTGCATTTGTACAATGCAAATTGCATGTCTGTGTTGGGAAGCTAGCATTAGTATAACATCAAGTCTGCAAATAAGTATCAAAGTCAGGAAATTCCAAAGGTTCGGGTTTCTAGCTCATTCCTCCTTTCTTTACTGTACATCCAGAATCTCTCGTGGTATACCGCAGTTTTGAAAACAAACAAACAAAAAAAAAGTTGTACGATAATGTTAAACAAAGACATAAGACTAGAAAATGTGGTATATATTGCAGTGTGGCAACATGAATATTGTGGCTGGCAGAAATCTTAGCTTTTTGGAATTTCTGAAAGTATAAAGCTATGGTAAGGGTAAAGCTTAATTTTTTTTAAACTAATTGTTCGGTTTTAAATGTGAAAAAAATGCTGAAAAATAGCTAAAATCATATCTTAATTTTTAGCATGTTAGTGACTTGCTTTCCTGAGAGAATGCCTGGGAGACATAGCAGTGCTGAATGCCAGGAGGGCCAGTTTGAAATAGGTCATCCTAAACTGGAGGGCATCATGTCTCCTTCTTTGAAAGGAATCTGACTTTACTGAACTGGCACTTTGTGAGATCTTACAAAGGTATCCCAAGAAATGGTTCCTGCATAGCATTAGGATAAAGACTTTGGGTAAATGCAGATGCTGCAGTACAAGGGAAAAAGTGCTGACTTTAGTACTAACATTCTTGCAATATTTTCTGGGTTTTGGGAAGTAGGCAGGATTACTATGCTGAATAGGCATGGGCATAACATTGTTGGCAGAGGTATGTGGATGTATAAAAAATAAGGTTTGAGGGTAGGGTTTAAAGATCTGTGTATATTTGCATACCACTAATTCATATAGAATTAATTTTGTTCAGGTACACAGCTTCACCATGTGCAAGGCTGAGTGCCTCTGCAGGAGCCAAAGGCGTGGCTATTGTCTTTTAATCTGCAAGAAGTATCTGTTATGTATCTAATACGTGTTGTGTGTTGTGATACATGTCTGATAGATGTTAACAGTGATTCTCTTTATGAGTGCTTTTGAATTATGCAAGTACATGATGTTTGGACTTGAAATTAGGGTGAAATCTACTTTTTCAGACATACACGAAAGCTTAATCTTTTTAGCAGGTAGTGTTGCCTTCTTGGAAGGTAGTAGGGTTTGTGTGTATTTGGAGAGGGAAATTGGAACAGAACAAGGACTTCATTTCAGCTTCATTACTTCATTCACTGCTGGTGAATATAATGTGGTTTTGCAATATGTCACAAACTTTCAGTATTTTGCAAATTATTCAACTTATTTACAGTAACAGTTCTGCTGATTTATATTCTCATAATACTGTGTTTGAACTTCCTGTGACGCTAGTGATGTTTTCAAGAGAGGCTGTGTACCAAAAGCTGTTGGTAGATTGTCTGCGGAAATTATCCCAGATGTGTAGTGAACAAAAAAGCAAATCAAGTATAATGATCCTCTCATGCAAGTTTTCTGAAATCAATTTCACCCTATTTATAAAGACAGATTTGCAAATAGAAGACTGCTTTGACATTTCCTCATAAGTTTTTTCTTAAATACATTTTTCGCAGTGGCTTTGCCTCCAGAGAAGACAGATGGAGTTTGCAGTGGAGATGAAAAGAAAGTAGAAAAAGAAAGTGACACACGCACAGGCTCCAAGAAGCAACTGAAATTTGAAGTAAGTCCTCTGTATTTAAAAGTTTCGCTGTACTGACAAGCATTGTGGTGAAAGAATAACCTGTGGACCAAACAGTGTCCTCTGATACATGTATATAATTCCCAATGACTGTAGTGGGTACAGGAGGGAGCAGAATTGGCACAAGTCAGTGTCTTACTCCTGATGCTCCTTATGAGGTGGTTAGTGAGAGTTATTTCAATGTTTGGATCCTCTGTAGGATCTGAAATGTGTAGTAAGAAGAGGCATTTGCTTTAAAGCTTTATCTGTGATCCTTTTGTTAGTAATTCATTATGCCAGCTACCATGTTGTCAAATCTTTATATTGACTTTCATGGACTACTGCACTTTGTTAAATCTGCTTAGTGCAAAAGATGTTTGTGAAAGCTGTCCTAACCATTGGTCTTCAGTGCCTGGGCCTTCAAAGTGGAATAAACCTGACGCTCTACACTGGATATCTGTCTGGTCACATGGCAGGAGGAAAAGGATCCTGCAGGTCAATGAGTCTGATGGTCTATTTCCTTGTGGACTTACAAACATCATAATACTGCCAGACATTGTGTGTAGTTGGCAGGTTTTGTTTATACAGGGAGTGATTTAATAAATATGAGCATTGAAACATGTTGTCATTCAGCTAGAGGGATGTCTGTCTTTGTGAGGAGGAAGATACTCTGGTACCAGCAAGAAACAGTGCGAATTTTCATCTTTCTGCACTCCAGCAGATGTGGCAAACTTCTGCTTTTCAGTGCTGTCAGCCTGTCACAGTAATGAGCTTTGCGTTGCTCAATTGTTATTTAAAAGACCATGCAGCCACCTTGCAGCAGCTCGAGTGTTCATTTCCTTCTCTAGAGCAGATTTAAGCATCTGGTACAATTTATTTTTTACTGTTTTATGGCTGATTAAAGGGAGGTAGCTTTCCCAAAGGCAGTTCAGGTGTTGCTAGGTGCTTGTGTGCCTTCTTGGGGGAGGTGACTTTTCCTGCCTTTTTTTGCATGGCAGGAACTAATTTCTAGGCGTATTTCATATACTGCCTTGGGTAGCAGACATTTGCAGACAGGAAAGGCATGATAAATGCAATTAACAGTGCCTTGATATTTGGGCATTGGAGGGCACCTGTCAACATGGTTGGTGCCAGAGTAGCTGGAACTTCACTGTGCCTGCAAAGTCTGTGTTTGTTCCCAAGTAGTTCTTGGCATGCCGTAAAGGTTAGCACTTGGTACTAGGCACTGTGACTAATGCAGGGAAGGTTGCCATGGCTCTTCACTAAGCAGAGCACATCCTCACATAAAGCTGTTATGTTAGGCAATGTGGGACAGGGAAGTATTAATATGTGGCAAGAAACCAAGTATTGATATTTTTTCCCTTGTTCTACAATGAAAGTTTTCCAGCTATGTAAGCTAGGAGCCAAGAGATTGGCACACGTTTCAAAGGTATGAAAGAATTAGAAACGCAAGTCTTGAGTCAAGAGGTCTAAATCTGAGGTGGATGTGATTTGGCTTTTAAAGGTGCCGGGAATGTTTATGTAATATGAAGCTGTGTTTCCACAGTAGAGTGTGGGGCACTTGGCAGCTTTCAACCAGGCTTGTTACAACTGAGAGAAGACTGCCTTTCAACTCAGCAGGGGACAAGAGGTACCAGTAACTGCTGTAGGGAATTGGTTTCAAGTCAGAAGATCAACCAGGTATTTTGAGCTCTATCATGCTGAAGCTATTTGGAGCTGTTTATTTTACTTGCATACAGTGGCTTTCATTTTAATTGCACTGTAACTTTTCTGTTTTGTCTTTTTGTGCCTCTGGATAATTCTGATTGCACACGTCTTGAGAGAAAGCAAATGATTTGCACCCAGGTGACTGGAGTCAGTCAAAGTGCATCCTTTGTTCTTGACTGAAATATTGGGCTTGCTTTGAGGGTTTTTCTTCCCTTTAACAAATTGATTCTTTCAAGTTTTCCAGAGGTCACACCCTCACTAACAAAAGCACAGTTAAAATAAGGACCAGGCACTACTCCCAGGTCATTCTTAGCTACCAGTTCCTAGGCAGGCTCCATTTCAGGAGCTTAGTGGCATGATGCTGTACTGCACTAACAGACAACCTTTGTGTATCAGATGTCTGCATCAAGAACAGGTCTCTCTGGTAGGGATTTGTGGCATATGCCCACTCTGTATTGATGGCTACTCCTAGCACTGTGGTGTACCACCTCATTTTGTGGGTCTGTTTCTGTTTCCTTTATCTTCCTGAGTTAAGCAGTGTTCTTTCTCACTTTTAAGTAGGAAATGTTGTTATATTTCAAGAGCTTCAGGGAGTAGTTTTCTTACACCTTTTTTGTGTTTTCTACAATGAAGTAGAAAGCATCTTGCAGCTTCCCCAAAGTCTAGCCCAAGGGAGTTAGGAATATCATGTGACTGTGATAAGACTCCTTCACTGTGGTGGACAGAGGCCTCCCCAGGACATATCCTGAAAGCTTCCTCCCATGAGGGAGGGAGGAAGAAATCAAGCAGCCTCCTTCTGTGGAGACAGGCCTATTGCTTTATGTAATCAGCTGCTCTTTGCATGTTTCTTAGGAACTGCAATGTGATGTATCTGTGGAGGAAGATAACAGGCAAGAATGGACCTTCACACTGTATGACTTTGATAACAATGGAAGAGTCACACGCGAGGTAAGCAAAGTACTGCTGCCCCTTTGTGTGCAGTGTTTGCTAACAAGAGATGTGTTTTAGAAAAAGAACATTTTTTTCCTCTATGAAATAGAAGTGTCCTGCCAACTTAAACAGCAGTTTCCATGGACCCTTCCCTCCTAGAAACAATCCCACCAGTAGTTTACGGTTTTCAGATGTACTGTACCTCTTTTTAAGCTGGTTGTTGTTTAATACCTGGGATTTGCCTGTAAAAAATAGTACTGGCATTTGAGGGAGGAAAATATCTGAAACAACTAAGCACATTGTCAAAATAAACCCCTGCAGATGTATATTGTTCTGGCTCCTATCCTGCTTTTCAGTTAAGCTAACCAAATAGCATGGTTGCTTTCTGACATTCCTTCCAGCAGGACTAACTATACTGTTCTGTTGTTTTCATGAATATTAGGCTGATCTCTGCCTTTTTCCTCCAAGTATAAATAACGTGGATGATATTTGCTCAATGACAGTAGTGAATGGCTGTCAAAGTATATCTGTGTGTATTTTTTTTTACTAGGATGTCTTCAAGTCATATTACCAGTGCAAACAAGAAGCCAAATAAGAGAATGTATAGATAGAACATGATCCTTTTCCAAAACTATTTCTATCCAAACTGAATGATACTTCCTCTAGAAGAATGTTGGTTACTGAGATTTATTGCAATGTGCTGTCATTGATTTTTTTTTTCTGGCAAGGTGTGTTTACTGGCTCCCATGCCTTCAGATAATCAGCTGAAAATTGACGGGTTTTGTCTCTCCTGATTCTTGCGCTGGTGTCTGTGAAAATCGTCAAGAGCTGGTTGAAAAGAACAGGGTAAATACTGAAAGGATCATGGCCTTAGACACCAAATGAGGGCAGAATTTTTTCCTAAAAGACTGAAGCAAATATCTTCTGACATTTATGAACAAATTCCAAAGGTGGTGGATGTTCAGGGTTTTTAATATGTATATAAACGTCATAACTAGGCTTTTTCATTATCTCTACTCTGATAGTGCTTTGAATAATCAAGTCAAGTCTGTGTCCGTCATGCAAGAGAATAAGCAGATGAAAAGTTACAGGCCATGTCCATAGTTTCAAGCGGGAAAATGGAATATATAGAAAGAGGCTAAGGAGAAGGGGTTGGTGGAATGTGGAAGTAATACTGTATTTGTTAATGTATGGGGAACAGAGACCAGAAAAATGAAATAACTTGCCTGAAGTCTCACAAGAACCTAGTGGCAGATTGAACCCAGATCTTTTGAGACCCAAGGCTAAATCTCCATTACAAGATTATTATGACACATCTTTGTCGGTGACATGGACAGTGGGATTGAGTGTGCCCTCAGCAAGTTTGCCTGTGACATCAAGCTGTGTGGTTCGGTTGATAAGTTGGAGGGAAGGAAAGCCATCCAGAGGGACCTTGACATGCTTGTGAGGTGGACTGATGCCAACCTGATGAAGCGTAACCATGAAAAGTGCAAGATCCTACAGCTGGGTCGGAGCAATCCCAGGCATAGCTGTAGATTGGGCAGAGAAGAGATTCAGAGCAGCCCTGCAGAGAAGGACTTGGAGGTGTTGGCTGATGAAAAATGAACATGAGCCGGCTTCAGTGTGCGCTTGCAGCCCAGAAAGCCAACCGTATCCTGGGCTGCATCAAAAGGAGTGTGACCAGCAGGTCGAAGGAGGTGATCCTGCCCCTCTACTCCACTCTTGTGAGACCTCACTTGGAATATTGTGTGCAGTTTTGGTGTCCTCAACATAAAAGGACATGGAACTGTTGGAACAAGTCCAGAGGAGGGCCACAAGGATGATCAGGGGCCTGGAGCACCTCCCATATGAAGATAGGCTGAGAAAGTTGGGGCTGTTCAGCCTGGAGAACAGAAGGCTGTGTGGAGACCTCATAGCAGCCTTCCAATATCTGAAGGGAGCCTATAGGGATGCTGGGGATGGACTCTTCATGAGGGACTGTAGTGAGAGGACAAGGGTAACGGGTTCAAACTTAAACAGGGAAAGTTTAGACTGGATATGAGGAAGAAATTCTTTACTGTAAGGGTGGTGAGGCACTGGAATGGGTTACCCAGGGAAGTTGTGAATGCTCCATTGCTGGCAGCGTTCAAGGCTGGATTGGACATAGCGTTGTGTGGCATGGTTTAGTGGGAGGTGTCTGTGCCCCTGGCAGGGGGGTTGGAACTAGATGATCTTAAGGTCCTTTCCAACCCTGACTATTCTATAATTCTATGATTCTATGACCCTTAAAGAATAGGGCAAAAATACCCAAACCCACGCACGTGGGTGTCCTCTACATTCAGGCATGGAATTCCCATTAATGTCAGTGGGAGTTCCATGTGGTGAGCATAATGAGAATGTGCTTTCACGTATATATGCAATAACTATTTGTTATTATGTGGTACACCAAAGAGCTTAATTTGACTGTACTTAGAGAATGTATTACAGCCAAATTCTACCTCTCACTGCTACAAGAGCAGACTGCAGCTTAACTGAAACCGAATCTGTGTAGGGATTGAAAAGCATACTACTCTGAGGTCTGGAGGTTGTTACATTTAGGCTTGAATCTATGCCAAAAAAAAAATCTTTTAACTAGAAGACCAAATAGATTGACAATTTTCAGCTCTTTACATATGACCAAAGATAAAAACAAATAGTATGCATAGTTGCAGATTTTTTCAGTTGTGTTGCACACTTCTTTTGCAAGCTGTTCCAGTGCCATTGTATCATCCATCTTGTTGGTTGTCTTCTGTTTAATCCAGATGAAATTTAAGAGTTGTTTGTGCAAGAATGACTAATGATAGCAGCTCATAGATAATCTTGGCCACAAAAGAGGGATTTTAGTCTCTTCATATGACATAGAATTTGTTGTTCTATTAGCCCCAGAGAGACTGGCACTCAACATAGTGGACCTGATGCTGTCGTTTATTAAGCAGCTCTGCTCCTGATCCAGGAAAGGATTTAACAATGGTGAACATTAAACATGGGAATAATTTGAATTAAAATGAATGGGACACATGCTTTGAATTAAAAGTATGCAAAGCACATTGCTGGATCAGGGACAGAACAGGCAGTCTGAGGAAGAGAGCTATCTGTGCCAGTGCCATTTAGTGAGCTGATGAAAATGCTCTCAGCTGATCAGCTTTTCTGAACAAAGGTCCAGTGTTCTGGTGAGAAAAGCTTAATGTTCACCTTTTCTCCTTTAAAAATGTCACTTTAATGTTTCCTGGACTTATAGCTGGATTTAACAGGGAAATGAAATTTCTTAAGTTAGATTTCCATCTGTAGACATTGAGGTGCTATACCAAAAGAAGTCAGCCTTATTCTACTTTACATCTTGGTAAAGATAGACACTGGAAAAGGATGTGACTTGCCCACCCACATCACAGAATCACAGAGTCACAGAATGCTCAGGGTTGCAAATGACCTTAAGATCATCTACTTCCAAAACCCCTTCCAAGGACAGAGATGCCTTCCACCAGACCAGTTTGCTCTAAGCCCTGTCCATCCTGGTCTTGAACACTGCCAGGGATGGAGCATTCACAACTTCCTTGGGTAGGCTGTTCCAGTGCCTCACCACCCTCACAGTAAATAACTTCTTCCTTATATATAACTTAAATATCCCCTGTTTAAGTTTAAACTGATTACCCCTTGTTCTATCGCTACAGTCCTGAAGAATCTCTCTCTGGAATCCTTGTAGGCCCCCTTGCATTTCATTTAATTCAGTTATTGTGTTTAAAATACTGGTCTTCACATCTAGAGACTTTTCAAAAGAATAGAGAGTGTTAAATTGAGTTTGTAAGAGACATGTGGGTGGGATGCAATTTTACAAGTGCACTAAATGTTTTTTTTGTTAAAATGTTTGAAAATTGTAAATAAGATATGGATTTAGTTACTGGATAAAATTTCCCTTGGACTTTACACAATGACAGATAACGACAAGAGCATTCAAATTCCATCTTAGTGGAATTTCTTCTGGATCTTAACAACATCTTCAGAACTTAATACTGCTTTGATTTCCTTCTAGAGTCTGCATGACTTATTCATAGTCCTTATAATTAGAAATCCAGATCTAGTAATGCTTCTTGAAGAGATACACCCATTATGACAGCATAATTATTGGGATGGCGAATCATAAAATTGGCATTACTGTATATTGTTAAACTACTGCTTTTTCTGTCATAGAGGACCACAATTTTCAGTCCTTTTAGTTTAGTGGGAAATAACTTTTCCTGCTCTAATGTATATATTACAAAACTTGACTAATGATGTTTCCCTTCATTCTGTAAACCATAAGAGGACAATTCATTATGTACTGCAGGCCTTTTTAGAACTGACAGCTACACTGTAATTACCTTCACACAGATATTTGTAATTGGACTTGAAACTTGGATAATTGAACTAATGTGTTTTGATCCATGAGTTTTTATATTGAGCTCTCTGAATGTAATTATACTTCATAAACAATAGCCTTTGTTTTTTAGTCAATCAATTCTTTCTTAGAAAATTTAGTTTCTTTGGTGAGTGGCTGCACAGGAGTAAGAACACAAGGTTGCTTGTGAGGAGTGAAAAAAGGGAAATTCTTCTAAAGTAGCTATTGAGTAGATAGCAAGTGAAGCTCCTTTCAGGCTCCAAATAAGAATGATTCAAAAACATATGTGATCAAACAAAGCCGATGTTGCAATAGAAACATCCCGCTGTACATAGAAATCAGACTACAAAAAAAGTACAAATGAGATATTTGTACTTTTGTTGGTTTTTTTTTCTAAGGAAAAGGTAATGAACTGATATTGATGCTTTTCTTCATGCATTTTTAATGCTAAAAATGTTCTTTCTATCTTACATTAAATACCTGTTTTTTCCTGTTTTCTTTCTCTTTTTTTTTTTTTTCTTTTCCCTTTCTAGTTATTTTTGCTCCTATCCTCTGTAATGAGTGAAAAGGTTTGAGGTTATTTCTGCATTCAGATCTCAGCACCAAGTCTTTGCCTTGGGGAAGGATGCTGTCCCTTTTGGGGCTACTGTTTATCAGCTAGACCCTTGAAATTTGGTCATTGCACTGTGGTTGTCAACATTGTATTAATTCATGGTGAGGAAAGAACAATGGAACCAATGGCTAGAGTAGTTTTTGTCTCTAGCAGAGGGGCCATCAATTCAACCATTAGGTTTTTGTGGGTTTGTGGCAGGGAGAAATATTGAGAGAAAATAGGACTTTTTCTTTTAGTGGTCCCTGTACCACTAATGCTCCTTAGAAGTAAAAAGTTAATATCTGGAATAGGGACTTACTTTGTCACTGTAAGGAATTAAATTCTGTAAGGAATGAAAAATACTTCAGTGTAATTTGCTCTTGTTCTTTTTTTTCAGACCCATTAGTTTCTCTGAGTGTTTTAAGTTCCTGCTAATCTCCTGCTGGAGATCTGTAAAGTATTCTGTGGGTACATGTCTGAAGGCAACATACATCTGTGGCCTCAACTGTTTGCTTTTTAGTATTTTTAATTCAAGTATTTCTGGCTATAAGAAGTTGTGCTTTTCAATATACTTTGTTGTAATATACTTGTTGTCTGTTGTATTAGCTGCTTGATAAAACAGGATGTGAAAAACATACAGGTTAACACTGTTAAGTCCTTCAGGCCTGGAGGAACCAACATAGTGTTCAATAAACAGGAATAAATCTGGGTATGTCATGTGCTGGCCATTTGAAGATTACCCAGCAAGCATTTATTTTCCTCTTTGAGGGAAAATATAATCGTTTCAGTTTTCTTTCTTGATTAAACTCACTATCCCAGCAGAAAATCTGCTCTAGAAGTTCTTCAGAAGTTAGATTCATGCAGGCTACTTCCCCTCTGAATATAATGTTTATTTTAAAGGATAATTTCTTTTATTATTATTTCTCTTTATTCATTTAATATACTAGTTTAAGAATCCGCAATGATTTCTAACTAGAAATGGTGTAAAAGTACATTTCAGAAGAAAAGAAAAGAAAAAAACCATAAACAAACAAACAAACAAAAACCCCAAGCAAATGATATTTTTGAGAAATGGAGACACTGAAAAATCTGGTTTTGTTCATTTTTTCACTTCAAAAGGGAGGAAGTTTGAGAAGTGTGGGATGAAACTTTTTTTGTGTGGGAAGTTCCAAGCAGTCTTAAGCAAAGCAGTTGCAAAATCATTTGACTAATAAAAATCATAATCCATGGTGCAGAAAGGTTAGATTCCTTGGTAGGTGGTCTCTGAAACATGCTGGTTGGTGTACCAGGAGAGAGAAAGATTTTACTAGCTTTTATTCTTGATGTTTGATGCTACATTTCTCGAGGACAGTGAAATGCACAAGCTGGTGTGTAGTAGGCAAATCTGTCTCAATTTTAGGCAGTTCTCTAAGGAATTTAAATATAGATAATGTTCAGTGGGGCAGCTTTCAAGGAGAACATAGATTTCCTCAGTCTCCTGGCAGGCTACTGACAGATGAAAATTCTTCTGGCGGTAAATATATACATAGCTATAAAATATAGATTTTGTAATATGTATTTTAATGGTCTAGAGCTACTGATTTGACAAGAAGCCATTAGCATATTAGCTGCCAAAAAAAAGAGCTGTGAGAAGGTAGTTTTAGTCACAGCTCCAAATTCACTGATAGAGACCATTCCTAATAGATCAGTGCCTCAGGAATTTGTATGTTGCAATTGTAAAGCAACAGCTGGAAAGCAACAGGAGGTTCAAACTGCCTTGTAATAGGTACCTACTCAGCCAGGATTTTGGTAGACAGATTAGCGAATGACCCGAGCAGACTTGTTGGACCAGATCAGAACTGACAGTTTATAGAATTCCCAACCCCAAATTAGGACCACAACTAAATGAATCCTGTAATAAAAATGTTGTTGATAGTATTTAAAAGATCAGCATAAGCATTAGGTGGTTACTTATGGATAACCCTAACCTCGATCTTGGTATATATCCAGTCTGACGACCACGTTCATTTACTGCCAGACTGCAGAGCAGTTCAGGTTGTCGTGGAGGAAGCTGGGTATTAAATACAGAACAAAATGCAAAGGCAGTAGAGTATAAGGCCACAAGGTGTCCTGTTTACTCTATGCACCATCTTAAACTGCTTGGAGCCTGGACAGTGATTTGGGTTAATTTGGGCCTGTTTGGCTGAGAGATTTAAATTGTGCAGGTGTGATATGTGTGTGCACATATTTCTGACTTGCCAAGTACGTGTCCCACCAGTGCTGCATCTGGCCTTCGTTGACAGCATTTGGAAGTACGTTTTAAACTGCTGAGTCAAGCAGCTTGTTGAGAAAGACCCTCAGAGAATACAAGGGGCAGATTGTATGCCAGTTAGCAAGTTAGCCCTCATCACTGGAAAAAAAATATGTAAAAGGACAGTGGGAGCAAAGACTTTGTCTTTACCTGTCGAAGTTAAAATAGACTAGATGGTCAGCTTGTACAAACACCTGGCATAGTTGAAAAAAGGAAAGAGGACAGATGGTTGGGAAAGAAAGAGTTGTTAATAACCTCTTGATAGTAGCCTTGTGTGGAAAGATGCCATGTTGGCTAACCAGCACTTGTTAAGGAATGTATGGGAAAGTCTCCACTCACCAAAGTGCTGAGTGTATGAAGCCCTGTTTTGAATAAATACGCTGCTGAAGTATTCTGATGAAAAGGGTGGTTTGGCTAATTGAGGTGTAGGATTATAGCACCATGCTTCTAGAACATAATTTATGAATGCATATAAAACAACAGATATATTTTATTTGCATGTCTGCGTTCTTGCTTTGTTGTTTTTTTCATACAGATGAATCAAAATCCAGCCCTTCAAGCTGGCCTTTAGATATGTCTGTGTCTATCTAGAGGTCTGGCTAGGTTTCAACTAAGGGTGGAAGTGTGAGAAGTGAGATGTGTTAAAGAGCTGTGAGGTGTCCAACCAGATTGTCACTGAGCAGTCTTTCCCTCATTCAAGCTTTAGACCATGGTTCTTGTCCAGAGGATGGAAAACAGCTACTAACATGGTAGTAAAAGTCTATATATAAACAGAGAAGGCTGTGTGGAGACCTCCACGTTGGAGCCTTCCAATATCTCAAGGGGGCCTATGGGGATGCTGGGGAGGGACTCTTCATGAGGGACTGTAGTGATAGGACAAGGGTAACGGGTTCAAACTTAAACAGGGGAAGTTTAGATTGGATATAAGGAAGAAATTCTTTACTGTAAGGGTGGTGAGGCAGTGGAATGGGTTGCCCAGGGAAGTTGTGAATGCTCCATTGCTGGCAGTGTTCAAGGCTGGGTTGGATAGAGCCTTGTGTGGCATGGTTTAGTGGGAGGTGTCCGTGCCCCTGGCAGGGGGGTTGGAACTAGATGATCTTAAGGTCCTTTCCAACCCTAACTATTCTATGATTCTATGATTCTTGCAACAATTCCACTGAGTGCAGAAAGGTTAAAGAGGGTACCTGTTATAACGTGAAGTCTGAACCCTCTGGGATTTAGTTACTCATTCTGCCTGTTGAGCTAGAAAATCATCTACTCTAAAATAATTTTTCCTGACCATAAGGTCAGTATTCCCCTAAATTCTGTGTGAGTAGAAATTAGTATTTCTGTGTCACCTTTAAAGCTGATTAGTTAGTGAGGACTGTGTGGTATATTGACTACTAAAATGCTGGGACCCACTAAAGCATACTAAACTTTGAGCTGCCATCGTTATAGGTATGACCCCTGAGCAAAAGAAAAATTGTAGAGGTTTTGAATTTTTATAGACCTGACTCTTAATCCTCAGAACCAGTTATACTTAACAAAAGATGATTTAGGTATTTCCTTTGTGCTCACAGGCATCTGGAAGGAGGTTAGGTACGAACAGAGCAAGAAATAGGAAGACCAGCATGGAGAAATTCTCAGATATACATTGAATGGGATCTTCATAGCCTGTGGTGATCAGTATACTCTGGACTTAGGTTAGTGCCCAAGATCAATTTGGGTGAAATCCCTTTGAGAAAAAGTAGTGAGCCAAGAGCTCTCCTTTTCATCCTGGCAATTTAAGATGGTACCTTTTTTGAGCCTGTCTAGATTAGATAAATCTGAGAGACCTCTAAGCTACTAAACAGCGTTTCTCCTGTTTGAAACAATTGGTTTATTAAAACTGGCTAGTGCCCTTTCTGATTTAGCCAGACATGCAAGCATTTGTTCACATCCCTTTGCCTTCAAAGAGATGTGTGAAGAATGTTCTGTAATAGGTCTGGCTGGATAATTTCTGCTGTTCAAAAAGGAAAGTTTAGAATTGGTTTGAATTTGCAAAATAGGCTAGACCCCAAAATGCATATGTTAGAGTGACATTCAGACATCATTTGTTTCCACACCTGAGGTTTACGTTTCTGAAACGTCTTTTACTGGTTTTCCTCTGAATAATCAACTATTCAACTATTCCAAGAATAAACACATGAGTCTGTAACATCTAAGATTTTCTTCATTGCTGTATTTGTTTTGGTTATGTGAACTCACTTTTTAGTGCAGTATGAATGGTTATCATAGAATCATAGAATAGTTAGGGTTGGAAAGGACCATAAGATCATCGAGTTCCAATCCCCCTGCCATGGGCAGGGACACCTCCCACTAAACCATGCCACCCAAGGCTCTGTCCAACCTGGCCTTCAAGATTGCAGATTGTTCCTGCATGCACTGGTAAACCACTGTGCTCATACTACAATATAAGTGAGGACTTAATCTGTGTTTTCAAAAAGACGTAAAATGTTCACATTATTATGTGGGGATTACCAAGTAAAACAGTTGCAAAACTAAAAAAACCAAAAACCTGTGATCTCAGTCTCCAAAACCATCTACTACCGATAGGTTACACTCTTCTGTACTGAAGCAATATATACATTTCTGTTCTATCATGACACATGATACTTTCAGTTTGTAAAATACTGTTTGAACAAATGGTCCCTAGGTAGAAAACCCAAACAAAGCCACTAAAGGCCATGATTCCCTTGAGTGCCAAATTTAATTTCTTCTCATATTTTTAAGTAATGTTTCTACCAAAAATTAACCCCTCAGATGATTTTCAATCAGGTCTAAACAGCTTCAAGAGCTAATTAAAATATGAAGTCAGTTAACTTCTGTTGAGGGTGGGGGAAAGCAAGAGAATCAGTTCAGAATTGAAGACCTTCACAGTACTATTTGGAGAATGTAAAAAAACCTTGGAAGCAGAAGCATGAATCTTCACACCAGGTTCACAAAGGGATTTTGGCACTTTTCCACAGTAAGTATTTGGCGGGGAAGATATTATTTTACCTCATCATTCAAGGATAGTTACTTGGATACAGAATCCAAATACTGATACAGTCATCCCTGGGTTCTGCTGAAATCAAAGAAAAGAAAAGGCAGAACACAAGTTCGCTGATTCACAGTTTGGAAAGCCTGAGTATCTTGCATTGTTGTTATTGTTTTGATCTAGTTTGCCCCATTTCAAAAATCTTACACCACATGATGTAGATTGTAATGTTCTGTGCAAATTCAGCTCTTTCAAATTCAGTGACTTCTGAGACTATTTCAACGTATATTAGTCCCAAGTCCAAAAAAATTGTATCAAAGCTGTGGGTTTCATACCATTTTCACAACAGTGTGTCTTTATGTGTTTCAATCCAACTATAGGATATTACCAGCTTGCTTCATACCATCTATGAAGTAGTTGATGCATCAGTAAATCATTCTCCTAGTTCCAGCAAAACTCTGCGAGTGAAACTTACTGTGGCACCAGATGGCAGCCAGAAGAAAAAGAGCATCTTGTTGAATCATTCTGGTGAGGATGTGTGATCAGCCATTGGAAAAAGTACAAAAGATTTCAAGAATCCCTCAAAAATACAACTTTCATATTTTGTTACTGCGATTAAATATATGCATAAAGGCAAATAATTATGTGGGTATTTTAAACCCTATAAGTCTGCTTTGTGGGTGCAAAATTGCCTACCCTTCTCTTTTCAGTGTGCCTTATGCAAATTAGAGTTCCCTTACCTGATTGACTGTTTCTTTTCGGAAGCTGCAGTTGCCTTTAAGGTGTGTAATTACCTTTGTATACCACAAGGCAAATTTAAGGCCTTTTCAACTTGTACGGCTTTAACTCTGCTGATGCTACAGTGCTCAGCTTGTGTGGAAACAGGTGTAGTGGTATAAAATGTTTTTTGCAAGTGCAGAGCTGTCACTGCTGCTGGATAAGAACAAGCAATTCAGCATAAATAACCTTTATGAATCTATGCATAAAAATTGAACTTTTCTATAGTGGCAGAGCTTGCCACTGAAAATGGTGAAAATATAATATGATGGCTGATTCACATTATATTCACTATAATACTAGTTGTATAATTACTTCAGTAGGTGAAGTACTAAAAATACTCATTTAAAGTAATTTAAAGTATTTAAAGTAATACTACAGTAGAAAATGTGAGCACCTTACCCAAAAGGAAAGCCTTGTTACCTCACGTTTAATATATCCATCTACTCAGTCAAGTGCAGACATAAGAAAATATGTGCTTCTGGGGAGCTCTGTGGTCCATTAGCATGGCATGAAGCTCCAAGCTGCTGAGCCCTCCTGAGAGACAAGTATATCAGTGTGAATAAAGCTCCATTTAACCTGACACATGGCTTGCAGCCTAATGTCCTACAGTCAAAGTTATGCCTGCCTAAAATCTGTTGTGTGGACAAAAGCACTTTTGAGAAGGGCACATGAAATAATACATTACATCTTGATCTACCAACAAGAAAAATGCATTTGCAATATGGCATATTAGTTATGCTGATAAGCAAGGACAGTAATGTGAGAATAATGTCCTTTCTCTTGGCAGATTTGCAGAGTGCCAGGCATAGAGCTGAAAGCAAAGTTAATGAAGAAGTAAGAAGCTCTGAGAAAAGGCAGCGGGCTTCTCTCAGGTAAGGGGAAAGAACCCTATGTCCTAACAGGCACTGGGTACCTCTAAGGAAACCTCAACCATTGATTTCTTGTTTGTTTGCTTGCTTTAGTTTTAAAAATTATGTTAAAACAAAGGAATTACAGGATTTTCGCTATGGAACCATCAGCAGATTCCAGGGGTGAATACTTCGTATATTAAAATGAAACCGAAAAAGCAAATCTGTAGGATCGGTGACCCAAATTTTCTTCTTCTGTTGGCTCTTTGGAGGACATGCAATGTCTTTTTAGATGCTATCTGTAAATATTGTGCCTACTAGTGGAGTTTATAGTGCAGCCTTTGGCTAAAAGTGTCCCAAACCCTTTTAATCTCAACAGAGGCCAACTCCCGCCTTTCTCTGTCCTCCACAGTGTCATGGGTTCAGCAGTAGCAGTCATTTTTCTGCTTCTTGGTAGCTGGCACAACGCTGTGTTTTTGATTTTGGGCCTGGGAGCAGCGCTGATAACACCAGTGTTTTCATTTACTGCTTGGTAATGTTTTGGTCTGACCAAGGACTTTCTGAGCCTCATGCTCTGCCAGGGAGGAGGGGAAGCCGGGAGGAAGCAGAGACAGGACACCTGACCCAAACTGACCAAAGAGGTTATTCCATACCACAGCACATCATGCCCAGGATGTAAAAGAGAGAGCAGAGACCCGGAAGGGTGGGGGGTTCGCTGAGTGCTCGGGCTTGGTCTTGGATGGTGAGCAGTTGTATTCTCTTTCCTTGTATTTGCCTTGTCATTATTATTATTGGTGGTAGCAGTAGTGGTTTGTATTATACTTTAGTTACTAAACTGTTCTTATCACAACCTGTAGGAGTTGCATTCTTTTGATTCTCCTCCCCGTCCACCAGGGAGCAGGGGGAAGAAAGAGAGGGGAGTGAGTGAGAGAATGGGCTGCGTGATTTACAGCTTAAACCACGACACACAGTGACTTAGCAAAGGCACCATCTCTGCTGACTCCCACTTTTTAGAAACCATGTTTCCCTGCTGCTACATCAGCTTTAGGTCAACTTCTCCTTTGCAGAATTAGTTATTTGGTAGTACCCATGAGGAATTAGTCTACTTGCTTAGAACTAATATATTTAATGTAATCTTACAGGAAAATTTGGACTTTTATTTCTTTGTAAGTTTCAGAATACATTTCACCACTTGAAAAAATATGTCTGATGTCTTTCAATGGACTCCACCCTGTGTGACTCAGGGTGCATCCATTTCCAATAAAGCACAAGCACAGTGGGCTTCTTTTATGAAGAGATGCAGGTACACTTGCAGCCATCTATGGATTAGATAAAAAAAAACCACACAGTTTTAGTTCTTCCCTAATAGAAAGCACAATAATATTTTGGGTGCCAGTCCAGAACAGGCCTTCTTCCTCTGAACACGTGTAATCATGTGTATTTATCCTGTTATCAAGGGTTCTGCCTACCTGATAGATATTACCTGCACTGAACTTCAGTTATTTGATAATCATTTGCAATGTATTTTTCAGGTACTAAATATTTTTACAGCTAAGAAAAATGTTAATCTCTCAGTCACATGTAGGTATACTATTCCTTTTCTGAATTTAATATTCTAATGGATAGAAAAACAAGTCAAAAGCAGATAATTTTGATAGATTTGAACATAGAGCAGTTGCTCCAAACAGGTAAACTTGGTGTATAGGTTTGATCTGGTTTAGGATTTTAAGTTTAACACTAAGAGGGGAAGTGTTCACTGAAGTGCTGCAGTAATGACATTGAATCATTTGTTACATTTGTTTCTTCAGTTGCAAATTTAAGAAAAAAAATAAAAATCCACTCTTAGCTTTCCTTGGATTTAGGGATATTTGTCCAAATACATAATACATTTATCAGAAGGAGCATTCAGTCTTATTAAAGATGACAACAAAACAGTGACTCCCTTTTTTGGATAGAGTAAAAATGCCAGTGTGTTGTCCCAGTGAGTATATCCCAGTACAATCAAATTTCTGATTAAAAGAAGACTAAAATGAGTTCTAATCTTATGTTAGGAACAAAATCTTCTGTGAACTAAAGAATACTCCATGGTTTTGCTTGCTGGCCTCAATGTAGTATTCAGATTCCCTCTGCCCATTAGCAAAGGTTTGCCCTGTGTGAATTTAAAGGCCTGTTTTTTACTTGATAATCTCTTGCAAAATGCCCCTTTCAGTTGTAAAAATCCCCTTGAAGTCCTGGTTTTGCAAATTTAGTGGTTTTACGAACAGCAGCCATTTCCTTAAATCCACAGTCACAGGGGCATCAAATGTTGGGGTAGAATCTTGGCTCTGCTGTATGTCCTTCTCATCCCTTTGGATAGAGACTTCCTAGACAGAACAAATCTGTATCTTGAGCTGAGCAGATCAGCATCAGACAACTGTTAGTATCTAACAGGCTTTGTTACATCTCATAAAATGTGGGCAGGACAAAGAATGTCCTGTTCACGCTGCGTGTGTTGCAGGGACGTTGCCGCGCTCTGGCCAAATTGCTAACCCTCAGGAGAGCTCCCTGAGGCTCATAACAGAATCTCATGATATTAATGCAGATGCTTCTCCTTTGAAAGCAGCAATGAGGACTTTGTGGGAAGTGCACACATTTCAGAAATTCAGTCACTTAGGAATTCTAGGCAAGATGTGATTAATATTCAAGACAAAATGGATAAAAGTGTTTTTATCCTGAAGGGGGGAGATTGATGGGTTAGATTTTTCATCTGATGGAAGCTACAGGCAGTTTTCACCTTCAGGGCTAATACAAGTATCAAGATAAGTAGCTACATTCATAGCTAGTTTGCCTGGCATGCGTGGTACAAAATGGATGGTGGAAGAGCACCGGCAGGCAGTTTTGTGGGTTGGGAATGTTTGTGCCATTCTAGTTCATATTTCACATCAGCCTCTAAAACATCTTTTTACCCGCAGGTACACATTCTCACTTTCTTTCTTTTCTGCTGAAGTGATTTCTTCCTGATTGGCTTAAACTCTATGTTATCAATGAGCATAGCTTTCAGGAAATCTCCTTGCATTTTTCTACCCTGGGCTCTGCCACTGCACTATTCCCCTTGCTGCTATATCATTGTGTGTTTATTGCCATCAGCATGACACCCCAGGGTAGAAATTTTAGAAAGGGCTTTTGTACACTTCACAAACACTTAAGCAGATGCCTTTTTTAATTAAAAACAAAGCCAACCAAAAACCAGTAACAACAGTGTGTATGTTTACACACTGCGCTTGGTGCATGCCTGTGTCTTCCCGTCTTCCCATCTTCCCATGTGTACACAGGAGAGCATCATGGGGCTGGATGCCAGATGCTTCAGTTCTCTGACTTAAGTTCTCTTTGACAGTAGAGCACAGGTCTCATCAGTATATAATTGCTTCACCATTTGTTTTTGCCTGAATATTGTTGAATGGCATCTTGCATGTCAGAAAGCTATTGGAATTCAGGAGTGTGGCAGTACTGGCATAGTTTTTCTTTAGTGTCTTGATGAGAGATAGAATTTATTACAGTAACAAAAAACCGGGTTCCTGCTAACTTGGTTTTCAACAGACAATGCTGTATACAGTGTTGCTTTCTTGTGTTGAATCAAACCCAGTGATGTTTTTTCTGGGTTAACTGTGTGTTGTGTGCAGCATGTGTGTGCAAGTCCCAATGGTTTCCACAGGCAGTTTGTGCCTGGCAATTCAAATTCCCCAGGGTCTAGCCCCAGAGATCTTTTATGTAGACCTGTGAAAGTGTAACAACTAAAAAAAGTGTGTCTGGGGCAGGAAAGGCACTGAGTTGGCTATGTATCCAAAAGAATAAGGAATATCTGGACATTCCCTCATTTTTGACAGTACTGTGTGTCACTTCTGGAGTTCAAGCTGCCTCAGAGTCTTTAAAGCTTACCTGCTATCCAGGCAGACTCTCCTCCATTCAGGAGACTCTACCTCTATCAAAGTAGAGCAAAAATCATCTTCCAGGTAGGTTAAGTCTTGCGACTTTTATCAAAGAAACTGCAGACCTTGTCTGACAGTGACACAGGGGACTCTGTTCTGTAATGTCCCTGAACAGTACTACACTAGACCAGGAAAGCAGTTTGTGCCAAAGCTCAGTGGGATCAGCAGCCTTTGGAAACCTGGAAATGTGTTAATAGACTTGAAGCGGAGTATTAGGCACCATGCAGTAGAGAGCCCAGATTTAGCAACTGGTGTAGCATACGAGGCCAAATTCTGGTCTAAGGTTGACATCAGTGCAATCTCACAGAGAAATAGCAAAGCCTATCTTGTGGCCTTGGATACTGAACTATCTGAATGCCAGGCAGGAACTTAATCAAGAGTTTTCTGCTTATCCTGTTTGTTATATTGAAATATTGTTCATATCTGCAGACATCCATTTAAATTGTTGAATTAAATTGTTCGGCATTATGGGCTACAATACTGTAAACCTCTGCCTGATTTTTTCTGCCTCATAAAGGAATGGTATTTCAGGTATTCATTCTCAGGAAATATTTCTGCTATAAATAAAATTGCAAAGCTGAGCAGAAAAAGGAGTCGAGATTCTGAAGCCAGCTCATTATCTGACCCTATTAGTTGTATTTTGGAAAGTGGCAGTTATCTCTGGGTGCCCTACCAACACCTTCACTTCTCAGGCTCTATCTAGTTACTAACCCTGTACTGTTGCCTCACTGCAGCAGATACGCATGACTAGCCTGACACGAGGCTTGCCCTGGTGCTTCCTCTCAGTGTTGGGAACAGTCATGAATCAAAGAGCAGGTTTTCTTTGGCATGTCCAGATTGGGTTGAATGGTTTGGCCCTAAGTCTCAATGTAATAAACCCTAGGAACAGTTTTATTTGTTTTTTCATGCGTAATGCAATTTGAAAGCCTCCCTTGCTTTGCAACATCGGGGTCGATTTATATGAGGGGAAAGAACAGTCAGTTCAGGCCTATCAACTTAGTAAATCCGGTCATCCAGGATTTCAAGCGTTTGTTGTTTCTTTGTGAGCAACTCATGTCACTTCAAAGGGGCCATCAGTTGTTGGTTTGCAGATGGTGATAACAACTTAAAAGAAGTTCTGCTGAACTGTAATTTTGCTTCCTGCTGACAGATATCACCAGAGCGAGAACAATCAAGAGCAAAGTGGGTGCTATCGTCATTGTGTTGATGAGAACATTGAAAGGAGAAACCACTATTTGGATCTTGCAGGAATAGAAAACTACACATCAAAGTTTGGGCCAGGTAATTTGATAATTTACCTTTTCATCTTTCCTGTCTTCAGTTGCATGTTCCACATCAGGGGCAGTGAATTGTGAACCTGTGTGATTTGTCTGTAGTGTCTTACTGTAAGGAATTGGACTGTGTGAATACTGCAAGATAATTACTAGTGAAGGTGGTATCACAATAGAGTGGCTAATGTGCTGCAAGCCTGCTTTGAAGTGCTTGTTTGTGTAGCTAAACTTGGAGATGAGCCTAGGAGAACAATCTCTGCATCTAAATAATTAAGTTTAGTCTATGGGTGAGGTGAGGACTGATTTTTGGATGTTAGAGTTTGTTCACAAGATGATACCAGCATATATTTTGTACTAGCTACTGACCAAAAAATAAGAGAGTGTGGGTTCATACCTGGAATTTTGGCTTTTGTCTGCACATTAAAGAGATTTGAATTTTCTCCTTGTCCCTGTCCTTTGCCAAGATTTTACTATTCCACTCGCAGTTATTTTGGTGAATTTCAGATAGGTGATGACAAAGGGAAGATAATATAAAGACTTTATGCATACAGACAGACATTCAATCCCATATAGATATGTACTTGTCTGTGTATTATTTACTAGCCAGAATTATTAAGTGTAATTAAACTAGACAGCTATAATTTTATTCACTTCCTTAGGAAAAATTCACTCTGCCAATAATGCTATCCCTGCCAACTGCATGCTACTAATTAAAACTTTGAAATACTAGATGACTAACTCAGCTTGTTATTTCCTAGGATCTCCTCCAGTGGCTCAAAAACATGACCCACCATGCAGAGTTGTGAATCAGACTAGATCCCGTTCTCATGAACCTGAAACCTTCCATGCACACCATAGGAAATCTCAAGTGGTGGATCCAAGCCACATCAATCTGGCTGAAAGTTCGTATGCCAGGATTGCAGAAATCCAACAGCGGCTACGGAACCAGGACTCCAGCAAGCACTTTGTGAGGTCTCCCAAGGCCCCGGGCAAAAACATTGCCCCTGTGCATCCTGGAAGGGCCGTTAGAAATAAACCTTTTCAAGGGGCACCCATGCCAATGGCTTCCCCTAGTGCAAGGGCGGGCCAGAATCTTCCTTACCTCCCCTTGCAATCTCAACAGGTTCACAAGAAGCATAAGCAGAGGGCAAAGGAGAATCACCAAATGTGCAAAACCTTCCATTCTCCAGGGACAGTTGTAGAAAAGGAACATGTGAGAGACCTACCCACAGTCATTTTATATGAAGGCCAAGTTGGACAGATGATACAAAGACATGAACACCACCACCACCACGAGCACCACCACCACTACCATCACTTCTACCAGACATAGAAGAGATCCCACCAACATCCTCCAGGAATCATCCCATATGAAGGAAATGTGTTCTTGTGATACCAGAACTAAGGCATTACTATGATTAATATTATTGTTACTCCATTAATATTCAGCTAGCATATATTTTAGAGGTTATACAGAACTCTTGAAACTTACCCTATTTATATGTTGTGGAATGGCATAGCTTACTTAAACACCTTGTGGGTTTGGTTTTTTTTTAAGTGGCTGTAAAACAGCAAACAGCCATAGCTTTTTGAGCTGTGATTTAATGCAGGTCATCAACGCACTTCTTTAAAAGTACTACTTCCATTGTAGTAGAAAAGATACTTCAAACACTCTTGCAGACATCTAGCTTACCACTCTGCTGTATGTCGGCTGATCGCACACAAGCCTTCTATCAGGGGAGCAATGTTCGAAGGGTTGGACTCCAGAGATACTCGGAATAATGGAAAATACAAACAGCTGCTACCTCTAGTATTATTCAGATTTTATTTTCTTTTTATTGATTGTAATATGCTACAGAAGGGGAATTTTAATATACTGCGTTCGTGTAGCGTGTTTGTGTTCACATCCTTTCAAATTACCTTAATAATTACAAGGAAATATTAGCTATACTTGTCAACAGAGCTACAGTTGTATGACTTACACTTTATTTTCTTGGAGATTCTTCACTGACACAAATATAGTCTGTTATATACTGGGTAATATTTAAATATACTTCTTTTTTTTTTCTTTTTTTTTTTTTTTTGTTTCTCCTGTTTGCTCTCCATTCTGTTTGGAGTAACTGTTTGAAAAGAGGAGGATGTGAAATGGGTTTTTCAAATGCATCACTAAACTTTAGTGCTTGGGCTATAAGTACAGTTCTTGGGGGTTTGAGAAGGAGAGAAGTTGTTTAGGGGTTTGTTTTGTTTAAATCCACAGTTCTTTTTTTTGAGAAAGAATTGAGGAAAATATACTTTCTCACTTTAAATGTTGGCAAATATATATAAAGTATAAATATAAATATATATATATATAAATCTGCACACTCTCAGGTACATTTTGTTGTGTTTTAGAAATCTGTGGTTTGAATATTAACATTATAATTATTTTTTTTTTTCCACGACAGTGACATTTTAGAAGCATATGCCATGGCATTTTCTTAGGTGGCTCCACTTTAAATTTCCCCAGCACCTACCAATTTTTGAGACAATTCAATATGTAAAAAAACATCGTTCACAGTCATTCTGGCCTCTTTTACTTTTTCAATACCATAGGGCTTCCATTCCATGAAGGAGAATGAGACCATACAAGACCTTACTGGCTGCTGAGAAATTTGAAGGTCAAACTGGAAAAGTGAAAAAAAGGGTCAGTACATCCAAGTTCTAGTTTCTATGGGGCCCACATCTGTAATACATTCAGTTGTGTTTTGTACAGATCACCATTTTGCAGGTAGAAAGTGACTGAAAACACCTATGTTGCTTTTGGAGCATTAGAGAACTCCTCACATCAAAATATAATTGTCCTATAAAAGTATTTGCTTTTGTCTTTAATTATTTAAAGTGTTGTGGTGTTTTGTCTATAGTATATATTGTAAAATGTAATTATCCCACATTGTTATAAGCCCTTTATGATTAGGGTATTTTTTTTCTGACTAGAGCTTTGATCAGTCCAAAATGGGGTATTACCCCGTTACTGCTGACTAGTTTTAGAGGGTTGTTGTCCTTTCTAAGAACATGGAGATATCAACCTTGAAAGAAAAATTGAAAGCCTTGCCTTCTTGTGGAATTGGAATAGAATCACTGCTTTGTGGTAATTAGGTCCATCTCTTGTCTCTCTGGATCAGCTGTTGTTTAGACTTATTGTCCTCTTTAAAAAATCTGGTCTATTTTATTCTATTTTTTTTAGCTGTCAGCAGTGTGCTCTGTTAAATCTAACAAACTGTTTTTAAAATGTGTTTGATCTGTGTGACAACTATACTGTTCTGTTTATTTTTAAAATTCCTAAAGTCCAAAAATATTTATATGCAGAATTTTCTGTATTGAAAATATGAAAAGGCCGCAAATTTGGTTAGTTACCACTGAGTTGTTCTATTCTAAGCCTTTTTGCTGCTTGTGTATCGTTCTTTTTCAATGTATATATAATTATGGACTGCAACAAAAAAAAAAAAAAAAGATGGCATTTATATGTCTAGTAGAAGGAATAAGCTTATTTATATTATAGTGTTAACAAAGTCTGATGTATTCAAGTAACTTACATTATACCGCATGCAAAACACAAAAGTGTACATTCCATCTAAGAAGGGATGCCATGCTATTTGTTTTGAAGATGTAATTAAAGCTGTTCTCTTTTCAGGGGAGCACCTGCCAGAAAAACTGGGAGGTGGGAATTATTCCTTAGTAAATTTTTTTTTAACACAGATTGTTGCTGAAAGCCAGAAAACGTTCTGGAAAACAAGAGTGCTTTCAGAACTGTGGGTTTTTCTAAGAAGGGGCAACAGAAGGGGATAAATCTTTCACCCAAAGATATTTTGCTGGAAAAGATAACAGCATGAATAACAAAATCCTATCTGATTGAAAAGTGTTCAGCACTGGCTGTGCCAAGGCAACTCTGAAATGTAACACAACTGGCCATTGGTTATAAGCTTGCCTTGATTTGTTTTGGTTTCTTGTATTTGGGGATTCAATGAACTAATTTTACCTTGCTCAGTTTCTGTGAAATACAAATACATTTTAGTAACGTGGCATCCCCATACTAAAACTTTACACCAGCCATGTATGGACATACAGTATCTACGTACTGCGTTGCAGTTGTGTTACGTGCAGTAAGTGTGAATAACATGTAGCACAGCTTCTTTTCACAGAATCTTAAATTTCCGTATCTTTTAAAAATGTTTGCTTTTCAGTATTTTGTATAGTAAATATAGATGGTTTTGACTAAATGCTATTTATTTAACAGCAAAAACTGTGCCAAGAGAACCCCCTGATAATTAAAGTTTTACTAGTTCAGAAAGTAGATTTCCTTCTTGTGGATTTCAGGGGCTTATTGCAATTGCTGTCAGTGCTTGCAGATCCCACTGATGAAAGAGCTTGCATTAACATTTTTTGGAACAGGATCAGGCCATAAGGTATGGACTGGGTGTGCTTTAGTTTTATATTTTAAACTATCAAGTTTCAAAGTTAAATTTCTTGTCCCCTACTGTTAGACCTGTGTCAAATAACTGATTTTTCAGCTTGTTTTTAAATCTGAAAATGATTTAAAATATATATGTATATATTTCTTTAAGTTGCTCAAAACTGTGGATGAATCTGAATATAAAATAGATTAGTTTCTGGTTAAACAAAAAATTGCATTTCTGAGAAAAAAAAAAGAAATTATTATTATTTAAAAGTAAAATGGAGCGGCATAAAGTAATTCCAAATGAAAACTCTAGTTTTTTCACTTACTACTTCTGTTTTTTCAAAAAAGCAGTTGAGCAAAACAAAGTGAATCCCAAAATTTGCACTATTTGCTGAAAAAGATTTCAGTGGAAAAATTTTGCTCACCTTTACTAGCTGCAATTTTTGGGAAGCCAGTTTTTTTTTGAAAATGAAGATTGCTAAGCTTTTCTCACAACTTCATGACCAGCTTACACAAAGGAAACTAAGCTAAGCGTAATGAAGTAAAATCTTTGTCCTAGTGAAATCTTTGGGAAGCCTGCCAGATTCCCACTGGCTTCAGGGTGCCTATAATTTCATTCCAGGAATGTGGGTTTGAAGTCTACATAATGTGCAGACAGTGATTTCAGTATTTATTTTTTATGCATTTTACTGCTGATGGTTTTGTAGTAGCTAATATTAAATGAAAATTTTACTGTAAGAGATCAAGCTGGTAAATTAATGAAGATTAGCAGCAAATATTGTGCTTTATACTGATGTCACTGGAGGACCTCAAGGCACTTCCATTTGTTTTTGAAACATTCACATGTTATTTAGTCACTATTAGAAATGAAGACCCAGTTCTGCCCTCCGATGATGAAGTACAGGTTCTCCTGGCATATTGGCAGACCAGCCTGTTAAGGCCACAAGAAATTAAAAAGCCAAATACATGACTGCTATAACTGCCTTCCTACTGTAGTTGTCATAAGCACAGAACAGCGAAGCATAGCTGGACTACTTTAAAGCTGTATATGTGTGTGTATATATATATGTGTGTGTATATATATATATATACATGTGTGTGTCATCTAGCAGAAGTTAGTAAATGGCACAAGATGGATTCTGACAGAGGTGATCTGTTGTAAAGGGATAAGTACTGTGTATGCTCAGCAGTCTACAAGTTGCCACATAAATATACAGATATGCAAATTATTATTGTTCTCCATATGTCATTGCGTACCTCAGTTATTGAATGACAGATTTCATTTGTGTTCCAATTAGCAGGAAAGTTAGGCCCCTTGTGGCCAAGACTATACTTCAGAAAAATTCATCATGCCAAAAAATTTACAAAACATTCAGCGTGATTTTTGCCTGGAGTACAGGCAAGAATGTTCATGTTTGGAAATGTGTCAGCTGAGCAAGTCTCACGTTTAATTACCTTGATGCAATTCATCAAGATCTAAAAATATGTTTTCAAACATGACTTATTCATGATTTTGCTGGGAACCAAGTCATATTCAGCATCCTGTTAATTGTCAGGCTCCCTTTTTTTTGAAATGTACCAAGCAGAAACATGTTTGAAAATCCATGAAATAAAAATTGAACTTAATGTGTTCTCTAAACATCTTCTGGAAGATTTCTTTTTTAATGCACTTAGCAGCAAAACCAACCTCAGTTTATCACTTTTTTTTTTTCATATTTGACGGATGTTTAGTTGATTTGACTTAGATGGGGCTGGTTTGATTTTTTTTTTTTTTTGCTTGTGTACATTTAAAATGTGCTAAAAATGAGCTAAAAAGGACAGACACAGAAAAGCAAATAACTTTATATTGAAATTACTTAGTAGACATTGAAATGCATCTTATTTGAAATTTGGATTATAGGTATTAAATAATGAGGTTTTTCAATTATACTTTAATTTACTTTTATATTTCTATATAATTTAGATAATTTGATCCTACTGAGCTAAAATTATAGAAATCATATGGATGAGTTTTAAACTATGTTTTAAAATAGCAGGACTTAAGGACTATGGCATGGATTACTGTGAAAGTTAGAGCTGTGAAGAAAGACTGACAAGGGAAGAATGGAAAGATTTGAGATATGTATGGATAGCATAGAACTGTCTGATAGAGGTGCAGAGGGAGACAGACAAGAGGCAGGAAAATACTGTATGGAGAAACTATATTCATGTTACTTTTTTAATCTCTTATGGTACACTTATTGCTTATAAAACAGCACGAGTAGTTCATGGAATGCTTTTCACTGGGAAAGCTTGAAGACTTCCTAGAAGAGGTCAATCTCCAGTGTGCAGTGGGAGAAGCAAGGAAGAGAAGTTGTAGATAATCACCACTAGGGCTGTAACAGGGTAATAGATGATGCCCCAGTTCCTGAGTCCCTGTCCAAGCTGAGGGAAGTATTTTCAGAAACAGAGGAATGTGTTTCTACAGATGTTTTCAATATTCCTGTAGAATGTGTTTTGAATAAATAGTAGCCTCAATTCTTTTTCTGTTTGATTGCAAACATACATAAGTTGGTCAAACGTTGCCCAGAGCTTCTATATCTTTTAAGGGGATTAATAAATTTGGCAATGGGCAAACGTTAATAATAACAGGCTTAATGGTAATGATGTGCACTGTGCTTTCTTGTTTTCATGACATGTCTATAGAGTGGGGTCTGTGTCTTCCTCTGAGTGCCTAGTCTGTATAGCCAAAGCAGCCTGTAATTGCTGCCAGCTAAGAGGTGTACTGTTTTGGTGAGCCTGTACTTTGTGGATGAAGATAGGGGTTCAGATCCTTCTGGTGCTGAGTGCTTATTCTTGCACTTAATCCTCCCCATTCTGTTTCATTCAAGAAGTATAACACTCTGAGGCTTTGTGAATTTTCTAATAAAACACCAAATAAACTGGGCCAGATTTGTCTTCAGCTTCACAAATGGAAGCCAGAAACGCCCCATGCATGTCTTGGAATTTGGACCTTCAAATGCAGTTTGCTATATGAGTCATCATTTTTTCTTGTACTAATTTCAAATATTTGATAAGCTCTTTTTATTGTTTACAAGTTTAAAAAGACAAATAAAACTTTGTAGATTAAAATGTTGTTTTGGAGGTTGTATTTTGTCTGCTCTCACTGGAGTTCTTTAAACCATCTTTTTGTGGGCTTTAGCTTAAACCTACAAAGTGTCTTTGGAGTGGGTGTTTATAGTTCTTCACTTGCGTGTTCACAGGATAAGACTGTTGATAGATGAATAAAGTGCCACTTGAAGTTGTTAACAACCAGGACTGGAAACGCTAGTGCTACTAAGATAAACAGTGAAATGCTATGGCAATTGAGCATTAAGGTCTCACTTGTCCAGTGCTGATTTTTAAAGCTGTAGATAAGGTGCTTTATAGATACACATGGCCATGGGGACTGGAGGTATTTATTCCACCCTTCTCTGAGTGCTGTATGGACTCCTGTGCAATGCTTTCCCAGGGCATCCTTGCATACTCAATGTGCCATTAGGAAGCAGGAATATGAAAATTGTAATGTTTCAGTCTGAAGCAATTAACCCTCTCATCCTGCAAGGAATGGAGGGGAGGAAAAGCTCAATTAAAGAGACCCAGAGTTTCCAGTAAGTGCAAAAGTATGAAGAGAAGCAAAAAGCAGCACTGTGGGCCTTGCGTTCCTCCTGTGTCTTTACACTCTTCTCAGGGAATTTTTTTTACTTTTGATGTCTATAATCACAACTTCTTGCTGTTTGAGTGTGCCATCTGTTAAAGCCATAACACTCAGTGACTCTGCCTATGTGACTTATATAGGTTTCAATGGTAACTTTGTGCAGCTTTACTGGATCAGCAGATGTAAACAGAGATACTTCAATTTGCACTCTTTCTAGTGTAACTTAGGCTTGGAATCATGGCCCTGGGACACTCATAGCTTGCACTGATCAGGGACATGTTTTTATAAGAATTTTTCTGGTCAAATAAGTGGATGGTAAAATCAATTAATTTAAAGATTACAATCTCGACAGCTTAGGAGTCCAAAATAAAGAGTCGTTTTAGCTAGTGACTATGAATTAAAAGCTTAAGTCATAGTGTTTTCAGGAGTGGGGCAAGACTTTCATACCTTAGTCTGCTAAAAACATCATCACTGCAGCCCCTTTTCTTATAATAGAATCATGAATTCAGCATTCACAGAATACTATGTGTCTGCTGATTCTTTCTAACAATAGTCAATGATGTTTACTTTACTTGGAGCATTTATTCACATAGATACCACTTTTATTACCCACAAATGTAAAGGAAATCCGCTGAACAGCAGACCTCACCATGAACATCCTGTGTGCCCTGTTACCCACCTCCCCAAGGATGTGCAGGATGGAGTCACTCCAAAGAAGTGGTCTGAAATTTCCAGGCACATTAACTATTTCTGGGTATGTCTGCTATGTGTGTAACTCTGACAGAGTAATTTTAGGAGTATGAATGAATCCGAGGCAACTAACTCTTCCTTTTTCTCAAGAGGGGCATCGCTGCCTCATACTACCTAATCACTGCCCTCAATGCCAGTCTGTGGGTGCTATGGGACACAGGATAAGCTGATGCTTGTACTCAGAAAGGCCATAACTTCCAAAATGTTCCCCCATCCCTTTAGTTGGGGATAGGAAACATTTTGAAAGATGTCACTGTGAAAAAAACTTGAACAAGACAATTTTTTTTTGCTGTTGACTCTCTGCTGTGCCCTTTCATGGGTTTAAAATCCACTTATCTGAAAGTGTGCAGTTACATTTTTGTCCTTTTTCATCATTTAAGTGCATCTTCTTGATCTGAAGAAATAAAAGCAATTTTAAAAATTAGAGATTTTGTTTTCATATGTGCTGCCAAGTCTGATACTGCAAAGTAACTGCTGAATTGGCACAAGCAGTTTGAGAGAGCCAGCAGATTTAAGAAGGGAGAAGATAAACCTTATTATGTTTCTTTGCCAAAGGAGAAAAGAAACGATATTGACTTAAATGTGGGAAATTTAAAAGGGGCCATATGTTCTCACTTTGTGCTTTGTTTCTAATAGATAGACAGAAATCTTTGAAGTGTGGATTGGCACAGTAGGGTGCATGCTTCTGTAGAGAAAAGATGCTAAATGGGGAGGATGTGAGGGGGCACATGAAACTCTATTAGCCATGCAACAGCAAAGAGAGAAAGGCAAATCCAATGATAATGTACATCTGTTTCAGGGAATTTATAAGCTTTGAACATTTTTTATGTGCAGATAAGTGGATCCTTTTCTTACCATAACTTAGAACTTCAAAGCAGATTGTGTGGATAATGCAAATTGCTGAAATATGAGATTTTCCTACAAAGAGGTTTCCAAAAAAAAAAAAAAAAAAAAAAAAAGAATTAAGGCTAATTGATGCCACAGTCTTTTATGTACAGTGTAAAAACTCTACAAAAATTGATTTTTGCAGACTAAGAAATTGATGAAAAAATATTGAAGTCTCCTGTTTGCATTCAGGGACCGTAATTTGAAACTGAGGTTCTGTGAATTAAACATTTGTCTCTGATATCACTACGGCAATACTGTAACATAAATTAAGATATGTAGCCAAGCTGTAATTGTATCAAAGTCTGCCATGTCGCAAGAATGTAAAGCTCATGAGTGTGGCATGATACGCAGCACCTGACGTTAATATCACTGTCAACGTAACAAGGCAGGAATTTCTAGGACGTGAGGAAAAAAATGATTACAAGAGACAAAAAAGTAATGGAGGCTGGGGGGAGGCAGGAGGTGGAGGATACTGATATGGTTAAATCTTGGGAGTAGATGAATGTGTAACTTCTTAACTGCTCAGAAAAATTAGTTGAGCTCTGAACTGGGCGTTATGGCTGGGCTCGGGGATGCCAGCTGTGTTCCAGCTGGGAGATAGGAATATCCTATCTGAAAGTACAAGCCTATGACACCCTGTGTGAGAAACTGCAGAAGCAAAGAGATTTAGAAGACTTCATCTGTCACACATACTGCAAAGGTGCGTTCCCTTCTTCCCTTGGCACCTTCAGACTATAAAGCCAGCTTTGTATTTCTTCCTGCTGTGCAACTGCTGGGCACAGAGGTGCTGATGCTCATCTTGGTGCTAAACACATAGGCAACCAGAAGTGGGAGCTCATGCCTCATTCCTGAGTCTTTCCTCAAGCTTGGGTTCAATGCCAGCTTGGCATCTTCAGTGGGTGTTTCTTTCCTGCACTCCAGCCTGAAAAGACCGTTAAAACCTCAGCCCTGGTTTGCTTTGGGTTTTTTAATTCTTAAATCCATGCACAGTCTTGGTCACCATCTGTCATGGTGGGAAATCTTCAAAGGAAAGCACAGGCTTCAATACTCTGAAATAAGCTATGCGTTTTCATACTTTCACAGTACATTTTCACATCCAGGGCTTGTTCTTCTGCCCCAAACCCACCTCAGCTGCAGAGGGATTCACCATTTGCTGCCACCACAGCCCCTAGGCAGTACCAGCTTTGCCCCGTCAGCTGAGTTATGAGGTATGGTAAGGTTGAGGCATGGTGAGGAGGTATGGTTACCCTCAGAAGGGTGATTATTTTTCATCATTTGGCTTTGGAGGGAAGTTTTACCCTGGGATGTGAGGCTGTGCCATCTGTCCCTGTGCTGGTGGTGTATCTGCAATTAAACAGAACTCCCATGAGGTAATTAAATGATTTATCTCATGATTTGGACCAAAACTTCCTAGCTTTGGCAGCTCATCAGTATGATGAGGCTACGCTGGCAAAGGGTTAAACCTGAGAAGATCTCACCATGTCTGTTTATAATTGTACCCCAACAGCTGGGAAAGGGCGATGTTGAAAAGAACAGCTGTATGCCATCAGACTAAAGATAGAAACATGAAACATGCGGGCTAATTAAGTTCTCAAGTGGCAGCGTACAAAGTGTACAGACCAAACACAACAGTGCCTTCTGCTTGTTTTGATCAGCTCTGGTTCTATCACTGATGAAAATAAGCGCTTGGTTTGTCTCATTATGGCTGGCAGGGGATCCCTCACAGCCCTGTCGATGCTGCCCTCATGGTGAGTGGCTTGGTCTGGACACGGTGCCATTTCATAACCAGGAGGAGACTGTGGCCTCTGTTGTCAGCAAGTGGGGCCATCAGCAGCACTGTCAACTAATAAAGTGTGAAAATTGCTCTCAACTTTCGAGTTTACTTGCCTGCATTTTATTTTTCCCAGCCAGCTATATTAGACATTTTTACTCCATATAGGGGAAGTGAGCATTCTCTGACCACCTTAGCACAGCAGAATGGGATTTAATTTAGTTTATTTTCTCTTCCCTGATGTCATTCAGTCATTTCGTTTTTCCTTCAGAGGTGACTTTTTATTAGGTTGGTCAGCTTACTTCATAACTGGTTTGTAGCTCTGGTAACTTTTGATGTAGACTGCATGAGAGCCAGACTCTGAATTCTGAGTATAAAATTACCTTAAGGATAAACATGAAGAATAAAAATAATCTGAAAATCATCTTCAAAAATTAATTTTTGATGTTTCAAAGTCTCTCATGCTCCAACAGGAAGCAGAAGTAGCATGTTCAAGAGAGAAAGGCATGGCACAACTGCGGCTCTGCAGCAGTTTTTAAGTTGTGAAGCCGAAGGACTGTGACAGGTTTGAATTCTTTGCTTGTAATGATGTTCAGATAGGGACTTAAAGATGAAAATGCTCAGTGTGAAGAGATGCTCTTTCTTTCAAGTGTAATAGTCAGCTCTATGTTTGCATTTCTAAGTTGCTTCAATTAGAAGCGTAGGCCTGACTTCAAATTTTCTTTTATTATGGTACAGCTCCAGTGAATTCTGGAATTTAAATTTAATTCTATTTTCATTCCAGGCTAAATGTCTCAGCTGAAATCTTGAGTTTTCAGAAGGCAGTATTGTTAATGCCTGTTTCATTCCTGGTTCCCAGTAATTAAGTTATGACAAGGTATAGACACACGCACACACTTTTTTTTTTTAATGTGATCTTTCTCTCTAAAGTGTCCCTGATTTAATTTTGGAAGAGCCCCATTGTTCATTCTTTGGGATCTAAGTGCTCAGCCTGAACTTGTTGAACTGTACTGTCCACAGTAGTGGACTCCTTAAGGGAAATATGAATCAATGAAGCTACATCTGCATGCACAGGAGACCTGGCGTCCTGTAAGCTGTCAGGCCTCATTAACATACAGAACATATTGTTGAAGCTGCTGCACCACTGATGAATAACGTAAAGTGGTATTCTTTACAGTAAGAGCCTAAATTTCTCATGTATTTTGTCATGATGAGTTTCATATCTCTACTGAGAGAAGGTTAGACCCAGTCAAGCCCTTAATGATTTTGCTCGATATAGTAGTACTTCAATTAGCAATTAGAGCATCAGCTCTAGTTTGCTGTGTTGACCACTTGCAGTGGAATGGGGGTGTGGGGGGGTGCTAATTATTTTTTGTATGTCTTTTCTTCCCCCTCTTCCTTTTTTGCTTACTGCTGAAGGAGTTTGCTCATCTAGTTCCTACTACTGAGCTCTTTAGGTAAGGAGACTAGAGTGTAGATAACATCTTTAGATGGAGAGATGTAATGGTTCAAAGTGTGATAGCACTTCTGAAGTCTTTAAATATACATGAGCTGTTCTTCTCCCTTAATTGCAACAGTAAGTGCAACTGGGGGAAGGTAAATGAAAATCTGACATTGCAGTGGTACTATGTACTATAGCTGTAGTTCCAAGCAAGAAATACAACATATCCCTTGTTTTTTGGAAGGTTTCAGAGTTGCTGGAAAGATTTAACAGAAATGTTTGGGTCACTGCTGTGTAATGCTTGTTATCTGCCAGTGTGGAGGAAATGGATCAGTTTCCTTGACCAGGGTTTACAGCTACATGAGATCAGCTAATTATGCTAGTAATGAGCTGGTTTATTTATGAAATTTACAGAGATCACAATGCCCAATAGAGGTCCCAAATCTGCGTTAAATAAATACTACCAAAATAGGCAGTGCTAGCAGGTATTTTTAGCTTAGCATTGCAATTTTGACAGCAGCCAGGTCTGCATGTGTTTAATGGATGGGATGTAAACCTAACCATTGAGAAGTTACTTCCCAAGGCTTCTCAGCAGTCAGAAGATTGTCTGGAGTGATTCTGTCCTTTCAAAAACTCTCAGTCCCTTATGCAGAGCAATGGTCTTGCTATTATGATTCTGATGATTCATTTGCCATTTATTTACTGTTTTCTACTTTTGTCCTTGGTTTTAGCCTTCTAGTAGGGGGTGGGTTTTCAGGGAGAGCGGGGGGATTGCTTTTCCTCTTGGGGAACTACTGAGTGTGCTTAAGCAAGATGCTGGAGTGTCAGAGGGTGCTGGCAGGACTTCAAGGAGTCTGCAAGGAGCACAGAAGCAGGAGAAGCTGCAGCCTAGACTTAGGGACCTGCAGACCCTGTTGGCTGCAGCTCAGAAAGTCCTGGGGTGGCTGAAACCATTCCTGGAAATTAGGCCCATTCAGATTGGGAAAGTTCCATAGCCTGAACACGCTGATACTGGTAGAGAAGTATACTGCTGCTGCTGCAAAGGCATAGCTTGTGTCAGGATGTAGGCATCTTAAACTGGCATAACTGCTGCTCTATAATTTAGTCTGCTTTCTTTGCCTTCCCATCTCTAGTCTGCTGCTAAAACGAGATTCTTGCAGATGAGTTGGTACTGACAACTGTTTCTTTAAGGCTAGGCTAATACTTAATGAGGATATTTGTGGTAATTTGTAATGTGACCAGGCCGATAAATATGGCTTGTAGATGGTGTACATTTCAGTGTTTGGCCTGGGAAACAAAGGGAGCACACAGGATTTCACCTGGCTAATCCTTATTCCTTCCAACAATTATTTTCAACAATATCTGATAGGCAGCCTGAAAAAGGTGTTGCAGCATTGTACATGGGTGCTAGCAGCAAGGGGGATGGGTGTGTGAAAGGAAGTGAATGTGATGCTGATAAACAGTTCTCAATAATGTACAACCTTCAAGCACAGCAGATCACTAAATTGCTGTGATATTGCTATAAGTGATATAAATAATACTGTGAACATTTTTCTGTTAGACATTTAAGTGCTGGCAAGCCTTGGCCAGCTAATAACAACAGAGAAACAACCAGAAAGATTCATATGCATCCTAGAGATCAACAAACAGTCCTCCAAGGTAGACTGAGTAAGTGCTCTGACAAGGAGGCAATCTTGCTGGAATAACATTGAAAGCAGAGAGCAGAATAACAGTGAGTGTCAGGAGTATTGAGTCTACAAAGGGTTTGAATGCAGAGGGCAGCAATGACAGAGATTGAACTCCAAATGGCAGAAATGAAAAGGTTAAGTCACACACACAAAACTTCGTAGAGTCAGAAGGTGCTGCAGAAATCTGCCAAGTCTGTCAAAACCCCCCTGTACTAACAATGGTTTTTTTAGGCAATATCATTCTCCTCAAAATCTGCATTAATTCACAGGTCGTTTTTTTTTAACCTGACGCTCAAAATATCCGCTGAAAAACTTCTTCCGTTCTTCAGTAAGTGCTTGTCAGCCAAGGGGAAAAGGCTGATGCTCTAAGGCTTCCATTTTGAAACCTGGCTTATTTCAAGAGCCACCTTTGAAAACTCAGTGCTCTTTCATTGCAGGCATCCATTTTCGTTGGTTGGCTCTAACAGCACAGAAAATTGTCCAGATAATTTTTCCTATGTGGATGTTATAAGATCTAAATTACACTACAAAAAGAAACATTTTTAAGCACATTGTGTGTGTCTCTCTCTTTTAAATATAATGGATATTTTGTTTGTATAGGCAGACAGAACACAATAGAACCTTATGCTGAACCATCTTTTAGCCTTTGTACCTACAATATTGCTTGTTCTGCTACTAAGTAGTGGTATCAAAACCAGAAACTGCAGCATAAAATGGTGTTTTCTTTTAAACACTTGAGAGGCATAAACTACTGTTCAGATTTCTTCATTTTATAAGGTCCACTGACAGTCTACCAGTTTGGGTTTTTGCAAGAAAGTGGAAGTAGTTATTTGGATTGACCTGTGTGAGAAATTTACTCTTTAATCTAGGTCAATTTTTAGCTTGGGCAGCAGTTGTTTGATGAAGATAGGCTAACAAGGATTTTCTTTTGGCTTCCAGCAAACTTTGAGCCAAAAGAGATGGTATATTGTGAGCTGAGCTACTTGGGTTTCATTCACCTGCAGTCACATCTGTATGTTTTTGCAGAGCCATCTTCAAAACCCTACTCATTCACTTCTTTCAGAGACAGACATCAACCTGGTTTATGGCTAAGTTAATTTTCTAGGTCAGTCAGAACTTCACAGGTTTGAATAAAGTAAAAGCAAGGTAGACAGGGTTTAGCTATTAAACCTCTCTGTACCCACGCTTAGTTGTCTGACAGAATTAGGATCACTTAGGCTCCACTGGGTAATCATATCAGGTTATCAGCCACATAGGTGCCACCTGGGCAGCAGGATTCACGTCTGAACGTTGAAAAGCTGCTGCAGCAACGGAGAGCAGTTACACGATTAGACACACAAAAACCTGTCCAAACTCCCAATAAAATCAAATTGCATCTTTCCTTCGACTCTGACAGAAGTTGGATCAGGCCTCCCATGAACTGTAATGAATAGTTATATTAATCCACTGCTATGTAGCTATGAAAATCCTGCATCACCTTCACTGAGATGGTGGTGCAAGGCTAAATCACCATGGATATTCAATTGCATTCTGGCTCATGTAGCGCTAAGAGCATTACCAGGCAGCACTTTATCTAAGATGAATGCTCTCTACCGTACTCACAACAAATCTCAACTTATTGAAACTCCAGTGATTAAATGTTTTTCAAACCCCTGCAACATCAGAAGACTCTGTGAAATAGGCATGGCTGCTTTCCATATGATCTCATAGGGATCTAATTACCATTTTGGCTTTCTTCTCACAGTCATTCAAGTGGACCTTCAAGCGAGTGTAACCCTTTCACTTTCAGACTTTTTGGTGTGCAAAACACTTGCTCCAGGGTAAAAGCCTAGAGTAGAAAACCTATAGCACTGGAACCAAACTGTCAAACTGATTGTATCTGTGCTGGTTTTTAAGCCCGGCAAGAAATAAGGTAAAGCAGCTATACATGTTGGCTTGGAAAATTTCAGGCCCTAAACTGAAATTAAAATGTCTCTCTACAGCAGAAAGTCTGGGCTAAATACATTCTTGCTGTGTCAATTGGGGTAAACGTTTGACATATGTTCTTGCATTGGCACCAATTATTGATAAAATTCTATTTGAAAGAAGTAGCTGATGCTATGGTATGTGCAGAGTGTACTCGCATACAGTTGCTTAAAATGTAGTTCCTGCAGATTAACAGTGTGACCAAACTTTTCATTCCTCTCCTTTTGGAGCAGCACATTACAAATGCACATCAAAGAAAATGAGCTCTATTCTGACTTACAGTGTAAGTATGTTCCTGACAAACCACATCTGATGAAGAGTCTTAAAGAAATAGCGCAAGCAACACTGCCGGCAGCTAAACAACAGAAGGGCTGGCCCCTTCCACCGATGAAGGGAGGCTGGCTAATCAAAGGATTTTGTACCACGGAGAGGAACTGCATGCTTTACATTGAAGTAATGCAGTCAAATAATACATATGCAATGACCTAGCTAGGCAGCATTCTAACAAATCACATTTAATTATATATCTTTTCCTCTCATGATACTCTTCTCAGTTCCACTGCAGTCTGGGAAATCAGTAACAAATGTTCATTTTGAATGTCTTTGTTCTCTAGCCTTGGACTAATTATGTACATTCCTACTGTCCTTATAACGACAGGGTAGCTCTTCACTTGAAACAATGAAAGAAAACATGCAAAAGAAACCTCCCTTGATACTTTTCAAGGCAATAGGAACAGCAATTATGAAACAAATTGAATCTTTCCCAGTGTGGAATGCAGCATCTTCTGATAAGCTACTACTGGCCTCTTCTCAGGGTTATTGGCACTTTTTGTGTCTATTACAGTGCTGGGTACCATCTCCTTTCACGACCAGAGTGAGCTGTTGAGTCAAGAATCTGCAGAGGAATCAGGGCTGCTCTGTTTTATTGCTGGCTATTTGATGCTGTGGACAAACCAAATAACATCTCTTACTGCATAGTTGCTTAATCTACAGCATAGACCTGACCATGCTTTTCTAAATCACTCTCAGTGATCTGTGAATGAAAAACACAGCGTGCGCGCCATTATTATCAGTATTAGTGAGGTGATGCTTGGGGTCATGACACCTGGAGTGTGTCAAAGTCACAGGTGCAAAACAAATAAGCTCTTTATTAAATAAAGTGTGTATGTTCTTTCAAGCCACTGTAGTTTAGGCACTGGGGTTTGTATTTAATGGACTGCCATGAGATGTGGCTTCTTTTCTACCAGGAACACAATGTTTATACAAGTTTGGTGAAAATAGCAAAGATTTTCACATATTCATGGAGAAAACAGTAGTATTTCTTTAAGGGAAAAAAGAGCAAACTACAAGTTCCCCCGGTCTTGGCAAATCAAGAGGCGTTTTTCATTTTGTAACATCAAAGTCGGCTGCTCTTCTTTGATGTCTTTGCATGCTGTTTAAGGTAAAGCATGAATGAAGAAATGTCAATCTGCAAGGTGTCCATGTAGTTTATGCTGAACACTGAAGAAGACCTGTAGATAAAAGGCAAACACAAGGTTTGATAATGAATGTCCAACAAGGAGGTGTGTATATCTAAAAGGAAACACTCAGCTGGAGAACAGCTCTGCAAACCTTAAAACTCTGCTCAATCCAAGATTAAAAGATTAAGCAAAAGATGATTTTTTTAAAGTGTGGAACCAAGACAGCAATGCTATAAAAAAACTTGTTAATTTATAAGAAATGAGTTCTCTTTCAATGGTTTCATTTAACAATCAAAAATGTGTCACCTACTGTGCTTAATTTTACAATGCGTAATTTTGAGAAGATACAGAGTTAATACTGAGAAAAGCATCAGAGAAGAAAATATAAACCAGCACAGTATACTTTCAGAATTTACAGTGGATGCTTTTTTGTTGTTTAGTGCAGTAACACCACTGGCAAAAGTTGTGTGCTGAATTAAAGTCAATTATATAATTTGGTTTGTACCTATGATCTAGAGACTGTAATGGAATGACAGTTACTCTGGGAGGTGAAGCAGGTTTCCCATGAAGGGAAAGGTACTTTCTGGATGCAAACCCCACCTTTTTCAGTCACAGAATATATAGTGATGTCACTAGAAACGTGGCTACAGAAGAGAGTGTTACTACTGTATCATTCTGATGCTTGCATTAAATTTATGTTCCCTGATGCTAGTGAAAAGCTTGGTTTGATGAACCGTGTGTGCTTTGCTTGATTTACTTGCAGAGCAAGTGCACCAGGCATGCTGGCCTGGAAGAGGGAGCATCCCACAGGGGGTGAGAGGGGAGCTTGAGCTCTGCACCAGCCAGTCTTTTTCTTTGCTGAAAGAGCTCTGCAGGGTTCAAGTCTGAAACATATCAGTGTTTTACTGTTACCATATGTCTACTAGAAACTGGATTGAGACTGAAAAATAGTTCTGATTAGTGAACAAGGTATAAAAACCCTGCAGTGGGTGCCTGTTGCAATAGGGTGTATCTGAATAAGTACATGTAAAGGTGAGTTCCCAGCCATAGTAAAACTCCCTCTGTGTGCATTAACCTGCATGACACTAAAACAAGTTTTACCCATTAGGATCAGAAACATTTGTCAGAAAATAGATGACTAGATGTTTGATGTGTGATAGTTGAGGAACAGATATCCACAGAAATCCAGGGGAACAGGAAGCAAAATTCCATAGTTTTAGTCAAGGCACTTAAATTCTTGTCAGTCTTTTCTTCTGTTAGTTGGGAATAATGATAAGAAAATAATATTTATGAGCACCTTGAAGGTGGGCAAAAGACAAACATAAACATAGAGTGACTTTTGCTGCATAAGAAAATATGTCATTCAGAGCTGACCAAATGCAGTCTAAGAATGGTAACTTAAAAACATGCAGGTTATAAAACATGGGAACATTGGTACTTAGCTGTTTTCATTCTTATACATGGGACACCTTGTGAGCAAGTTTAATAGGGATGATGCCTACATTTTCTCTGGCTCTACATTATCTATGACTCCTAACAATCACCTCTTGTATTTACTGATTTTTCCTCTCTTTCTAGTCTTCCTTGACAAAATAACGTGCAGAGACAAAAAGTAAAATCTGAATAAAAGAGACCTTTCTTTCATCCAGATCTCCCTGCCAGATTCAAATGGTTTTGGCTGAAGAGGATTAGTTGTGGAAGAGGATCAGGGAAACATTTTTCCAGAAACAACAGCCAGAATCATACTTCTTTTCTCAGTGAAGGCAGGACAAAAGTGAGCTGGCTAGAATGTATGCTAATTTACAGATTCATTGATATATCAAAGTGAGATCTGGCTTAATTTTAGTACTCAGCTGTTAAATAATATCTCTAGACTTGGTTTTTTTTGAGTTATGTTGTCAGCCTGTGGACTTCTTGTCCATTAAAGCAATGCCTTGGAAAGTTTAAGAATAGAGGAGCTTCCCTGGGGATGGTGGGCAACTGTACTACCTTTTGGAGAACTCTTGGGAAAATTCCTGCTAAATGCCATTGCACACAGGCAGAGCATTACTGAGCATTCACCTTCCAAAGCTCAAGGACCTTATTTTGGGATTTCACCAGGTCATGGGAGCAAGAAAGATATCCTCGGGTACAGGATCAGAATGAAAACTGACCATTATATAGGAATAGAAATATAGAGGGTGGCTTCTTTATTCCTGCATCAAGCTCTCCCAGAGCTCAGTAATCTAATCTTGTACTTTCAGGTTTACTTGCAACTGTACAGTGGAAGAAATGCTTTTGTAATAATCTGACTCATTAGGTTAAATGGACTACCCGTAGCTATAGGATCAGCTGAAATACAGCACATGCTAAGCCAGCCTGCAACATCCAAGATCTTTCTCTGTAAGATCTAGAAGAAATGGCTGGAGTCTCTTGCTGCCATTCAAAAATTCAGGCTTATTTCAAAGTGCAATTGGATTTGACAGTTCTAAAAAAGAATAACAACGTATTAGTAAAGATATGACAAAAATATTCTCAAGACATTTTCAAGAACTTCAGACCTATTTCTAGTGCAGTGAGGGGATCCCATATACCCTCAAGTTCACTTTAGATATCCCAGGTGCAGGGGGCAGGGAAGCTGTCACAAGGTGGAATTTAGCCAACCTGTAAAACCCACCTGGGTTACTGAGCATATTCAAGTCTGTGCTACCATAAAAACACTCAGCCACAGCCAGGCTGGGTTAAGGTAGGTTTGGAAGGCTGAATGCAGCCGTCATGCCTCTCAAGGTCTTGTAGGTATTTTTTTCACTATGAGCCATGTTAAATTACTGACAGATTTGCTTCACTATTCACAGAAACTCTGGTTCCCACAGACAACAGCATCCAATTTACTCTTGCATTTACAGAGGTGAATTTTTAATTCAGATGTTTTGTTTAAAGAATTGCAGTTACATAGAAGTCTGGGCTGAAACTGACACTGTTTTGTCTCAAGAATCTTTATAGTCAAATTAAATCCCAATTTTATACTGTCTTTACCTCTGTGTAGAACCATTACACGGAGCCATCCACACTCACGTTATTTGTCTGGTAGATATCCAAATATTTGCTGGGAAATATAACTTTTGAGAAGAGAGATGAGCTTTCAAGCTCCGAGTCTTTTAAATGTCAGCTCTCTGAAAACTACTGACAGTCAGTAGGTGGAGAGTTAGTTTTGTCTGACAAGGATATTCGTGGGGAGCAACTTCAAAATGCAACACAGAAGAAAAGAATTTCATGACTCTCAAAAGACTTTGGAAGCAAGAAAGTTTTACCCCTCAGCACTTGTGCAGACAGAACTGTATTTGTTCTAGGAGGCTTAATCACCTCGTTTTGTTATGATCCTCAGTACAATTTCTCCAGACAGAGGGAGTTGAAATAGAACTGGCAGGTAGGGGTGATCTTGGCATTTGAATCTTGAAAAGATAGAAGAACCAGTGGCTTAATTTGTTCAAAGTATATTCTCTCTCTTGGGCTGCTGGACTGCAATATTCTCCAACAGAGTGCCACACTGGTTCAGCTTACAGCAGTGATGATGATTTTTTGTATCATATGTATTTTAGCTGGGCCTAAAGGCCCTGTTCAGCTTCACTTGTGTGAGGCACTTCATACAAATCTTATACAAAGATAATCCCTGCTTAGTAGAATAGATCTGCTACAGAATCACTTTTCTGTCATACTCTAGCTCTGAAATTCAGGGCTGTTGTCACAGAAAGGGAGATATCTCTGTGGAATAGACAGAAAGGTAGGATCTCATATGGATCTTTCCTGAATTTTCTGACATATATGAAATGCTGAACTCTAGAAGATGTGACAACCAAAACCCCCACCCCACCCCATTTTGAAACTTTCAATCCAGTTAATCCCTTTTATGTAAATTTTAATTTTTTTAGCCTTAAAAGCTTTGATCTAGTTTGTCCCTCCCTAGAGAACAGTGCTGATTTTGTTCTGCCCCTCCTCTTGTTTCTTTTGCCTGCTTCCCACCCTTCTGTCTTTAAATCTCCTCCCTTGTTCAACACAGTGTCATGTGCCATGCTTCCTGAACCTGCACCTTCCTTCCAAGTTCAGAAACATGCTTCTTAACTGAAAGTAAAAACACTGTCTCCTTTGCCAGTTCCCTGAAAACCTGCTGCAACTGCACAGCACTGAGCTCCTGGAGAACACCTGCAATGGGAGCCAGCCCCTGGCTCCAAGTGATTCGCTGCTCTTCTTGGACTGTAGGGCTGCTTGGATTCCCCTCTTTCTCATATAGTGCTGAAAACTCTGACAGCACTTAACAAGTAATGGCTAGGAACAAGAAGAAGAGTCTTCAGAGAATTATATTTAAATGTAAGAAGACATGGGGACATTTATGTATACCAGATGGCCCAAAGCAGGTGGATATTATAGTGTAAGCTATGGCTTACTGCAATGGCAGAAGAGGAGAGTGAATGTTGTTACTAAAGCAGCACCTCAGGGTCCTACCCTGGGCTGTGCTATGACTCCTGTTTTACTGGCACTGTACAAGTGTATCGTGTCAATCACTGACATGAAGAGATCACAGTCTAAACAGACAAGATAACTACAGAGTGTAGTGGATATAGAAAGAATTTCAAAGGCCTTTCAGCCTGTCAGAGGCAGAGCTGGGACTCCAGCTCAAGGTGTTTTAGTACAAACTGAGCCTCCCAGTCGTTAGTCCTTGCTGCTCTTGACTAAATTGGCTGGTTTGTTTATTTGCTCTGGATCCTGTAGCCTGAAAGCGCCAGCCCTTTCTGTAGGCAAAGAGACTATTAGGACCCAAATACCTTAATCTTTTTAAAGGCTCTGTGTATTAGTTCTGAAGATCCTTGTCATGAAAAAAAAAAAAAACAAAACCTACAAAAAAAAAAAAAAAAATGCTCAGCTGGAGGGACTGACTTAGCGCAGGAGTGAAGGTACAAGACTTTGGTTTTATGTCATATAGCCAGGTGGTGATGCATGCTTTTTTACATCCTTTGCACCACTAGATGGACTGAGCCCTTTGGATGTTCAGATTTTACATTCAAACTAGCTGTAGCATTCAGTGAGTATATTAAGTTTGAAGCACACAAGAAATTTCAGGCACCATATGAATGCTTCTGTCTGAGTTTACTCAATTGCTGTGTACGTGAAATATAAAATGAGGTCTACAAGGGATCCTGGGAAAAACTGGAAAGTGAGAGCAGAGTCTGTCATATAGAAAAGGTTCAGTGAGCCCATAGCGAAATGCGGTGTATTGGGCAGGAGCCTCTGGGAAGGTGAATCCTGCTCCTAGCCTGCTGCAGTTCAATGAGGTACACATCAGTGCTTTGATTTTCAAGATTCCATACCAAAGGTTCTTGAAGGAACTCCATTGCCAAGAGGTTGGTGGACAGGTTATTTTGTAAAAAGACAGGAAATAAAGGGTTAGGCTTAAAGGTTACTTCTCCATTGCTGGATACAGAATGCAATCTAATATGGTGTTTCTTATGTTCTTGAATCAGCCACAGTCTGTTTTCTAGGATAAGTTTGCAAAGTGCAATATGAATGTCTTATGCACTACCTAGAAGCGACTGGAAGTATTCTGCTATCTGTGTTTAGTCAGGAGTGATTTACAAAGAGAGGTACGTACACAATGCAGAACTATTAAGAGGCAACTTTGGGCCATCCTTGACTTTGAAACTTCTGAAATAAAACATAAGTTCCAGCCCTGTTGGATCTGGATGTTGCTGTCTTGATCTTGGAGCACCTGGCAGCTAATTTACTTGTGGAGAGAAAGTTCATTTTCACTGTTTCTGAATTTTGGTTTAAAACTCCATTAGACTGTGCAGTTTTTTACCACTGCATTCATTGTATGCTGTATTTGAAGAAACAATAGGCGAATGAACTGTCAGAGACCCAAAAGGCATGATTGTAACTTTCAGTTTATTATGAGGAAAAAATACATCTGGAATGATCAAAGGTAAAAGCTTTGCCCTCCAGAGCAAAAGCAGTCCCTATGACAAGTAGGCATATTGTAGCACATCTCGAGGTGAGCCAAGGGTCAGGTGTCTGAGTTTTATTTTTCAAAATCTCCATTTAGAGGAGAGGAGTAAGAATGAGAGCAGAGGGGAAGGAGCTGAAAGAAAATAGAGTCATGATTAAAATAGACTGAAGATTCCATCCTTGACCAGCTCAGCTTTGTTCCTGGGTCTCACATGCTACTGCAAGTTTTCAAAACCAGCAACAACCTTGTCTTACTACAGAAGGAATAAAACAAACCTTAGCTCCTGCTCAGTGTCTCTCTTGGAACAAGATTTTTTAGTGTCAGTCAGCCTGGGTTTTTTTGACAGAAGCAAGATTTTTCCAAAATGTGATGGGAGAGAGGGGGAGTAATGTAAAATTGTCTTCCTTGTAATCTGAGGCAGTGGAGCTGTGTTTTTAAGTATGTTAGCTTCCCAAACTAGGAGCCTGGGAGACTGGCAGAGCAGGAGCACATGGTTCTGTGATACTGAAACAGGTGGAAATCAAAAGTATTACTTTAAAGAATCTTGAACCAAAAATGATCATTCAATATCACATCATATAATGGATAAAGAGAAGGATACCCTAAAATAATCTAAATAGAAGAAAGAGGCATCGAGAGCTATGAGTAGACGTGTATGAAATTACAGGAGACAATTGACTTAAAGAATTGGCATTACAAAAAGTATTTGCTATCACAAAGTACCAGTGAAAACAAAGGTAGGAGAAGACAGCTTTATTTGTGAGAATTAGAGGTCCTTGTGCTTTTGATGTATTTAATAATTCTTAGGTAAATTTAAACAGAACATGTATTCTGTAAGCCCTTTGTACAAACCCAGGATAATACTATATTCCTTGTAAAAGATGCAAGTGAATGTCATTTAAGTACATTCAGGTCCAGCAGAGAAAAAGCTACAGTAGTGAAGAAGGGTGATGGAATTAGAAAATACCTGCTCAGGATGATGAACCTTTAACGTCGTCTTTTCCAATGGCTTCATTCCTTAAGGTGTATACAAACCTGAGGGATGTTCTGGGCACTAGCGCAGTAAGAGTCCAGAAAGTGGACAGCTTTCTATAGGCCTCAGTTCTAATCAAAGAGGTGCTGCCAAGGAAGTTCGGGTTAGCAGGATGGACTGCATTGCTGCATAGATTCTGTGCTATATTCGTTTCTGTGTAACTCCAATTTACCATGCTCTCTGGTTCTGCGGAGAGTCAATGGCTCTGGATAAGAGAGCCCTAGAGCAATCTGACATTAAGGGTTGAAGGACATCTTGACTGGCGTGAAAACAATGGCCTGTTTTTAGCCTGACCACCCATCCCACGTACTTCTGCAAGAAGAATGACTGCTGAGAACTAAATATCTGACAATGATAATAACTGGGTTTTTGCACACTCAGCATACCACGCCCCACAAAGCTGATACTTGTGTCTCATCATGCTAACAACAGTTGTGACTCCCTGCACACTTTCTGACTTCCAGTGTCTGAAGCAGGCTGATGAGAACTAAACAAGTCTGTTCTGATGCTTTTAATCATAAAATCATAGAATCATAGAATAGTTAGGGTTGGAAAGGACCTTAAGATCATCTAGTTCTAACCCCCTGCCAGGGGCAGGGACACTTCCCACTAAACCATGCCACACAACATTATGTCCAACTAGGCCTTGAACACTGCCAGCGATGGAGCATTCACAACTTCCCTGGGTAACCCATTCCAGTGCCTCACCACCCTTACAGTAAAGAATTTCTTCCTCATATCCAGTCTAAACTTCCCCTGTTTAAGTTTGAACCTATTACCCCTTGTCCTATCACTACAGTCCCTAATGAAGAGTCCATCCCCAGCATCGCTATAGGCCCCCTTCAGATACTGGAAGGATGCTATGAAGTCTCCACGTAGCCTTCTGTTCTCCAGGCTGAACAGCCCCAACTTTCTCAGCCTGTCTTCATACGGGAGGTGCTCCAGTCCCCCAGTCATCTTTGTGGCCCTCCTTTGGACTTGTTCCAACAGTTCCATGTCCTTTTTATGTTGAGGACACCAGAACTGCACACAGTACTCCAAGTGAGGTCTCACAAGAGCAGAGTAGAGGGGCAGGATCACCTCCCTTGACCTGCTGGTCATGCTCCTTTCCTCTGATTCTTTCTTTTTTTCATTCTGCAAATGTCATACCAAAGGAAATGTCACACCAAAACTTTAGGCTTGGAAACTCAGGGAGGCATTCAATGAAAGCATCATAATTGAAGTTCCAGTTTTTGTCACAGAATAAATAGGCCTAAAATGAGGCCAGGGTGTTCAGAAAAACCTTTGGAGAATTTTTTCTTTAGGTGTGCTGTAACTTAATATTAAAGATGCTCCTAATTGTTCAAGTACAGTGATTGCAGACTTCTAAATCATTTGGCTCTAAATCATCCATGCTGAATTACTGCCACATGGAGTGGAAGCCAGTGAATAGCTTTACTCTCCTCTTGTTAAGCTCCCTTCACCCCCTGCCTTGGTGTAAGGAATACAGCACTAAAGTTTCATCAGGTCTAATGAAATCTTGCCCTTTACAGATCTAAATTCTCTTTTTTTTTTCCCCTTTTCTCTGAAACATTTCTTAGCAAAAACAACTAAGCTGATTTAAGTTCTATTTTAAAATGGTCTGCCACTGACAGCTTCAGTTCTACAAACAGTTGAAAATGGCTGGCAAACCTTTATACAAACAGCATGCAAAACACCTCTTAAAGCCTAGGGAAGAAATGGCTTTAGATGTAGGGATTATAAAAGAGTGAATATAATTTTAAAGTAAAATATAAGTGATTAAGGTAATGACGGATAATTTCACCAGTTTGAAAACTATAATTAATAGGAATTAATTGTATATTTAGATGTTTAGCACAGCTCAACTATAAATGCCATATCAAACATAATGATATTTGAAGCCTATATAATGAAGAAATGATCCAGATGTTCATAAAACCTCATAAAGCTTTAGAAAAAAAGGGGCTTCATGAAGAAGCTCTAATGATAAAAAGATGCCACTTGCTGTTCTGCTCTTCTTTTAAATACATCCTTTCTGAAATAATGATTATCATTTGCACTTTCATCTTAAGTGAAATAGCATATGGCTTTGGCTGATTAAAGCCCCCTCCTGGTATTAATCAGCATCTTAGTATCATGTTTCTAATGGAGGCAGCAGTTGCCCTGCTGATATTGTAAGCTTTTTAACAACATCTAAAGTCTGTGGATCACTGCTGCTGGCAAGAAATAGCTTTGAGACTCCTATGTACAAGAGTATTGCAAAGATGTCACTTACAGGTGCAGTTTATATGAGCTTCTACAACATACTGTATTTAGTAAGTAGTTACCTGGTTTTAAAAGAAAATTGGAGAAATTTTGAGCATGGTAACATTGGATACACGGAGGCATCACAGGACCAGATATCCCTTGCTGTAGGGAAGTGTTTGGGTGCTTTTGAATTTCAATAAATCATGAAGTCTGTCTGCATGGCCACTGTCATTGTAGTCTGAGCCCAGGCCAGCAGTGATGCTCACAAACTGGCCCTAAAGCTGTGACACAGCTTCATGCATAAATGGCCTCCTATAATGGCTGAGGTTTAGGATTGTTGTAGATTTGTCCTATCATCACTAAAATGCAAATGGAGAACTCCAGGCAGTGCTGTGATGGCAGCAGAGCTGCTCACATAAACATCGGTGCACACTGCTTGAAGCACCCTGGTCCTACCATGCCAGGCTGGATGAAGCACAAAGAGACTGTAGGATTCATACTGTTCTCTGTCACAGAGATGTTTAGACATGCGGAGGGGGCTGCACAAGTTAAGCATTTCCCACAATGACTCTGCCCATCCCAGCTTGGCTGTAAGGCAGAAGTGGAGCCCTGGGGCAAACATCTGAGTGCAGAAAGCCATACCATGCTTCCTGCATCTGGTTTGGGGGTTTTTATTTGTTGGTTTGGTTGGTTTTTGTTGGGTTTTTGTTGTTTTGTTTGTTTGTTTGTTTTTTCTGTTTTGTTTGGGTTTTTTTATTTAATTTTGTTTCTCTTGAGACTTGTTCTCATTTACCATTGAGATTCAACAATGCCCCTCAATTTAGTTACCAAACTTGGTTTTTTGTGCTGAATGGTAAAACAAATAAACAAGCAGAAAGCAGCAAGAAAACTGTTGTTAATGTAAAAGATATTATAATAAGATATTAATAAAAATGCTATTATTTCAGAAAATTTTGAAGGGAGGAATATCTTGATAAGGCTGAGAGGCCAGGCAGATCTACAGCACCCCCTTTTCTATGCATCAAGCAGTTCTGAAGACTTTATTTTGTGTGTTGCATTGATAATAATTGAGTTTACATGGATAGTTTCCCAGGTATATTTTTACTGCCTCAGCACGTGGTAATCCTGTTGGACCCTGCTTCCATTTGCTGTCTGATGTAACTACTCTAAGGCATAGTGGACGCACAAAATCCTCCAACCATCTGCTCCTCATCTGTCTGGGTTACTGTGTTAGAAACCTGTAGCATGCAATACTTAATTCTGTCTTACAAATAAAAATTAGCAAAGCAATACAATCATAACTTTATTGTTGCTGCTTTCTCCTTCATTAGTTCTCGTCTTTCTTTTCTTGTTGTAGTAATGTGTTCATCTAACAACTTCCTATATGCCAAGGAAACAGTTACTCCTTGCCCTTTTATAAATGGCAGTTATTAACCTTATATTTCATCCTTGTCTTCTGGAGTTTCTGGGCTCACTGGATATCATCGTCCACCACATTCATGACAGTTATCTAATATGGCTCACAGGAAACTTGGGTACTTCAGCTGTTGTTTCGTTTATCTTGCACATTTTTCCTGTAGTGTGTCCCAGTGGCCATGTTTGTCTGCTGCTTCTATCCCACAGGTGCATTTAAATTATAAATCTTTGGCAGGTGTGTTCGAACTTGAATTTTTTCAACTCTAAAAACAAATGTACAAATGTTTTACTTACTAGCATTCTTGACTTTAAAAGTAATCCAAGACTGTGATTTTCCCACTCTCTACTTTGTTTTAGAGTTAACTTCTACTAGAAGCAAACCTCTAGGATCTGGTTTTTTATGTCTCCCTGACTATGTTTCTTGAATTAAAATATTTTTATGTCTTTATAAATAATATTTGCCTTATTGATAACCATTAGGCATCTAAATATTTCAAACTATTTCTCTTTTGAATGCTAGAGCATATGAATCATACTCATGCATTGATTACATTGAGTCAATTATGCAAACAATTTAATCTCTTTTTCTTAGTCAGAATCAGTGATATTAGGACCAATTTACTTCCCAGAAGAGCTCCTTTTGGCAGCTTAATATCTTTTTATTCAGTTATTTGCCATCTGTAACTTGTTTCTGTTCTATTTCTTTACTGACTATTGATGGGGTCAAGATGCTGATTTGGCAGTTGCTGCTGACCACCTGTTTTTCAGCTCATGGTACCACATGGTTGCTACAATGTCACATAGATAGTACAGAACCTGCCTCCATGCAGTGGTGCACTCGTAATTGATTTCCTTACAAGCCCCAAGGAAGTCCCTTCTGCCACTGCTCTGTCTCACTGCCGGCAGTGGGCCTGAGATCTCTTAAAGAGGATGTTCCAAAACAACTGTTCTCAAAGGCCGTGCAAATTTCTGTCAGTTTTTCCATAAGTAACAGAAGTATCTGCTTCATGTTTAAAAAGAACCACTGACATTGTGTTTCAGTTAGCAACCAACCACACATGCCTTTTTGCAAAAATTCCTCTTTGATCATTACAGTGCCTTCATTTTTCTTCCCCGCTCATTTGCTATTACTCAGTTAAAAGAGGAGAACATGGAGTTACCACTGGCTATGCATCTTGAAAAGCAAGCAACAGCTATTGCACCGTGGAGTGGTATCTGTGTCTGAGAAATAGGAAATGGGGGGCACTTTTCTCCCAGCTTTCTAGAAGAGAATCTTAATGGTAGCATAACCATGGAGTTTCTAGCAGCTGTGCATTTTCTACCCTTGGGAATTATAATCTGGGAACAGAAAACATAGTTTTCTCATTATTTCTCTCTCCCCTCTTATTGAGAAAGTAATATTCTTAATGATTTTATAGTGACATCTACAAACTTACTCATGAAGCATTAGCACATTGTGCTAAGTGCTATAAAATGAGCATGGTGTGTTTCTTTCAGTGTCATATATTTGCTCACAAGTTTGAAATTCAGTTTTTGGATTCCAGATAGAGCTGCTTCTATAGAGGAAGCAAGCTGAAATTCAAGCAGCAGGCAAGTTGTTACTCAGGTACTTAGTAGTTCTTTTTTTTTTTTTAATATTTCACAGTCCAGTCCTTGCATTTTTGTTGTATATCAGGAACAAATTTGAGCAGGTAAATGTGCCTAATAGCAGAAGAATATGTGCTTGCAGTGTTTCAACTTTCACGAGTCTTTACTCTGGGACTGCTTACTGTCTCAACCTCTGACCATGTCAGCTGAAGCCTACCTCTACAAACTCAAATGACAGAAAGACCAAGCATTTTCAGTACTGAAACGGAGTGGGCTTACTTTAAGAACATTGCATGCATGATAGTAAGAATCTGCCCTTGTGATTTCTTTCGGATCCTCATCCTTTCTTCAGATTCACAAATGTTTCACTAATAATATACACAATGGCCCTGTCAGTCTTAATGCAGAGTCTGCATAGCTATAAATTGCATGACATGACAATTATCATGCAATTTGTGGGTTGTGGGAGATGTAAACATTATAATAATCTGATTTAAATACTCAGTGCTCCAACAAATTAGGCATGATTATAGTAAGTTGAGTTCTGCATTGAATGCAAATGCAGTTTCATCCAACTCCAATAGCAATTACATAAATGTACACAGAGAGAGAGCATGTGGCTCATAAGGTATTTTTAAAAAGGAAAATGTTGTATATATTAATGAACACAAAATAAAACCTGGAGGGAAATATAAATATACTTTGTGATGCTTATCTCAGGGATAATTATATTTTTACATCTGGAACAGCTAACATTTCAAAAGCTGAATTTTTGATTCATACAGTTTATTTTATCTATATTAAATATTCTCCATGTGTCTGAAATTCATCCCTTTGCTCTGGTCCTGCACCGCTTGCACCCTTATCTTGCATGATGAAGCTGCAATTTTACACAGGCCTTGCATAGGCCAGATGTCATGTGCTAGTAATAGGCAGGCATCCAGTGTGTGTGTACCTGTCTGTGCTTCTCTGGAGTACTGTAGTGTGTAGAAGCTCTGACTGTGGGCTAGTACCCCAGATCTAGTTCAAAGAAAGAATAAAATGTCAGCCCATTTGCCAAAGCTGCCATTTCTAAGACAAGAAAATCTGATGGATGTGGGCAAGCAGGGAATAAAGAGAAGCAATGACAGTACTGATCTGTACAGCTGTGCACACCACTGCATGTTGTGTTCAAGCTGTCTCCTTCACAGAGTGAGGACTGTGGATAGGGTATCTTTATGCAGGCTGGCTTAGTTTTGCACTGGGATAGCCAGCTAAAAACTGAGGGTATATGAAGGATCAAATTCCCACTTAGGTCTAAGAGATAAAAGTGCCTGTGGGGAGCTAGCTGTACCTGTCTAGAGATGAGGGAGAAGCACAGATGAAGTGTTTTTAACATCAAGATTCTACCTACTCAGCTTTCTTAATTGTTGTGTGTTGGAGTCCTACAGATAAATACAAGAGCCCATCCTGAAGCAGTGATACACTGCAGGTTGTTTGCAAAACTCTAGGAAGAGCTCTCTTCTGTGGCTGACAGCTGAACCCCTGGAGCACAAGACACAGTGCACCTCATCATCCTGTTAGAGAAGAGACAACACAGTGAGCACTATAAAGGTAAAACTAACACAAGAGAAAGCCCCGAGTATTACCATAGACAGAACAGAGCTCTCATCAGAAATCATAGCACCTAAGGTACCCATTTCCTTCCCACACTGTGTGCATACACAGACTTGTGACTTCCTGCCCCTTTCCCCATCTCCTTTAAAATACACTAGCTATGATGGCCAAGCCTAGAAGTGCAACTATATACTTACCATCTGCAGCTGAAACAGCTGGATGAGTAGATCAGCACGCACTTCAGAGGTGGTACCAATGGCATGTGTTAGGTGGTCTAGCAGGATCTGTTTCAGAACAGCACAGGCACCACTCCACTTCTGGGAGGGTGCATCACCTGTGCTGGGGCCTGAGCTGGGGCTTTGTACAAAGTTTTAGCTGTCATGCTAAAAGACTGGCAGCAACAGAAGCTAAAATGAGTTACCCATTGTGTATCTGGTATAAGCAGAAACATTTGCAGTGATCAGCCAGCAGTTTATTGGCTAAGATCAATGACTGAGATAACTACAAATAAGTGGCTTTGCAGCCTTTTCTTCTAGCATGTCTTTTGCAATCAGTATGAATTATTACAGTGGGTTTCAAGAGGTACAAAGAAAGTTCAGCTAACAAGAATATAGATATAAAAGGAAAGGATAAAGAGAAAGCCAATGTTAATGGCTTTTCCTTACTAAAGACAGCTGGAGTTCATAACTGCATCACTATTATTCTGCACAGTGTCACTGTCAGCCTGAAGATGAAAAAAAAAAATCAATGTGTTGTTTTCTTTTCTCTTTGAGAACAGAAGAATGCAAGAACTAGATTAGGATAGATTAGTTCAAATATCTGGTCTGATGGCAAATAACTTTGGGATCAGAGAAACAAAAATGCCGTATGAACTTCTTCCAGAAATTCCACATTTACTAGGAATCCAGTAGTGCTGTTATTCTCTACTGGGATGCTGTGATCATCAGTGCTGTCCTGACTGTTCTCTTCTCTTAGACATGGAAGAGGTTTCAAAAGTGAAATCTTCCAGAAAGATGGCTCTGTTTTAGCCAGAATATTTTGTGCCATGACTGCAACTGCTTTCACTTAGAGTCAGTGCTCAGTTTTTAAAACGTAGTTTTAAGCCAGTGCTTGCTCACAGCCAACATCCCACTATGACCTGAGGAGGAACTCAGCTAGTGATGGCGCAGTGTGCCTTTGAAGATGATGGGAGAACCAATTCCTAATGACTTCTTATTAAAAATCTCCATTTTTCTATAAGTAGGTATTTCTTGCCCAGATTTTAACGTGGGTAATATCATTGTTAAATCCCCTTTGCAGACCTAGCCATTACTTGCTTCTCTTGCTGACGAAAGGGCTATTGAAGGTTGCTCTGTCCTACTGAACAGCTGCTGTATGTAGTCTCCAGCAGCACCATTCCAGCAGTTCCTGAATGCAGCACTACCAATTTGCAAGTTAAATGAAAACCTAACAACACTTTTTATAAAGCTTCAGTTGCTGGACTCAATGATTAGTTGAAAATCTCAGTTTCATAAAAAGGTAAGCGCCTTATTTTATGAAAATGGATGTAGAGAAAAACTTGATTATATATACTTTTATTACATCAGGAAGTATCAGGCTCTGAAGAAACAAGCGTGCCACATTTTTAGAACACTCCTGAGTAAAACCCAGATCTGCATGGTTTTAATCTTTTATTTTGCGCACTGAAGTGTAGAAATACACTGAAAGTGTAAAATTGAAATTTATTTCTTTGCACATTATTTCATGAGATTTGATATTTAAAGAATTCAATGTACTGAACTTCCAGAAAGGTAAATTGTTGGTTTATTACTTGTATATAAATTATGTGATGGGAATACAACGTATAACTTTTTTTTATAGTTAATTAAGAAATATCTGATTATGCTCAATGTAGAAAGTAGACCTTTCAATTCAGTATTAATGCACATACTTCTTCTTGTCCCAAGATAACTTATCTACAAAGAAAGAAAGAAACAAGAGGTGAACTTTCAGTATTTTTCCCACATGTGAGAAAAGAGCCCATAATCTGTTGATAACATAGTAACTGGCTCTAGAAGGGAAAGAATTACATGTCTAGTTCTGGGAATGCCTTGGAAGAAACCTTCCCATGACAGTCTGTATAACCCCTTAGCAGGTTTCTGTTGTCGTTCCCAGAGGTTTCTTAAAAGTTCTTGGGACTGCCATCACCCTTTTTGGATGTATATTTGTCTTGATTCTCAAAGCTATGTTTCTATCTGGTATTGAGTCTGTGTAAATTTCCCCACCTCACCAACTGGCGGTGGAACCAGCACTGATTTTATTATGTGTGCTTTCTCACTTCTATTTATGGTTCAAAATTGAAAAAAGAGAAAAAAAAAAAGCTTCTAGAGCAACTGCTGCCACCTAGCGTCATAGCGAACTCGAAAATCCCACACAGGCAGCTCAAGCTCTTCCCACTGGAAAAATCCTCCACAGTAAATCCTATTTCCATTGATTTCAATTGGCACCGACTTCCTCAGACATTAATGTTACAACTTGTATAGCAAAACTTATATATTTTCCATCAATATATCCAGGGAAATAGTTTTACATAGGATACCTGAGAATCTGTGTGTGTGCATTGATGTGATGACAGCAAATTTAATTCCGTACTGCAGCTGTACACTAATGCAGAGGTGGACATTCCTTGGCAGCCTGTGCTAGAGTGGCAGCCTGTGACAGCAGTATGCTTTGTAGGCTGTTAAAGCAAGGTTGAAAAACTGACACTAACAGCACTTACATGAATGTTCATGGGAACGGCACTTTAAAGTACATACTATGTTTCAGTGCTTGCTGTAGAGCTAGATCCTGAATCCAAAAGTTTTGTCTGTGTTTCCTGTTGGATCAGCACACTTCTCAAATTGCTGTAGCAGGATTTAGAAAATGAAAGGAAATAGGGCATTAATAGTCAAGGAAAAAAATAGGAATTGTCAAGAATCCTGAGTGAATGCTCCATCTGCTCCTCAGGACTGCAAAGTCATAGCAAACATGACACAGACATTCTAGAGCAGCTTATGACCTCTTCAGTTATGAAAACCTAAAGTAACTGAAGTTACAAAGGAATGCTTGAATATTATCTTCTTGTACCTCTTAGTGATCATCATCAGACCTGAGAAAGTTTAGAACTGCAACCTGAGAATAGTCTATGAACTGTGAAGGGCATAATAACTGGCAATGTTTCTGATCCAGGAAAATGTTATGCAGCTGTTTAATTTTCAGCACATGAATGTTCCCTGAAGTTTAGTGTGTGCTCAGCCTTTGCTGGATTGGCACATTAGTACTGAGAGGTTAAAGGACTACTTTTCACAAACCCTCCATTCACAGTGCTTTGAACAACTGAGATACATTTTCTCTTACATAGCATCTTAGTCCATGCTCCTCATAATGTCTTGTTATTTCTGTGGTATTGCTCACAAGAATGTCATACTCTGACCCTATCTATTAGTCTTATACAGACTAATACAGACAAAGATTTTGCAGTTAGAAGAGTAAGCTACAGTTCAGGTTAACGCTAAATTTATTGCCTCATTATGTTTCCAGGCCTATGAGTAAGGAAAAAGCAGCAAAGATATATTGTTTTTCTTAACTAAAAATATCTCTCAGTTTTTAACTTTTATTTTCATCCTCAGTGTAGAGTTTGAGACAGCCCTAAAATATTTCAGAACTTATTGAACAAATATCTCTTTACTTTGCCTTGCAAAACATCCACGAATGTGTTAACCTCCTGTTGTTTTAACTTGACATATCTTGGCCTAGTCACATACAGAAACAGGAGGATCAACAAATGATCTTCATTTCTGTGAAATACATTATAAATAATGTAATTACAATCTTGGTCATTCAGATTGTCCTGATCTATGGATAAACCCCAGCACCATATTAGACTCGAGAAGAGAACATCTCTTTGGCATTAGGCCAAATGTCTGCAAATCTGTATGGGTAGTTCCAAGTCTTTCAGCTACAAGTGTTACTAACTTTAAGAAAGAAAATAAAATCTGTGTACACAGGTAGAGATAATCATAATATCTGCAAGGTATTTCCTGGCAGCCTGCAAAACAAAAATGCAATCACAGTGGGAGATTTGTCTGCTCAGACACAAACTTACAACCAGCATGAAAGCTTGGTTATAACATTGTTTGAAGGTCTGTCTTGCCTATTGTATGAAACGAAGTACATTAATATAATTTCTATTTTGTATCACTATTAGTATACCACACATGACAATTGAACAGCCGTCATGTGGTCATCCATCAGTTATAATACCTAATTATGTCTTGTATGTATTACTAAAGTCTGAGTGAATTTAAAGTTTTAGTAAGCCTGAACAATCAAAAATGGGTAGGCCACAAAAATCATGAGGATTTTAATCGAGATCTAGGAGACTCACATTGGGCTCCTTTTTTTGGCGTTTATATTCTGCCTTGCAAGCAAGAGGGATATAAATGAATCCTTTCCTTTTCTTTTTTTTTCACTGAAAGATGAGATAGATAAGTAAGGACCTGAAGCTTTAAATAACTAAAAAGTTATAGGGCAAGTAATGGACTACCTGGATATGGCAACACTAAGACAAAGAAACTTGCTATTGTTCTGTACAGATATTTATTTCTTGGAACTCTTTTAAAAATCAGATCCAGATTGTGTTTTGCACATCCAAAGCAGTACTGAATAGTGGGGAATATCCATCAAATCCTTTCCATTCTTGCCTGTGGCCAGTGATACAAAGAGAGACAAAACAATATTATATGAGCATCAAGTTTTTGCTTGTTCTGCAGTGTTGTGGTGATTGAGAGTCCGCTGCTGAAGAGTGGCACAGTGGAGCCCTGTTCTGTTCCAGTTTCTTTCCCTAATTTCAGAGTGCACTTTCACTTAAAAAATTAGAATTTAAAAGCCTCAAAACAGATGAGAGATTTTTTAGGAGCAGTCCCAAATGCCTAACTTAGTGTGTTCAGTGCAGGCTGTGCCCAGATGAACATGTGCTTTGGAAGGAAGAAGGATAATGCAAGCACTTGAGGAAGCCCTACTTCGACAAAGTTCGAAGGTAACAACTTCCCACTATGATTTCTGAATGAGCAACAGCATTGGGGATGGTTTGGACATACCCAGGTACATTCTTAAAAAAATATCCTCTTTTAGTGTGTATGTCCTCATATTTTGACCTGGAAGACAAAACAAAACAAAACAAACAAAAAACCCACGAGAAAAAAAAAACCAGCAAAATAAGCCATGTTTCTCCTTTTTCAAGCAGGTGCCCCCAGATTCTTGGCTTAAATCATACTTGCAACATTCAGCCGTAGTGCATTGATTTGGTAGTCAGAGCAGAAGCCTCAAAGGTCTTAGAACTATTGGTATTACGGGCTCTGGACAGACTTAAAAGTAAACAATCTATATAGACTAATTCAGAGCAGAGGAAGAATGTCATACAAGTAACTGTTTTAACCTTTGTGATTTTAAACATGAGCTTTATGATAACTACGGAGAGGAGAGAGCAGAAGTTGTAAATGGTGATCTGTCACTCTTCCATGTAGTGTAGCAGTGGAGAGAAATAATGCTTCCTGGCTGGGTGGTTCAAATGAGATGCCTCAGAGACACATTTCTCAAAAGGCCTGTGAATGAAATGTGGATCTCCATGGCCATGGATTTTTGTATACAAAGGCACTGGACCCTTCACAGTCTGTGACACCATTTGTAATCTTGAGTTGGACATGTATGCGATTATTGAAACTTGGTAGGGGGTCTTCTGATACGGTCCCTCTCTGAGTGTTTTCCTGTGTTGATTCTGTCTCCCTGTCCCTTGTTTTTGCCTTCATGCTGGTTGATTTTACAAGTGACTATTTTGGTCTATTCAAATATTTTTCTTTTTTCTTTTTTTTTTTTAATTTTTGATATTTTGTAGCAATTGAATAATAAATTATCACACAAGAGTTGCTTCTCTCATTATTTTTATTGATTTCTAATTAATTTATAGCAGAAGTTATTAATGGCAACAGTATTGTAGACTGATTCAGCAGAAAGCTATCAAATACACTCTAATGAAAAAGCTTTATAGAAAGCATGAATCTGACATTTCATCACTTAAACTTACATTTCAAGCATGAGTAGTCCTATAGGTTATCAATAGGAAGTGCTTTTACTATCTGAGCTGAAAGTACTGGAAGTTAAAATATTGTACAATTTAACCAACATATTAAGGACAGAATTGGGGACAGAAGGCAAGAGGAGCCTTGTTCCAGAGACATTCAAAATTGTCATAATGTGCTGATTAGCAGAGAACTATTGTGCTCTAAGGATTTTTTAGCCTGGAATGAAACAAAAGGACTTGATTCAAACATTCATAGGGAGAAATCCACACCCCGTTGAAGTTAATGGGAATTTTGCCATTGATTAAGAGGGCCAGGATTTCCCACATAATCTAAATAGAGATGCCTGGGAGAAGATGGGAAGCAGACATGAATTCAGCAACACCACCGATTTCAGACACAATGATCTCCATGTTGCCTTCCAGCAAGATGCCTACCAGTAGTGAAGCCCTAATGAAAAACATTTTTCAAAAAGTGCTTTCTGCAACATGTTTTCTGAACTAGTGGATAAGTCAATATGCTGGTAAGAAAGGAAGCTTATAGAATCATGCCTTGGTCTTGCTATTGCAGTAATACTGATTCATGACAATGTAGTAGTGTTTAAAACTGAAATATTTGAGCATCTCTGGAGAACAATGGGCTCTGTAGAGGCTCTTGTGCATCTCATAGTCTGTGCTGGCAATGTGTGGCAAAACATATTTTGGTTAAGTCATCATTCATAGTAATACTGTACACTATGTTACTCTGCCTTTCTAAATTAGATGAAACAAGGACAAGAGGATTAATGTACTTATCGAAGGGGAGGAAAATGGCTTTATATTACCTTGGAAATCTCCAAGTCATACAGACATTTCGGTGCAAATCACTATCTCAGAAGGCAGAAATATTCTGTGATTTTGAGAAGCACAAACATCTTCTAATATCTCATATCTCAATATCTAATGCCTCAAGAGTTTAAAAAAGGAATGTTGTGGTTTAAGCCGTAACTCATGCAGCCACTCTCTCACTCCCCCCTCTTCCTTCCCCCCTGCTCCTGAGGGGATGGGGAGGAGAATGGAAAGAATGTAACTCCCATGGGTTGAGATAAGAGCAGTCCAGTAACTGAGGTATAACACAAACCACTGCTGCTAACACCAGTAATAATCATGATAAGGGAAACAACAAGGGGAGAGAATACAACCGCTCACCACCCGATACCAAGCCTGACCCAGCAGTGAACCCCCTCTTCTGGGTCCCTGCTCCTAGTTTTTACAACCTGTGCATGACGTGCTGTGGTATGGAATACCTCTTTGGTCAGTTTGGGTCAGGTGTCCTGTCTCTGCTTCCTCCCAGCTTCCCTTCCTCCCTGGCAGAGCGTGAGGCTCAGAAAGTCCTTGGTCAGACTAAATATTTGAGCAGTAACTAAAACCATTGGTGTCATCAGCGCTGTTCCCAGGCCGAAAGTCAAAAATACAGCACTGCACCAGCTACTAAGGAGAAAAAATGACTGCTACTGCTGAACCCAGGACAAGGAAAAATATTAATATTGGTGAAAGTAGATGTCTGATTCTAAAGGATTAACAAAAAAATATCTGTTCTTGAAACTTTAAGATTTTACTGGTTTGTATTGATCTTTCCTCCTTTCAGTTTAAAAAAACCTCTGCTTTTTTAACTAAAATATTAATCAATGTTTTGGGGCTAGTGACCCAAACCGCTGCTCTAGCGGCTCACCTGAATCAGATCAATCAGTGGACCAACTGTTTCTTTTATTCAGTGAGAGAAGAGCTGCAAACAATTTAATCAGTGGCTCAGTCAGTGTGCAGCAGCTGTGGATCCAGCCTGGAAACAGGTCAGCATCTTCCTAGTCTATCTGCTGCATTTAGCTTCGGGAAGGTCTGTTCTTCGGGGAGCCTCTGCTCTAAAGAGACTTTGTCAGGGAGGGAGCTTGGTGAGCACTCTTTCTGATCTAAAAATTATTTTTCTTTTATGGCACTAAAGCATAATACTTTGTTGCATCCCTAGGTATGTATTCATTTGGGACTTAGGGAAAGAACAGGTCAATGAAGAAATGCAAGTGAATTTCAGATCTTCACTCTCTTGCTCTGCTTTCCAAAGACAAGGTTCTTGCACGAATTTTCAGTATCAGCTTTACTATTCTTCCTGCTATTTTTGATACCTTACTAGCATATTTTGTTCCTGAACTGCTTTTCCATAGTACCATGAGGTGTCAGGTGATGCTGCCTTTGGGAATTGCCATGCATACTTTCCGGTGCACAACTAAGACAATAAATAGGTTTACCAGGTCAGCTCCAACCTCTAATGCTGCTGGAAATGTGAGAGTCCTGCTTCCTTGTGGAATGCAGTAGACTCACTTGCAGGAACACTTTTTTAAGCCCACAAGTCAGGGTGGGTATGAAATGCGTGCAGCCAAGCTCTCTTGGTCCTAATGAAAACATGCATTTGGCAGCACTGAAATTCCTGCTTTAAAATAATTTCACACTTCAGGGGTTGTTGACTTAATAACACTGTGGACCCTTTCTCTCTCTCCTAGAGTGCCTTTCTTTTTTTTTTGTTGTTTTTTTCTTTTTTTTTTTTTTTTGTCACCAGAACAAGCAGTGACAGATACTGTATTCCACCTCTGTGTTATTTTTTGCTTCCTTTTTAGACCATTTTGAGCCTATGATGTTTCATAGAGCTCAGCAATCAACCTCATTTTAATGTACCAGTTTAGTTGTAGAACCCTCTTCCATACTAACAGGCAATCAAATCACTCAGCATTGCCTATATCATAATCTTTGTCTTCTACAGTCACTTATTTAGTGCAAAGCTTCACCTGCAGCTTATTAAGTTTCTCAGTTAGCTTCTGGTGTGTTCATTTTTCATGGTTCAAAAGACCTGTAGTACTGCCTGCAAACTTGAAGCATTATCCTATTATCACTAGGGATCAGTATGTCATTTTACCTCCAAAAATAGTTTTCAAAGGTCTGGTTATCCCATGGCTACTCCTGTGTGTGCTCTTAATTATAGTCATAACTAATTTTAACAAGTTGGACAATATTAATTCTGTATCGCTGTGAAATATCTTTCCCAGCTGATTTAGAAAATTAGGGCAGTTTAACTATAGCTATTTAGATGAATTGTTTAAAGAGCTGGCACACAGCTGCAGTTGTATGAGACTGTGCAGTCTCAAGTTTAAACTGTTAGTACACATTGCTGGAGACAGCTTGCAATAGAAAACCTGCAGGCTCTCCAATTTATCTTTAAAATGTCAAGTTTGAATGAACTGATTCCTCCTCTGTTTCTTGACAATTCATTCTTAAATTTCTAGCAGAGCTTGAAAAAATTATCTTTTGAATCTGCCTGCTGTCTAACATGCTTGAAGCCGGAGGTCTGGACTGGGCCAGAAATTTGTATCTGAAGCTGTAAATGTTGAGGGTGTATCTAGGTCTTAAATATACCAAAAGTTATGCTTTAAATATATGCAAAAACTATCTTACTCATCTTTTCCATCACTGTAAAACAACTTCCTCAATCACACAGCCTGGGTTGTCTAACAGTCCCACACCAACACTTGCTTTCCGAAGAGCTTGTGAGGGATTGAAAGTATGCTTTGACTGAATTCCCAGGTATATTGCAAGTCATAGCCATGAACATCCCAATTAGCAAGAACAGGCAAACATTTTACAATCCTGCACACTGAATTAACTTTAAGAAAATAAAAAGGTGGTTATTTAGCTTTCTATCTCTCTGTCAATCTTCCATCATTTCAGCTGTGGAAAAACTGTCCCAGGAGCTCAAACAATTGAGAGATGATCTATCTGATCTATCCAGCTCCTCAGGTGTACCAGCCCATGTTACAGCTTTTAACAAAAGATGTCCTACTGCTCAAGAGAGAAGATATAGAAGGTATACGCCATGGGCCACCCTATGGTTTTACATGTGGGATCATGGAGAAGACAGAGGAAGTGGGATGGAAAACCTACCTCAGCTCTGGAGGAACGGGTGCGTGAATTGAAGAGGGGAACAAAGGTCAAAGCTGATCATCCCTTGAAAGCTGCGGCTTCAGACTCTGGTGAGAAGATTCCCAGATGGAGTGGAGGAGCTGATTTTACTCCAGCTCCTGTAATAAAGAAGAATAATCCCTTTCTACAAGACTTAAGTGTCCAACATTGTGATGGCTATTAGAGGGGCCCTGCCTCCAGCCAGGTGGAGGTAGGGGACAATAGGGTTTACTGGACTGTGTGGATCAGATGGCCTGGCACATCAGTCCCACAGAAGTGTAAGGCTCTAGTAGATACCAGCGCACAGTGTACCCTGATGCCATCAAGCTGTCAAGGGGTGGAACCCATTTCTATTTCTGGAGTGACAGAAGGATCCCAAGAGTTGACTGTACTGGAGGCTGAAATCACCCCGACTGTGAGGAAATGGCAAAAGCACCCCATTGTGACTGGTCCAGAGGCTCCATGCATCCTTGGCATAGAACACCTCAGGAGATGGTACTTCAAATAAGCAGAAGTCTTTGAGAAAGGGAGGGAAATAATCCAAGTTGTGCTGAAAGCCAGTTTGCCATAAAACGAAGTAAGGTCAAGGGACCTGCACAGGAGATTCAATTTTGGGGATGGCAAGATGGACATCGCCAGATCCCCACAGATGTGATCAACAAGATAACAGCAACGTCTCCACCAATGAATAAAGAAAGAAACACAAGCTTTCTTGGGTGGTGTGGGTTCTGGAGGATGCACATCCCAAATTGCCATTTGATTGTAAGCCTTCTCTATCATGTGACCCAGAAGAAGAATGATTTTAAATGGGGCCCTGAGCAACAACAAGCCTTTGAGCAAATTAAATGAGAGATAGTTCATGCAGGAGTCCTTGGGCCAGTCCAGAATGGGCCAGATGTAAAAAATGTACTGTACACCACAGCAGGGGAGAATGGTCCTACCTGGAGCCTCTGGCATGAAGCTCCAGGAGAGACTCGAGGTTGACCGCTCAGCTTTTGGATTTGGGGATACAGAGGTTCTGAGGCCAGCTATACCCCAACTGAAAAAGAGATACTGGCAGCCTATGGAGAGGTTCGAGCTGCTTTGGAAGTGATTGGCACAGAAGAGCAACACCTCCTGACACCCCGGTTGCCCATGCTGGGCTGGGTGTTCAAAGGCAGGGTCTCCTCTACACATCCTGCAACTGATGCTAAATGGAGTAAGTGGGCTGCACTAATTATACAACAAGCTCGAATAGGAAATCCCAGTCATCCAGGAATTCTAGAAGTCATCATGGCCTGGCCAGAGGGCAAAGATTTTGGAATGTCACCAGAGGAGAAGGTGACACGTGCTGAAGAGTCCCCCCCATATAATAAACCATCAGAAAGTGAAAAGTAGTATGCCTTGTTTACTGATGGGTCCTGCCATACTGTGGGAAAGCATCAGAGATGGAAGGCAGCTGTATGGAGACCTCGACAACAAGTTGCAGAAACTGCTGAAGGAGAGGGTGAATCGAGTCAGTTTGCTGAGGTGAAAGCCATGCAGCTGGCCTTGGACATTGCTGAACGAGAAAAGTGGCCAGTACTTTATCTTTCTACCGATACCTGGATGGTGGCAAATGCCCTGTGGGGGTGGTTGCAGCAATGGAAGCAGAGCAACTGGCAACGCAGAGGTAAACCCATCTGGGCTGCTGCACTGTGGCAAGATATCAAAGCCCGGGTGCAGAACCTGGTGTGAAGGTACGCCACGCAGATGCTCATGTACCCAAGAGTCAGGCCACTGAGGAGCACCAGAACAGCCAACAAGTGGATAAAGCTGCTAAGATTGAAGAGGCTCAGATGGGCTTAGATTGGCAACATAAGGGTGAATTACTTTTGGCCTGGCGGACCCATGACACTTCAGGCCATCAGGGCAGAGATGCAAAATACGGGTGGGCTCGTGATCAAGAGGTAGACTTTAACAATGGACACTATTGCCCAGGTTATTCATGACTGTGAAACATGTGCTGTAATTAAGGAAGCCAAACGGTTAAAGCCTCTTTGGTATGGAGGACCATGGCTGAAGCACATACATGGGGAGGCCTGGCAGATTGATTATATCACACTCCCACTAACCTGCCAAAGCAAGCGCCATGTGCTTACCATGGCGGAAGCAACCACCAGATGGCTGGAAACATGCGCTGTGCCCCATGCCACTGCTCGGAACACTATCCTGGGCCTTGAAAAACAGCTTTTGTGGTGACACGGCACTCCAGAGAGAAGTGAGTGAGACAATGGGACTCATTTCTGGAACAGCCTTATAGTCATTTGGGCCAAAGAGCATGGCATTGAGTGGATATATCACATCCCCTAACATGCACCAGCCTCTGGGAAAATTGAACGGTACAATGGGCTGTTAAAAACTACACTGAGAGCAATGGGTGGTGGGACTTTGAAACATTGGGATACACATTTCCCAAAAGCCACCTGGTTGGTCAACACCAGAGGTTCTGCCAACAGGGCTGGCCCAGCCCAGTCAGAACTTTTACATAGTGTAGAAGGGGATAAAGTTCCTGTGGTGCACATAAAGAATTTGCTGGGGAAGACAGTTGGGGTTATTCCTGCTTCAGGTAAAGGCAAACCCACTCGTGAGATTGCTTTTGCTCAGGGATCCGGGTATACATGGTGAGTAATGCGGGAAGATGAGGAAGTCCGATGTGTACCTCAAGGGGATTTGATTTTAGGTGAAAATAGCCAATGAACTCAATTATATGCTGTTGCCTGCTATGTAGCACTTTTATAGCCCACCAACTAGATGTCTTCAGGTCACGCGCGACTGGCCGTCACTTTGCTCCGAGCATCATCCCAGCAAAGAATGAACTTTGATGAAACCAGATGAGTTCTGTGGTATCATCAGCAGGCAACAATCCAACACTGCACACCATCTCTCCTGCTCTGAAAGACTGTTGCAAGAGATGGAGCCTGTGGACCTGATGGACTCAGCATCTTTATAGGGATTGGTCCGTGCACTAAGGAATGCTCTCTTTCTCTCTGTCTGTGTGTGTGGATGTATCTATATGTATATATATGAGATAAGAGTGATGGTATATTGAAAATATGGGATCTGAGCATGACGTGAATGGTATGGAATAAGGGGTGGATACTGTCCTGTGTTCAGCAGTAGCGGTCATTTTTCTCCTTCTTAGTAGCTGGTGCAGGGCTGTGTTTTTGACTTTCAGCCTGGGAACAGCGCTGATAACACTGATGTTTTTATTTGCTGCTCAGTAATGTCTAATCTGACCAAGGACTTTCTGAGCCTCATGCTCTGCCAGGGAGCAGGGGAAGCCGGGAGGAAGCAGAGACAGGACACCTGACCCAAACTAACCAAAGAGGTATTCCATACCACAGCATGTCATGCCCAGTATATAAACTGGGGGCAGTTACCCAGAAGGCTTAGATTACTGCTCAGGTCAGGCTGGGTATCTGTCAGAGGGTGGTGAGCAGTTGCATTCTATTCCCTTATATTTCCCTTGTCATGATTATTATTGATGTTAACAGCAGTGGTTTGTGTTATACCTCAGTTACTGGACTGTTCTTATCTCAACCCGTGGGAGTTACATTCTTTCGATTCTCCACCCCATCACTCTGGGAGTGAGGGGGACTAAAGGGGGGGAGTGAGAGAGCGGCTGCGTGGTTCTGAGTTACCAACTGAGCTTAAACCACGACAGTGTATCTTTTATTATTTGATTTAGTCAGTTCATCTTCTGTTTATGTTCTATAGTGACATAACATATCCAGCTTTTTCTATCTTTAAACCCTTTACAAAGAAAGTGTGCAGATATGATTGTTACAATAGATATTTCAGGTTTCTTTTTCATATGTTTGAGGAGAATTCTTTGTGATGGCAGAACTGGGGAAGTAGATAGAGGCAGGTAAAAGGATAAATGCTGAAGAAATCATAGAATCATAGAATAGTTAGGGTTGGAAAGGACCTTAAGATCATCCAGTTCCGACCCCCCTGCCAGGGGCAGGGACACCTCCCACTAAACCATGCCACACAACGCTATGTCCAATCCAGCCTCGAACACCACCAGTGATGGAGCATTCACAGCTTCCCTGGGTAACCCATTCCAGGGCCTCACCACCCTTACAGTGATGAATTTCTTCCTCATATCCAATCTAAACTTCCCCTGTTTAAGTTTGAACCTATTACCCCTTGTCCTCTCACTACAGTCCCTCATGAAGAGTCCCTCCCCAGCATCCCTATAGGCCCCTTTCAGATATTGGAAGGCTGCTATGAAGTCTCCACACAGCCTTCTGTTCTCCAGGCTGAACAGCCCCAACTTTCTCAACCTCTCTTCATACGGGAGGTACTCCAGTCCCCTGATCATCCTCATGGCCCTCCTCTGAACTTGTTTCAACAGTTCCATGTCCTTTTTATGTTGAGGACACCAGAACTGCACACAATACTCCAAGTGAGGTCTCACAAGAGTAGAGTAGAGGGGCAGGATCACCTCCCTCGACCTGCTGGTCACACTCCTTTTGATGCAGCCCAGGATACGGTTGGCTTTCTGAGCTGTGAGCGCACACTGTTGGCTCATGTTCATTTTCTCATCAACCAACACCCCCAAGTCCTTCTCTGCAGGACTGCTCTGTATCTCTTCTCTGCCCAACCTGTAGCTGTTCCTGGGATTGCTCTGACCCAGGTGTAGGACCTTGCACTTGGCATGGTTAAACTTCATCAGGTTGGCATCAGCCTACTTCACAAGCGTGTATCTATTTACTGAAAAATAAAAAACTGGGCTTGGGAGCGGGAGAGAGAAGCCAAGCTCTGGCTAAACCTCTAATATTGCTCTGTAAAGCAGAAAACCTAAATTAATCTTGTGTTTGCTTTTAGATTTGTGTCTCATAAAGACTAAATGCACCAATTTATATTTTCTAGTTTCCATACATGACAAACTGAAGCTAAAGTGTTCCCTCTTGTCCCTTGGAATAATTCAGGCTTGCCTCTGAGAGGAATATATCAGATGTGCAATGGTCCCTCTGTTTTGCCATAGAAATGCTCTCCAGAGCATGAGATGATATGACTGAAGTGCATGAGGACTCTACCATCCTGCCAAAACCACCAGCTATTTATCTGTGCCCCATGAGAATTTAAATTAGGGTCTGCTGTAGCTCATGCTCTGCTCCTGTACTGAGAGCATGGGACATCCCTGCCCTCCCTGACCAGGCTGCAGACTAGGACACCCAGGCAGCTAGTACATGTGTAGCTGTGATGCGCATAGGCACTTCAGGGACTCTGTGCATGCAACTGAGTCTTTCTTCAATGTGCGGCATTTAATACCTTTCATCAGTTACATCCAATGCACTCCATGACTTTTATGACATTTTCATGTCTGCTTTTTCTTCTGCCCTCTTTGCTCTATGCCCCATTTTTCATGAGAGTTAATTCCTCCCCTCCCTCTCCTGATCCTTCTTTTCCATTTCATTTTTATATCATTTGCTTTTTATATTTTCTGTGCAGTACCTGCGGCAGCTACTTTGCAGGTCCCCTGCTGCGCAAATCGCCCTTCACAGAGGAATATCTTCCTGTCAGTGACTGACAAGAAGTGCCAGGAGCAGGCTAGGAGACTTTTAAAACCCGTGAGTCGGCAAATCAGCAGGTACCTGTGTGCAGTTCTGGATACGCCCCTAGCATTAGTACCTATCTTGTATCAAAGAGTTTTTAGGATGATATGGCCCACAGGCAGAGTTTCAGGTTAAAATGAGCACACTCGTAGCATTTAGCTGCAACTCTCATTTTGATTTTTTTTTTGTTTTAAATATAACGACACCAGCAGTTTGTTCTTGGGAAGGTTTTTTGTTTCTGTTTTGATGTTGGTTTTTGTTTGGCTTTTTTTGTTGTCATTTTGTTTTAAGGGGACTGTGTTTACAACAGCTTAAACTAGGAGAAAATATTCTTAGTACTAAACAGCTCCTGGTTTTCTTCTCCAAAGAAATAAAGATGCCTTTCATATTTTCCAAGGCTGACAATGTTGAAGAGGCTAAGATACATCAAAAACTGAAGGGAAAGAGGAAGGGGCATGCTGTAACTACCAGTTGCTTTGGGGAAAGATGTGGGACGAGACAAAGAGTGCCTTGAACAATCCTCTCTCCTTGACATACAGGAGAAGGCAAAGGGTCTGAAAGAATGTGGGAACTTGATTTAGTTTCTGAACCATCTTAGAGATGGTTAAAATGAGACCTAAGTAAAAGCACTTTGCACAAGAAGATGTGGCTTTCAGGCAGAACAACGCTTGAATCAAATACAGAATAAATAGCCTAAATAAGGGCATTGAATTTCGTCCACTGTGATCATTTGATCTGAGCGGCTTAAGGCTTTGCATGCTTCATACTTGCAAACCAGCTGTAAAATGCAGGAAATACAAGTAGCCATGGCCTGACATTTCCCCATCTGTTCCCAATATTTAATAATTTGCTCTCTTCTCTGAGCATATTAAGTTTATTTAAAAATTTGAAAAATATGTTTTATTTTATATAATGAGCTTAAAGCTATAATGGCCTTTTTGCTCCAAATTACTCAAAGCACCCTTCTTTAGCAGATGGAGGGTATTAATTTTTGTGCAGGAATTTGTGTATAAGGTACAGATGGCACACCAGGCTTTTGCCTCGCTTTTCTGCATTTGTTTCTATTCTCTAGAGCTCCTGTGCATTAAGTGAATCTTTGAAATGCCTAAATTCTCTTTTGCCTTGCTTTAAGGATGATGGAGAGTGAGAAGTAACCTTTGGTTTTCGCAGCTGAGAATTGTCGAAATGTCTCTGTACCCAAAAACTGGCTGATTAAAATCTCCAGATTTATGCTGATAGTACCCCACCTTAGCTAATGCTGAGTCCACACTCATTCTGTGAGTGGGAGGTGGTTGTTCTGCACGCCCCAGAATGCTACACTGAGAAGAAATGCTGACTTAAATACCCCTCTGTCCTCTGTGTTTCGTAACTTTGGTTTCTACAGCACAGTGTCAAAATCTTTCTATTCTGTAGTGATAATAATGTTGAGGACGTTTCAAACTAAAATTTAAACATCTGGAATAAAAATATACCACGGGCTGCCCCCTGTACCTGCTTATATTCATGTAGCAACCAGTGAAGTGAATGAAAATATGTCAATTTATGTAGAGATTCAACCTGGTTCAAAAGGGGTTGTTTTTCAAATAAAGATACAATTCAGTAAAGGCAAGAAGGTTTTAAATGTAATAATACTTTGTGAAGTTCCTTCGTAATAATGTATGGATTGATTCACTACACTTTTGTTTCCCAGCAAACTGAAGATAAAAAGAGGAGCTGATTAGATGGGTGAGAATAATTCTTTCACAGTGAATCCTTTCTGCATTTTGTTTCAGATGCATTTGCACTCTGTCAAGACAATTGTGTTTATAAATCAGTGAAAATCTTTGGTGGCTACAAATTAATCTTACTTTTACTCTTACCAAGGTTCTTAACTTTTCTAAAAAGTGACCAGGTTCCTACCTAAGCTGATGTTCTTGGTGTTCAAGTAAGCTGCTAAAATTGATATAGTAGTATATCTTTAACAACATAATTGTAACGTTGAGAATAAAATCAATCACAAATCACAAGAAAAATAGGTCTCTTCAAACCAGCCTAACTTAATTTCTAAGGAAATTACAAGTTTGGTTAAGGAAACTAACCAGATAAGGAAGATATTTAGGCTTCTGTAAATCTTATGGCTATTACATAAAGAAAATTATAGTTCATGTATATGGAAAACATTAATTAGGAGCTGGATGATAGACTTGTCTTACAAATAGCTGTCAAAATAAATTTTAATCAAATAGCTATATTTCCAGGACTGATATATATCAATCTGAAGATTGGCATTAGTTGGTATTTTTCACTGTATTATCGCTGTTATCACACTATTGATGGCAGAATGCCAATCAAGGGCAAACCTGTCCTTCTGGGTGACTTGGATTGCAAAGTAGAATTGGAGCTGGAAAAATGAAATCTTACGTTGTATACCCAAAAGCAAAGTAATAAATCAAGTGACAGGGACTATGAACTGTGCCTGGTGATTAAGAGGCGTATTGTGAAAGCAGACACTGTGAAATGTGTTTGGGCATCATTGTGGAGAAGCAACTGAACACATGACATAAGTAGTGCAGCAGAAAATGGCATTTGAGAGGGTGTCCACCTCTGCATGACACTTCTGACTTGGTGCAGGACTGTAGCACGCAGCTCTAGCATTCCATTTCTAAAATTCTACTAAAAATTGGCAAGATGTAGGGGCTGCCCAGCAAGGGAGATGATATATAGATTCAGTGGATCTACAGCCACAAGATCTGTGACTGACTCCTCATAGATCCTGTGTCCATGGTAGTTATGTGTCCATGTGTCTGTCCAGACAGCTGTAAACCATATGAGTTTTTGGTCTTCATTTTGGGGGGAGCCTTAAGAGAGAAGGACTACCTCTCCCACGTTTCGCACTTGTTACGGACAACATTGCTGATTTTTACAGCAATTCAGTCTTACTCCTCATTTCCATGCAGTGCTAAGCCAAACTATTTCTCCACTTCATTATCTTGGATCTCTCAAGGATAAAACCAAGTGCAACCTAAGTGATACTGAAGTGTTGAAGACACTAAAAGCAGTATGAGTCTTCCAATTTGAACTATGTTGTTAAAAAATACTTGCTGCAGAAGTTGTGCTATCACAGCTATCTTCTGTACGTCCCTGGACTCTACTGCACTGTGGCCTGTTAAACCCTTAAGTGAGTGTCGGTGTAAGGGCACTTGGGAATGTTAATTCACAGCTACAGTTTATTCGAATTAATTTTCCTGAGGTTTCCTGTTTAGGAAAGCCTAAATTTATTACAAGAGGTCTGGCTAACAGCCTTGAAAAGGAATTTATCACAAGTATGAGCATTTCTATGACATTCCTATTACAACCCCTCACCACAAATATTTTTCCTTGAACACTCCGCTTCTATATCCCAAAAATTACACAGGTAAATCCCCAGTCTTTTACACATATTGAAAAGTCTACTAAGTGTAAGAAATACCGTAATAAGTGATCAAGTATAAAAAGTTGCTTTGGCTGAGATGTTTCCCTGAAGTGATACAATATAATTAAAATAAACTGATTCCCCTGGAAAAACACTAATACATGTATCACTGCAGCAATTCTGCAACATGTTTCTCTAAGTTTAATACAGTTTCTGGAATAGTTTTTTAGAATGATTTTCGCAGAAATTGCTGAAGGAAGGAGATGTTACCTGAAAGAATAAAAAAAAAAAAAAAAAAAAAGAAAAAAATGTGTGAGGCAGATGGTACAGAGATTTAGGATCTAATTTCTGCCAGGCTTCAACTGTGGCCATTCATCTGCCTTTGAATTTTCTATGTGAGGATAACAAAACCAGTTTTGGAAAAACTCCCAGTTCTCCCTATAATCTTTAAGCAATTTCTAAGCAAATCTTGGAGATATTTTGGTTTTCTTTTGACAAAGAAAAGTCCATAGCATTTTTAGAGCTGTCTAAAACATTTTGACATGGAACTGCAGCACAATTTTCTTCTGAAAAAATTCATTTTCAAGTAGAAAATCCTCTCAGTTTGGGGGGGATTGGGAAGCTTCCAGTCAGACTTTTTTTTTTTTTTTTTTTTTTTTTTTTTTTTTTTTTTTAAGAAAAGCAACATGAAAAGAGCAATGATTTTCTTCCTGAAAATAAATGAAGATTGACATTAAAGTGCAGCTTTGAGAAAGCCATTCTGGATTTCTGTCTAGCATACCACAATAACTGAAATCTGCATCTTATGTTAGCTCTCTTCATTTTTTTCCCCACTTTTTTACTTCTATAACTACCCTCTTATTTTTCTTTTTTCCCTTATGCACTTTTTTTGTTAAATTTTAATTTTATGTCAGCATTTCATTGTTCTTTTAAATCCTTCCTTTCCTCACTAATGATTTTAAACCTCTCTACATTTGTTTGGCTACTTTTCTTTCTTTTTTTTTTTTTTTTTTCCTTTCTCTATCCTCTTTCTTTCATCTGTTCTTTCATCTATTTTTTTGCATAAGCTCCCTTTTTAGAAATTCTGAAATTCTGAAGTTTCTGGTATGCTCTTCCTTCCCCGTGGAAGACGGATAGTCAAGGTAGATAGGAGACTACTCTCCTGGTCTCTGCCTGTACAGGGACATTGGGTTTGTGTGGCAAGGGTGTGGTAGCAGGGGGGCTATAGACATGGCTTCTGCAAGGAACTGCCAAGAGCTTCCCCTGTGTCCAATGGATTCAATGCTGGTGGGCTCTAAGGCTCTAAGGCAAGGCCAAGCCCTTGGAGTTAGCTCCTCTGGGATAACAGTTAAGAAGAGGGAAGAGTTTCTGACAGTGGCAATTGCAGCCAGAGAAAGGAGTGAGAATATATGAGAGAAACAGCCCTGCAGACCTTAAGGACAGTGAAATAAAAACCAACCAAACAAAACATTGAAGATCTCTTGCTTTCAATACAAGAAGCACTGTTCTCTGCAAGTGTTCTCTACAAGGGAAAGCTGCAAGGGCAGCATTTGTGATCTATAAATGAGTGTAGAACTGCCTATCTTCCCCAATCAACGATTCTTTCAGTGAATATGATCATGAAGGAAACAATTCCTATGCTAATTGGTGAACACATTGACTCTCACAAGTTAATGGTAACCCAAACAGAATCAAAAGCAACTTTGGCTGGTTTTTGGTGGTTAGTGTTATATAACTGTACTTCAGTTGTTACAAATAGTACTGTTTTAGAAGAAGAACAGAGCCCTAAGAGTGTGTGTGATTGTGACCTTGGATGTCGGACCCAGTTCAGGGGTGGCGTTTATCGGTGGTTCAGCCCAGTGAAACTAATGGCCAAAGAAGCTTCCACAGGGGGTCTATCTTTTTATGTAGCTCCACTGTCCCCTAGGCTACTTCCCTGGCTTAATCCCTCCCCTACCCAGCCTAGAAATCCATTTCTTTTTCTTATTTAAGATTCCACATACCTTTCATATTTAATATTAGTATAAAAGGAAAACCGCACCCCAGGAGAAAGATCAGAGTTGAGGCATCAGATTCATTCTTCCCTTAATGAAGAGGAACAGCAGGATGGATAAAAATCAATGACTTAAAAAATAAATTGGATTTTTAATTTAAGTTTAAGAAAATCTTTATTGAGTAAAACTATTTAAAATTAAGTTTTAGGCCTATATTTAGTCCAATTTATTCTGATGTATTAAATCATTTAAAGTTTAAAGAAAAAAATCCCAAACTGTGCTGCTGGCAAGGTGCTCGCATCAGGCCAGTGAGTCACTACTCATTAGCAGTGAAAAGAAAATAGTTGTTCTAGGTTCCAGTTACTTCATCCAGTGACTAAAGTCAACACAGAGAAAATTGAGATATTTGTTTTTACTGTGTAGTCTTCAGTTATTTTCCTAAAAAGATAGCAATTTATTTTTTTTCCTTGTTGGAATTAAATATAACCCTTTTACTGGCACTCAGCCTTGAGTCTGAAAAAGCAGGATGCCTATTTTCTTCTATTACCTATGGTCAAAAATGTAAGATGAAACCTAATTATTTTATAATCTTGAATGGTATAACAGTCAGAAACAGCCATTGCAAATCACTTTAATAAGCCTTCCTTTGTTAATTAAAATAATTTGTTTGAAAAGCAAAATATATTTTTTTAACTTTGCAATTTTCCTCTGGAGGACATTTACATTCATTTGTATTTAGAAATACTGATTTACAATCTATATTTTTGTAGAGTTTTATCTTCTATAATATGTTTTAATAAATGTGTATAATTAGAAAACTATGCATGTAGACATAATAAAATAGTTATACTTAGTAATAAATCAACATGTTCTAAAAGTTACCAGCCCAAAATCATCAGTCTCTCTTCAGGAAAATAACTGAGAAGTATCAATGCAAAACAAGACAAAAATAAATCTTGTTAAAAATAAAATAAATCAGCAAGTTTTCTGTTTGAAAGGTCATGATTCCCTCAGGCTGTTCTGTTCTAAACATTCATACAGCTTGCTAAGAAACCCAGAGGTCTAACTCAACAGGGTTTAATATGCAATTCATAAGCACATGTGATAGCGCAGGTATTTCACAGCAAAAATCACAGTTCTATCGCGTCCTGGCATGTCCCTGTCAGTCTTGACAAACAAGAGCACGTTCTCTAGGAATCTACCATGAAGATGTTGTTGGTAGGCGCGTGTGAGCTGTTGTTAGGAGGAGACTGTGTAAGAAATGAGCCTGATTGTTGCACGCATCTTTGTTTTCTGTTTAATTCAGAAAACTGTGACTGCCTGTCCTACCTTAGCAAGATGCCTATCTGGGTTAGATAAATACAAGCAGCCCCTGCAGATGAGATATTGTTCCTCAAATCTGCAGAATCAAATTAGAAACAGGAATTGGAGGAGGAATTCACTCAGAAGGCAGAGCAGCTCTTCACAGCACAAATTAAAATCTTGCCACTTATTTGGGACTGGTCTCAATGCACACACACTTCATTTGGTTCATGGATATTATTCCAGTTGTTTCCAGCATGAGTGAATGGAAACATATCCACAGTTTTAGGGCCTGAAGATGTGCTAACTGCTTTCAGTCCTCACCGGAATGAAGGCCTTTGCACTAGAGGGCAAAATTCACTTTGAAGCTGAAGAGTTTTACTCTGTCAGATCCTGAAAAAAGTAATGTAAACCATCATTGAGCACTGAGGAGTAAAGGCCTAGCTTGGATTTGGATTCTGCCGTATCATGGGCTAGAGGGAAGCTCTCTGTTATCTTTTCCGCATGTACTATGTGTGTGTGTGTGAAAGCAAATACTATTGCACAAAGAAATAAAGCTCCACATTTGCATATGCTGTTGTTTCAGGATTTATCCCAATTCAGATTATTGATGGGAGTAATATTTGTTTATTCATCAATACTCTCTTTTGGTTTTTTTTGTAAAACCTTTTTTTCCTCCCTCTTCCACCACTCCCATCCCCCTGTTGTCTTTGTGCCTAGTATTTTTCCACACTATTTCCTAAAGACTAGCGGGTTTGACGATGCATTGTGATTTCTTTTCTACAGGGCTTTATGAAGGAAGCTGGAGGCAGTTCTCATTAGTCTCACTGACATCTTTTATCACTTATCAGAGGAACAAGCAAACGGAGAGCAATTCTTTTGATCATGGCAAAAGTAGAAAAAGTATTAAAAACCCTATGAAGATTCACTAAGTAGAAAGTAGAAAAGGCAGTCTGTGGCATGTTTCAAAGAAGTAACATGATTTAAAGTTGCCAGATTTACTTGTATATATTAAAGAATTGTTAATGATGCTATATTTTACATTCATCCTTAGGTCTTTGGATTTTTTTGTTTGTTTGTTTGTTTGTTGTTTTTTTTAAACCAGCAGGCAAAGATGTTCTTAGGTAGAATGGATGCAATAGATCAATCGGAAAATTTCCCTAAAAGGTGAGCTGTGTCAGAAAGAAATTCTGTGATTCAATGAAAATTCTTGAAAATAAAAATAAGGCTGTAACAGTGGCACAATGAATTGAAAAAGAAACCTGTTCTCATGGGAGAATGTTAAGAAATCTGAAAAATTCCTTTTCTTTTGGAAGCATTCTGTGGTGAATCAATGTATGTTTGAGAAGATTGCATGTAGGAATTGCAGTGCTTGCAATTATCCGGGTATACCTGGCTGCCTAATTCTGACCTTAGAGTGCCACTGCTTCCTCGTTCTATGGAAAATTAAGATTTTTCTTGGTGGTTCTGAGTATTGATTCAGCTAGCAAGATACCCTGGTTGTGTGCCTTGCATCATTACCAACAAGGCAGGGCGAAAAAGGGAAGCAGATATATCCTCCTGCCTACAACTACTGAGTATTACGCAGCCTAGATCCACCAGTGCTTTTCTGTACAGCTCAGTTACCCACTGTTTATAAATCCCTTCCCGATTCTGCATGTGATCAGCTTGTATCTCAAAGCATCAGATTTAAATCGCTCTTGAAGACCCTTGTCTTAATCTGTGAAAATACAGAGTTCACAATTATTTGAGCATTTTCTGTCAGCATAGACTCTGTGCCAGCTTTGTCCCTCTAGTGTTTTTACTGCCACAGCTAATTTTCAGCTATGTTGAATTTGATTTGGATATGATGCAATATAGTACATTTCTTTAACACTTTTTATGCAAGCATCCCCAGAGCACTTTCTGATCAAGCTAAAATTAGCTCTGAACTACATACAAATTCCTAAAATATTAATTTAAAAAAACTGATAAAAAGAAGGTTGAAATGTATGCACTCAGTTCAAAGTTAAAATGGTCAGAGGGGTAAGTTTTCTCTTACACCAGAGTAACAGAGGAGGACTTAATTCAGTGTATTGCTTTGTAACAGCTTGGAGCCTGATGCTCCAAGCAGTGCAGTGCGCTGCTCTAACAGTACTGACCAGAATTAATTGCATGACTGCTGTAAATGACCTGGAGGTTGCAGGTGAAGCAATACATAAATGGGTTGTCAGAACTCCATTTATGTACACATTGTTCTAACATTTGCTGCTTCTGATAAGAAGTGAGGAAGCCACACAATTCTTTGTGATACATGGCCTCAGTCATCCTTGAGGAACACAGTGGGAGGAATAAACAAATAGCTTTGAGAGATGTGACGCAACGATCCAAAATGATACAAATCTTTTTGCCAGAGCAAGGGGCTTGGAGATAAAGCAAACTCCAGTTGGTTTCTCAGGATTAAAGAAAGAAGATTGTTGCCAGAAGTTGCTGGGAGGAACAGGCTGACAACAGGGCGACATGCTGAAGAAGGCTGAGAGTTAGACCTCTTCTTAGACCTAGAGATCTTGATGAAAATCAGACTAGCATATGATCTCTTTCATGGTTGTTAGACTTTCTTTTGAAAGTCTTTTCATTTAAATAAATGTTTCCTTAAGGCAGCAATTTGATCACTAGTGCTGCTCCCTCATGGAAGAGATCTGCAGGGCCTGAAGATGCATTGCACCTGCTGAGATTAGAAGAGAGACTGCTGTCTGATGATGGTCTGAACTAGCAAGGGAACTGAACATAGTTAGCCCTGTGCATGTCTGTTAAGGGCTCTGCCTGTACCAAAGGTGGTAGTCGGGCTGGTGAAAGTCCAGCTCCATGGCTTGTCCCTGCAGTTTGCAGAGTAGTGAGACAAAGGGCATCAGTGGCAACCTGAAATCATGGCAACTGTGTGACTAGTGCATATGCTTTGAGGGTCAGATGCAATAGCAGGAAATCCTTCAATGGCAGGGAAAAAAAGGAAGAAAAATTTTACAGCCATGTGGCTAGGAAAGACAGCATTTGAAGTCTGGCATTTGTTACAAAGAACAATGAAAAAAACTCATCAGAGAAAAGTCAGATTTTTAGATGCAACTGTACAAGGAGACATGAACTCTTGTAACCATGGCTAATGCATTAAGCACGTCGCACATTCTGTGAAGATTTGTTTTCTAACACCTCATGGCCCCCAAACTGTAGCTGAAAACTTACTACGGAGTGCAGCTAAGCTGTACTACAGCATGGCAGGAAGGGCTGGAAGTGTGTCTATCTGAAAACTTCATTTTAGGCTGAGCTTTTTAGGTATCTTTGGCTATATGTGTTTCTGTGAAATTATCAACTTTACTAAAATAGAAAGGCAACATGTGGTGAGGATGTACATTCAGGATACAGCATTCAGTGAATAAATTCCATTTGGGAGTGAGGAAAGAACAACAGTACAGCTCAATTAGGAAGTTAAGGGCACCTCTGGAGCCTGTCCTGCTGCAGCCAGTCCTTTATGCTGTGGTGAATCAATTGTCAAACACGGCAACAGAGAGATGGTGTCTCAAGCATATTATTTATAATTTAGAGACCTTTCTGTAGCTAATAAACTGATCTACTTTGCTTCAAATACAATTGCAGTGTGTGAGGCAGAGAGAAGGTTTGTGGAGCCACATAGTGACATTGTGAAACAGATGCAAAGTAGTAGCTATCAATACACCCAATTGAAAGACTGAAACTCTGGACTGACATACAAATAATCTGCCCAGCTCTTCCATGTGCTTCCTCTGACTGTGATTACCTGTGTAATTGTTCTTTGTCTTGGCATTCCACTTACTTCTGTTTATTATGTTTACTGCTCTCTCACCCTCTCTGTTGTGAGCATCAGTGGCACAATACAGTGTGGCAGAAATAGGGAAAACATGCTGAGATCTGATGAAGTGTCTCTCTCGCACTGTCTTCATGCTCTGCCTTTTGAGTATTGAAGAGCTTTGGGGTGGCAGCAGCAAACAAAGGCTGTTTCAGGGTGCTCTGCCTTCCCAAAAGGAAATGAATTCCTTTCCTATACAGGAGATTTATATAGCGCATTAGGTCAGTTCTCATTAAGCTACTGCACAGCAGGACAAATCATAATTTTAAATACATTTAAAATATAAGTACATTTAAAATATATCCTGATGCAGTACAAATCAAGCCTCTTACAGCTGTTGTGTGGACCAGTCAGATGAACATGGAGCATAATAATCGAGGAATAAGTTAGTTGGGTTTACTGCTGCTTGTCAAGACTATATAATTTATACCATTGTTTACTTGAAACCAAGTGTCCTCACTGCTGCCTCCTCAGGATAATAAAAATATAAATGCATAAACCAAAATGAGTTCTTTCTGTCAGTCTGAGTTACTTTTTTTACCTTAAAAATCTGCATGTCTCTTTGTTCTCCAGAGGAGATGAAATGAATGGAAACTTATAGCCTTCCTTTGCCAGAGTTTCCCAACATCAGCCCTAAAAATGCAGCCATCTGTTATGCAATTAACCAACCATTTCTTTGCTTCTTCCAAGATTTCTTCTGTCAATTCAAAGAAATAGGAAACTCTTCTTCCTGCCTCTGCCTTTTTTAGTCTTCTTTTTTTGATCATCACAATTTAGTTTCATGGCAGACTTAATAATCTCATGGGCACCAGAGCTCTCTGCCAAAGTTTATGCAGATTTAAAGCCTGGATTAATCTGGCCTGGTATTTGTAGAATGTTCTGAACATGTGAAGCACTATAAAAGCACTGTATATTATTACTGAGTCCATGGAAGTCTGCCCTGCTAACTCAACACACATTTAAGCTGCTGCTCCTGGAGGTGAGGTGCAGTGACAGAAAAAATCAAATCTGTGTCTTGTCTTCTAAGATTGTATCTCTCTCTCTTTTCTTTCTTTTTGTCTCTTTTTAATTTTCCTTACAGGATTTCTGGGAAAAAAAAATTAATAGGAAGGAGGCAGGCCTCCTTCAAAGATTTCATCTCCTGAGACTATTCTCTCAAAGTCTCGAGCACAGTCATCCTTCATTTTGCTGCCACTGGACTGCCCAGTTCCTGCATGCTGTTTCCTAAACACTTAAAAGCTAGCAGTTTCTGCAGAAACCTTTTTGGAAAGAAAAAAAAAGAAAAGAAAAAAAACCCAAAAAGCAAACCTTCCCCCCCACCCCCCAAAAACAAAACAAAACAAAACAACCCAACAAAGCAACAAAACAAAACAAAACAAACAAAAAAAACCCCAACAAAACCCAAAATCTTGATGCAGGAAGGCTGCCTTCAGACTCTGGCCTGCAGATAGCATGCAGCGGGGGGAGAAGTCAGTCTTTAAATCCAGGCCATCCCAGCACCCTGATAGAAATCACTAGCACAACTCAAGGAACTGTAGGCCAATGCTAGCCAGACCTGCTGTGTTTTTCAGGGCCGCTTCAAAAAACATTTCTATATTTTGCTGTTTAAAGCACAGATGAAGGAGATGACTGACAACTACAGTCCAGGTTTAGCCATCGTGTCTTCCTCTTCCATGTTATCAATGAGGAGACAAAGCTAAAAATCAATGCGTGTATGTATGGTGCTTGCAGTATATTTGTACCTTTATATAATTAAATTAATGGAGCTTTAGAACATTTTATAGTAGTTGGATTCAAAACAGGATCAGCTCTCATATCCACACTTGGGAGTGCAGCTATCTAAAATGGAGTCAATGAACTTTCCCTGGCGCTGTTCAGAAGGCATTACAGGTCCATTTATTTTTACTTCCCTCCTCCCATTATTTGATAGTTCTTTTAAGAGTTGTGAGTTTTACTTGGTTCCTTTTGATCAGAAGGAAACGGTACTGCAGGAACTGAGACACTACAGTGACTCTGGCTTTGAACTCACCAGGTCTAAAAGCCTGCAAGAGCATTTTCTCTTTCAGATTTCTAGCCAGCTCAGAGGGCTGGCTGATAAAGGGGTATGTTAAATTGTCCTGAAGGACAGCTGGAAACCTAGGTGCTACAGTCTGAACTAAAAATTGAATTGATATATATATATTTAGTTAAACCATATTAAAATTTAAGTGTTAGACTTTAGAGTAGATTTTTTTAAAAAATCAAGTCGTTAAAAAAAAAAAAAAAAAAAAAAAAAACAACGAAGTTTTTTTTCCACTTATTTCAGCTTGCAGGGGTCCTGAGCTCCTGCAAATGCTGCAGCTCCATCTAGTGGCACTGCAACCAGCTGTCAAGAGGGAGGCAAATGTTCTGCAAATGTTAATAAAGAAAAACACTGGGCTTTAAATTTTCTATTTTCTATAAAATTCTTTAGGATTTTGTTTTGGATACCGCAGTTAGAGTGTACACTAGTTCTCTCTGGAATGAAACAACATTTAAATGTTACTAGTTTAGAGAGATTAGTATATCAATGTCCATCCAGTCCATTTCTCGTTAGTATTTTTCTTGCCCGCGTAATTACAAACTTACAGATGTATTCCTATTTCTAATAACAGAAGGTAGCATGTTTAAAACTATGTATGTATATATAACCATGTGGTACTTGTAAAAGTAGCTTTGATCCAAATTTCTTAAAATGCTTGGCAAATATTTATTAAGCATCAAATCATTCAAATTTGTTTGTTCTATCAACTCATCAATCCATTTGTTCATCCACCCATCCATCGTGTATAGAGAAAGTGCATTTTTATATAGACAGTAGACCTTATTCTGCTCTTGATTACATGATAACTTAATTTACTTCAGTGTAATTACCCTCAAGTCTCAGTGGTCTGACATGGAAATTAGTTTCTGGTTTATCTGAATAACAAATATATAGCAAATACATACTCGCAAAGTGTGATGAACATATGTTGTAATGTGATCTTAATGTAAATAGGTTGGTTCTTTGGGGTTCTCACTTCATCCAGATGAGTATTGACATTCAGTATTTTACACCATTACAACTGTGTTTAGTTTTTCAACACATCTTGCTCCTGCCTTTGATCTAATCAGAAGATAAACTTTCTTGATTTGATTTGCTCAGCTGCTGTCTGAGCCACACAACCTAGACTTCATCTTGTGTCCTGAACTCGACTCCCATACTGCTTGTACAAATCTGTTGAATTCAATAAATGTATTTAGCCTTATTAAGATTCAGAAAAGCAAATATTATCCTCCAGTGATACTACAGACAGCAGGAGTTAATAACAAGTATGTGATAAAGATCACAAGATTCCCTGTAAACAAGATGCTGCATTGCACAGAGCACATCTTGTCTGCATATGTTTCATAAGTAACTAGGCATTCTCATGGGCTTCTTTAGTTATTTTAGCAAGTTGTGTAAACAGTATTATCTACTTAATGCCCCAAATGATATAATAATTGATATGGAAATGGGGCAAAGCTTGATAGATCATAATACAACTCTCCATGGTATCTTGGAGATGATTCTGACCAGATTTTATTTAAATTTTCTTCTAGCTTGTATGCATACAGCCTGCGGTTTGTTAGAAATGCTAGGCAGACGTTGGTTGGGCAGTGTTTTCTTTTTTGACTTTTTTTTTCTGCAAAGTAACTAAATGTGAATTTATACTTGTCTTGTTATCTGTTGTAGGTATACTTCAGAGGTGTCAATGTAAAGAGTAAGATCATATGGAAAGCTCTGTTGGACTGTGTGCTGTTGTTCTGAAAACTGGATACTAACAGCTTGCTAACATGTATGATACTCTGTAGTGGTTGTGTGACTCTTCTTGTTTAGGCTATAGGAACAGGGGAAAGAAATACCAGAATTCCAAGAAGTTATTAAAACTGAAAAAAAAGTATTTGAAAATATTTTTCTGCTCTTTCTTATAGAAAACGATATTGAAGCCTGGAGGGTATTTTTAAACATATTTTCAAAATCTCTTACACAAGACTTTCTGTTTTGTTTGGACGTTTGTTTTTTGCTTGTTTGTTTGTTTTTCTTATAAGGTAGTGGCTGGAATATTCTCCCTCTTCAACCACTCATTAGCTCTTCAAATTAGCCAGACTTACTAAACTGTTTTCTCTACCATAGACAGGCTATTATCTCAGGTGTATGATACCAGGCAAAATTAAGCTGTGTTGTGTTTGTCAATGCAAGATGTACTTATGTCATGGTTTAAGCCCAGTCAGAGAATAAGCCACGCAGCTGCTCACTCGCTCCATCTCTTCCTCCCCCCGCTCCCAGAGGGATGGAGAGGGGAATTGAAAGAATGTAACTCCTACGGGTTGAGATAAGAACAGTCCTGTAACTAAGGTATAACACAAACCACTGCTGCTAACACCAATAATAATCATGACAAGGGAAATATAAGGGAATAGAATACAACTGCTCACCACTCGCTGACAGATACCCAGCCTGACCCAAGCAGTAATCTAAGCCTTCTGGGTAACTGCCCCCAGTTTATATACTGGGCATGATGTGCTGTGGTATGGAATACCTCTTTGGTTAGTTTGGGTCAGGTGTCCTATCTCTGCTTCCTCCTAGTTGAAGCAGCTGAACCCAGGACAACTTAGGAACATGCAGCTGTGACATGTCTCTGTTTTCAAAGCCATGAGGCCAGTTGTGCTGATATATTTCTCCACAGGGTGTGGTCTCCAGACTACTGTATTAGACTTTGTGAAAAATCGCTTCACTTATTTGTACAATTCCCAATAAAATAAGTTTCAAAAGAAATCTGAGATTTGATTAGACTTAATCAAGGTCACTCAGTGCGCTTGTGAGGTTGCCAAGAGCAGAGCTTGGGTAACCAGACATTGTCTGTTGACTTCAGCTGCTTTCCAGGTATGGAGAATGGCTGATGAATGTTAATAATGGACAGGACAAATGCCAGCAACTGCTTACTTCCATTTATTTTATTAAACTGAAGAAAGTTTTTGTAAAAAGCACACATTGTTTTGGGAGACAGGAAATTGATTTATGTATAAAACTGGTTTTTATCACTCAAATATTGTACAGCAATGAAGAGTGAAAGTAAAACAGCTGTCTGGAACAGGAACCACCTGCTTATTTAATTTATGTTCTGTTCTTGCAGATGTGCTAGTGCTAGAGCTTTCTTCTTCCAGAATAGCTTCACTGATGCAGTGGTATTCGGTTTTGCTGGCCCAGCATCTGGAGAGTTGGGATGTGTGCTCTGAAGAGAGCATGCAAGCCCCACGGAGAGTGCACAAGGTTTTTAGTCATTATTTCTCATGTGGCTTCTTAACAAGAATTAAGGAAGAGTAATAGATAAGCAAGACAGGTAGATGCGGATAAAAATATCCTTTTTCTTTTTAAGCCATTCTTAGAACATTATTCAAAAGAAAAACAAGACACAGTTGTAGGTGGAAAGCACCCATTTAATTTTCATACATTTTATGAAAAAGCCAGGACAGATTCAATTCATGGATGCAGGCTCTGCAGCCACTACTGTATTCCTGCACCAGGCAATGTTAATAGGGAAAGAAATTAATCTCTGATTCTCTGCAGGAAATCTGCCTTACCTGGCTGTATGTTTTGAACTGTGGAAGATAAAGTTGCATGTACAGGCAGAGTGAACCCATTCCTTGCATGCTGTCATTCCAAGTGGAAGATAGGAGGGTCAGTATGGGAGCAGGAATTCCATTACCCTTTATTTTAGTAACTGCTGAATACTCACATTGCTGTAAAAATCAAGTGAAAAAGAATTTGCAGAAGTTTACTTTTGAAATGTGAGTAAATGAAAGTAGAATTCTTTTTGGCAAGTCCAACCAGTTTCTGAGAGAACACAGCTAAGAAATCAGAACTGGCCGATAGCCCATGGGGCTGATGAGCCAGCATGGTCTCACTCCAGTCCTATGCAATAAATAGATAAATTTTGTAACTTCTCTGGTATGTGAGGAAAGTAAAGTCTGAGTCTAAAATAAAGACTGCATTAGTAAGAAACTGCACACAGATTGGGCAACTTACTGCCTCTAAATTCTCTTCTATGTCAGGATACCTTGAAGAAATGAAATAGGCTTGTATAAAACAAAATTGCTTCCATCTCAGCTCACATTTCTAAGTTAAATGCAGGAGTTAAATTACTGTGTCAAGTTTCACAATTTTTCTGTTTAGTGACCACTTAAAACCTGAGTGAGGAAACTTTACTGAGGAAGTACTGGATGAGGAAATAGGGCACAGAGGCTGTTATTTCTGCAAAGTTCAGACCAACTCTGTGGCAGATCTCCAAGTGAAATCTAGGGCCATTGGTCCCCATTCAGTGCCGTCACTCTCCTAGCTTTCTCTTTCCAAGGATTTTCGATGTCACCTCTGAAGAGATAATAAATCCAAAGGCCACAGGCTCTGCATTTGTAGGAAGGGAATGCATGCACAATTTCCTGGAGGGATACTGAATTGCTGGGGATTTTAATTTTGTTGTATTCTAATAGTAATAAAATCACAAGCTGATTTTATGAACATTACACTTGACCCTTTGATGACACATGCTTTGGCTGTGCAGATTCCTACATGAAGTGGCTTGACTGGATGCTTCAATGCAACAGAAATTGAAATCAACCCTCTGAGTGATGTAGATGATATGATACGCTTTTCCTGGGTAGTTCTGAGATGCTGTGTCTGACTGATGGCCACAGATATCCCACTGAAACAGCTTTCCATTAAAGAAGGTCACTGTGGTGGAATTAGCCAACAGACACATTACTCTTTCTTCACAGCATTCATGTATTTATCTATTTCAATTTCTCTCATAATACAAGGAAACTGACCTCTGCCTTCTAGTGATAGACAAAGTGATTCTAGAACTATTTTGCTGAAAAACTCTCCTATATGGAAAAGCATTCTCAGAAATTTGACTTATACCAACAAAACAGTGGGGGGTTTTGGCATTGCTTCTTTCAGTGTCTTTTGAATTATGTCAATTTTACTCTTAGCCAGATTGCATCTCCTCATATTCCCAATGTGCGCTGCCATACCAATAAAAATTGATTAGTTTTGGATCAGTTAATAATTTGGAGATGAAAAATTATAGAATTACCACAGGTAGAGGTTAAGTAAGATCTCTGATATGCCATTTTCCAGGTATTTGCCTTTGCTAGACAGCATGTACTTATAGGCCCTCTAATCTTGTAGTCAGCTGCAAGGTGAGAGCCTGTAGACACAATTGTCCATTGGTATTCTCATGTATAGTCATATATAGTCCCATAGAAGCTGAGGAGAACCCAAGGCATTCGTTTGGTCTTTCACCACAAACTGCAGTGGAGACAGAGCAGTGTGATGGCCATGCTTCCCAGCTGCCTTTGCTTCGAGTTGCCTGAGTGTAATGCAGACCCCAGACATACTTTCTTCTTTGCTGCATTGTTACTGATTCAGACATCCTCTAAGAAAGTGATACCTTTGATCCATTTTAACTGACCTGCAATATGGCGTGTTGTGGGAAGATTAGTCCCTAAGTTTCTTGGTTAATTACTCTTACTTCTCTTACTTCTAACTAGAAACAATAATAATTGTTACATAACAAATAATATGTAATAACAAATAAAGCGTTTTAACACTTAGCTGTTAATAGCTACTTAAAATATTAACTTTCCACCATAGATACTCTCATTATTCTGTATTTTTTCCAAGCTATCCTTCTTGTAACAATATAAAGCAATGTTTCTGAGGCTCAGTGCACTTTCAATTAACTGATTCTTTCATGTCTCTGGGAGATAAGTTAACACAGTTATCCTTAATTTATAGACAGTGTCCTTGTGGTGTGTGCATAGAATCTGTACCTGAAGTACAGCCCTGAAAGTACTCAGTGGACTACATTCAGCAGGGAATAATGACCCACGCTAGCATGACATTTAATTACAATATTTATGAGAATTTATTTACAAGATTACGAAAAAAAGTGTATGGGAGAAACAACAGACCTGAGGAACATTATAGAAGCAGGCAAACAAAGACTTTTTTTCAGCTCTTAGGAAGCTTTCACAGAAGCATTGGGGCTAAGACAAGCTTAGAATTTGTACATGTGGTTGGATCTCTGAAAGAATTAGCTATGATATTGCAGTGCCACCAAGATGATACTTGCATGGTGTACCAGGCTATAAAACTAAGGCAATGCCCAATTTACATAAACCTCTGAAAGGCAACAGGGAAGCACATGCTTAACACAGACTGCCTGATAACCATGCCTCAAAGCTTGATAATCACAATTAAATGCTAGCATTATATTAGCCAGATGTTTTCCCGAACAGCACCCTTCTGCGGTTTCTTTGCGTTATGTATATAGCACACATGGCATGAATTTTCTACTCTGGACAGATCTTTACTTAAAGATCACCCCAAACAAGAATGTGCCTTCAATGCAAGTTATAATACCATATTAGCTACAAAAGGGAAATGAAGCATACTCCCTCATCTCTGACAGAACGATCATTGCTTGTATATCATGCTCCTATCAAATTTGATTGTAAACCTTACCCCCAGGTCCTCCTGCCTGCAGCGATCGACTTTAGCAGGAATAGGACCAATCCTATCATTCTCAGAGAGGGCAAAGTGCCGTTTGACCAGGCTTCAGCTGCAGGACTAAAAAACTAGTGTGTGAAGATGGATCCTTTTAGATTGAATTGCCTGAGAAGGTGTTTCTCTTCTTGAAAGAGTTTCCACATAAGCAAGCAATGCCTCTGATTCTGCAGATTCTTAAGTGCTTTATTAATTTTATTTCCCTATTCTGACTTTTCACATGAAATAGGCTATTTTCAAAAGAAGCAAATCATAAATGATTTTCTGCTGCAAATTTGTTTACAAAAACCTTAATAAGCTCAAGTGCTCTTCATATCTATAGAGTAAGTATAATACTTTCCAACATACATGTAAATGCCCCTTCTGAACTTGGAAAATATATATTTTTTTTCTATTAACGTAGTATTATGTTAGCCAACAGGTAATTTCCAGTTCTTATTCTTTCAAGAGCTTTTGTTCAGGAAAAGAAGCTGACAGCTTTGCTCTTTAAAGAAATTGTTTCTTGTGTTCATTGTACATATTCACGAACTGCAAGTTCTTTCAGGGTAAAAATACGAATAGGATCCTTTTTTGCCTTCCATTCTTCCAGTTTTTCTTGAAAAGACAGAAAATCCTTGCCAAGTTCATACGCCAGGGTGATCATTGTTTCTAACAATGGAATGTAATACTTGTGGCTAGTATGCATACAAAGGTGTGACAGAGCTTTTTCTCCATATTCAAACGCACTTGCTGGGTTTTCCAGGTCCTTGTGGCACACCACTATGGCACAGAGAGTAGGGACAATTGAGACACGGCTGCCTCTTGTCAGCCTTGCCTGCAGGTCAATTACTTCTAAAAGGATTTCCAAAGCTTTGGTGTACTGGCCACCCCGCAGGCACCCATATGCTTCCTGAAGCTCTGGCCTTGTTAAAAAATCAATAAATTTTTTTGATCTTCTGATATATTTCATAGAATATAGAAGTCTCAGGTAGTCCTTGAAGGCTAATTTTCTCTCATTGATTATTTCTTCGGTAAAGTTCCCTGTCAGAGTTTTTTTTGGAAAGGTCACATCTTCCATTTCTTCACTAAACTCCTCCAGCAGATTTCTGTGCAGTTTCTCGAAATCTGAATAACGGCGTTCAATTACAGACTTGTTGCTGTCAAAACTCCCTGTTTGCAGAATGATGATTTTATACATCTAAACACAATGAAACAGAAAAACAAGCATGAGAAGAACCATTCTTGCTCCAGTGCACTCAGATTTCATCTTCTTTGAAATATGCAGCCATCAAATTAATAATTCCTACCTCCTGTTGTGCTATACTTTTGTCACCAGATTTAGCCTTAGCCTGTAAATAAGTTGTAACGCACTAACAGATCCCATCCAGCGAGGTGCTGGGAACAGTGAATTAGCAGCAGGCTGACACAAGTAAAGCCACTTACAAAGCATTTCTGTAGCTGAATTTTGCTTATAACAGCCATAGCTGCTGCAATCAATCATCTACAGTGAACTGAATGGATTTCCCAGACTTAATATTGTATATAATCTATTTTACATTGGTCGTAATACTCAGAAATGCCGTTTGTATCAGACATTTCTAGGGATCTGGCGGTATTGTTAATGCTGTGAAAGAAGAGGGAGTATTTGGCAGTAATGTTTGGTGTGCGCAAAAATAAGATGGAGCAACTCCAAAGCCTTTTCTCCCTTTTAAATCATTGTCCTGTTATTCAAAACTTACGTGGCATATAAATAATGTAAAAAAGTGACATTTCTACAGCAATCTGCTAGCCATCCAAAATCCTTCACTAACAGAAAAGCTATCCCACATTAACAGTTCTAAAGAGTATGCCTTCCTCAGCTCCTCACTACCCTCAAAATGACAATAATAAATGTGATATTAGAAAAATAGCTGCAAAATAAAATTGTGTGTTATATGTTGCACAAATAGATTCTCTTCTGGTCCTGATCCAAGCACAATAATGCTGAGGAAGGGCCAAATCCCTGATGCATGCAAACCAGTGGAGCTCCACTGAGGGCCGCTTAACTGCCTCACTGCCCACCAGCTAAGGAACATGGACTGCTGACCTTGCTGACTTCAAGACAATGACCAGGTTCGTACTCAACTTGACCCTGTTCTCATTGAATTATACAAAAACTGGAGCCATTGTACTCATGCCAGTTGTCTTCTTTGCTGCTGTTGAAGAGTGCAAACGAGTATCAGCATTATTGTCTGTTTGATTCCCTTCCTTGTTTTTCCTTAAAAAGAAATTCTCTCTTTTAGTCTTCATAAATGATCTTTACAGGTGCTCCTTGAAAGGTTTCTAAATTTCAGCTGACTTCTTTGATCTCTTTTTATTTGTAAGCACTGTGACATTTTCCTATACTTTTTCCTACTCCCTGCTGAAAAGTGTATATATGCCTGATGCATATCCAAAAGAATGATAAGAGCAATTTTTTAAGCTATCATTTTATCAAGGGCAGCTAAGTGAATAATTTACAAGTACTTGTTCTTTTCTTTGTGGAATGTGCAGGAAAAAGGGATGAAATACCGTTTAATTAAATAATCATTCAAATTGGCTCAGTTTTGTTGTAATGTACATCTCTTTGCCTAGATGTCATGGTTTAAGTCCAGTCAGCCACGTAGCTCGCTTGCACACTCCCTGCCCCTTTCTCCCCCAAATCCCAGAGGGATGGGGAGGAGAATTGAAAGAAAGCAACTCCCATGGGCTGAGATAAGAACAGTCCAGTAACTAAGGTATAACACAGACTACTGCTGCTACCACCAATAATAATAATGATAAGAGAAATTACAATCCAGGAAGTTCCTCAATTGTGTGGAAGACAGCTTCCTTCTGCAAGTAATAGAGGAGCTATTATTATTAAGGAGAGATGCCATGCTTGACCTCATCCCCACCAACAGGGAAGGGCTGGTTGGAAATGTGATGCTCCAGGGCAGCCTTGATTGCAGTGATCATGAAGTGGTCGAATTTGAGATCCTCAGGACAGTGAGAAGAACGTGCAGCAAGCTCACTGCCCTGGACTTCAAGAGAGCAGACTTTGGCCTCTTCAGGAACCTGCTCAGTAAGATTCCATGGGAGATAGCCCTAGAGGGCAGGGGGGCCCAAGACTCTTGGTTGATATTCAAGGATCACCTGCTGCAAGCTCAGGAGCAATATAGCCCTACTAGAAGGAAGTGCTGCAGGAGGACCAGGAGACCTCCTTGGATGGATAAGGAGCTGCTGAGGAAAATTCAAAGGAAAAAAGAGGCTTATAAAAGGTGGAAGCAAGGACAGACTGCTTGGGAAGAATACAGGGATGTTGTCCGGGAAGCTAGGGAACAGGCTAGGAAAGCTAAGACCCGCTTAGAATTAAACTTGGCTAGGGATGTTAAGGGTAACAGGAAGGGATTCTATAGGTACATTGCAAATAAAAGACAGACTACAGACAACGTGGGCCCTCTCCAGAAGCTATCGGGAGAACCGGCTGCCCTGGATTTGGAGAAGGCTGAGGTTCTTAATGACTTCTTTTCCTCAGTCTTCACCGGAAAATGCTCTAACCATAGCACCCAAGTCTGGGAAGGCAGACGCAGGGACTGTGAGAATGAAGACCCTGGGCCCACTGTAGGAGAGGATCTGGTTTGAGACCATCTTAGGAACCTGAATGTATACAAGTCCATGGGACCTGATGAAATTCATCCGCAGGTCCTGAAGGAGCTGGCAAATGAAGTTGCTAAGCCACTGTCCATCATATTTGAAAAATCATGGCAGTCAGGTGAAGTTCCCAATGACTGGAAAAAGGGAAATATAACCCCCATTTTCAAGAAGGGGAAAATGGATGAGCTGGGGAACTACAGACCAGTCAGCCTCACCTCTGTGCCTGGCAAAATCTTGGAGCGGATTCTCCTGGAGGGCGTGCTAAGGCACATGAAAAACAACAAGGTGGTTGGTGACAGCCAGCATGGCTTCACTAAGGAGAAATCCTGCCTGACCAATCTGGTGGCCTTCTATGATGAGGCTATGGAACTGATGGACAGGGGTAGGGCAGTTGATGTCATCTACCTGGACTTGTGCAAAGCGTTTCACACTGTCTCACATGACATCCTTGTCTCTAAGTTGGAGAGACATCAATTTGATAGGTGGACCACTCTGTGGATAAAGAACTGGCTGGATGGCCGCACGCAAAGAGTTGTGGTCAATGGCTCAATGTCCAGCTGGAGAGCAGCAACGAGTGGTGTCCCTCAGGCATCGGTGTTGGGACCGGTCTTGTTCAACATCTTTGTCGGTGACATGGACAGCAGAATTGAGTGCGCTCTCAGCAAGTTTGCCAATGACACTAAGCTGTGTGGTTCGGTTGATATGGTGGAGGGAAGGAATGCCATCCAGAGGGACCTTGACATGCTTGTGAGGTGGGCTAATGCCAACCTTATGAAATTTAACCATGCCAAGTGCAAGGTCCTCCACCTGGGTCGGAGCAATCCCAGGCACAGCTACAGGTTGGGCAGAGAAGAGATTCAGAGCAGCCCTGCGGAGAAGGATGTTGGGGTGTTGGTTGATGAGAAAACGAACATGAGCCAGCTTCAGTAAGAGCTCTCAGCTCAGAAAGCCAACCGTATCCTGGGCTGCATCAAAAGGAGTGTGACCAGCAGGTCGAGGGAGGTGATCCTGCCCCTCTCCTCTGCTCTTGTGAGATCTCACTTGGAGTATTGTGTGCAGTTCTGGTGTCCTCAACATAAAAAGGACACGGAACTGTTGGAACAAGTCTAGAGGAAGACCACGAGGATGATGAGGGGACTGGAGCACCTCCCGTATGAAGAGAGGCTGAGAAAGTTGGGGCTGTTCAGCCTGGAGAAGAGAAGGCTGCATGGAGACCTCATAGCAGCCTTCCAATATCTGAAGGGGCCTATAGGGATGCTGGGGATGGACTCTTCATGAGGAACTGTAGTGATAGGACAAGGGGTAACGGGTTCAAACTTAAACAGGGGAAATTTAGATTGGATATGAGGAAGAAATTCTTTACTGTAAGGGTGGTGAGGCACTGAAATTGGCTGCCCAGGGAAGCTGAGAATGCTCCATCACTGGCAGTGTTCAAGGCTGGGTTGGACAGAGACTTGGGTGGCATGGTTTAGTGGGAGGTGTCTGTGCCCCTGGCAGGTGGGGTTGGAACTATATGATCTTCAGGTCCTTTCCAACCCTAACTATTCTATGATTCTATGAGAACAACCGCTCACCACCCACTGACCAATACCCAGCCCAACCAAGCAGTGATCTAACCCTTCTGGGTACCTGCCCCCAGTTTATATACTGGGCATGACATGCTGTGGTATGGAACACCTCTTTGGTCAGTTTGGGTCAGATGTCTTGTCTCTGCTTCCTCCTGGCTTCCCCTCCTCCCTGGTAGAGCATGCGGCTCAGAAAGTCCTTGGTCAGACTAAACATTACTGAGCAGCAACTGAAAACATTGGTGTTATCATTGTTGTTCCCAGATCAAAAGTCAGAAACACAGCACTGCACCAGCTACTAAGAAGGAGAAAAATGACTGCTACTGCTGAAACCAGAACACTAGGCATGTAACTTATAGCTAAGTCTAACTACTTCCATGTATACTGAATCATACTCTTGTTCCATACAGTTATGCTAAAATAATTTTTAACTATTGACCAAGCTAGTTACTATGGAGTGTATGCAAGTATGGCAGCACCTAAGTAGGTGTGTATAGCATGCAACAAGATCTTAGGACAGTCTCACGAACATTTACCTGTTTCATATTCTACCAAGCTGCACCACCCCGTATCAGGAACTAGTATGATTCCTAGCATTTTCCTTGCAAACAAGGAAAACATCTCTATCTCTATTTCACAAGAGTACTGAAACAGTCTTGCTGTAGTTTCTTCAATTCCCCTGAAGGCCAGGAGCAGAACCAGGAATAGAAAACAAGCGTCAGTATTGTGAGTAAAGATACAAAAATCCAACCTGTTCTGTCCCTTATACTCATGCTTCACCTTAAAAATATGACAGAAATATGCCATCTAATGGAGCTCTATATAGGTAAGGGGAATGATCCCAACCAACCTAGCTGAAGGATGTCTTAGACGTTGTCAACATCAAAGAATTTTGCACTTGTGCTAACATAAATCTCTTATGGTGAAGTTATACAAATGCAATGCAGCTGCTACAGCAGGCTAGCTCAGTGGAAGTGCAACTATCTTGATATTTTTATACTTGTGTGAATTTCCTCAGTGCTGACAAGCTTCTAGGTGTTAAGGACACTCAAGCAAGCGAGTAATTCACATGACACCATGTTTCCATTGCTGCAGATATTGCTAACTGATTGTCAGAGGTGTATTTTAGGGGAAGATTCCATCAGTTAGGCCCATAAGATCAGTGATAACAAGTTCTTTCTACTCAGTATGATTACAGCTTGCAAAACTTGGCCCTCAGTAAGGTTTTCATGTAGTGAAGCATGCTGCATGCTGTGCAGACCCCTGTAGAGTGAATAAAAACTAATAATCTCTTACATATTAATTTTTTAGCTTACCACATATTTAGATAAGTGATGCTCTACAATTCTGGTTGATGGGATTTCAAAAACAAGTTTGACTTGTTTGCACTGGCGTTTTTCATTCCTCCAATATTCCTGAAGCTCCTTAGTGGTCATTGAAGAATTAGGACTTACGGATGCACTGGAATCTAAAACCAATAAATTTAGTATTTCAGATTATAACCTTTGAATCTGGAAAGAAATCTTATGCATTTACAGTGAAAGGAAAGGCTAGAATTTCTGCTGCTGTAAGACCTAAAGACTGATAAGTGATTTCACTGCTAATAAAGACAGATTATTTGAGGAAAGCTATTGTGGTCTGACATTTTGAAAGACACTAAATAGTCTGCAGAATACAAAGTAATAGAAAAATTGCTGACAAAAATTACTTAACATCTAGGTTGCAACCTTGGGCACGGTCTGAGCAGGAGGTAGGCTTCACCTTCCCAGAACTGGCCCTAAGAAACGCTGACTCAGTTTTCAAAATCAGATGTTTCTCCAGGCTTCTTTATTGCTAAAAGCCGAAGATAACACAGTGCATATATTCAAACACTGAGTCTATTCAAATATTGGGCTTGTGCAGTAATGGGTGAAAGCTGAGAACACACAAATGTCCTAACCTGACAGGAGAAACTGGGATATCCAGCTCAGTCAAAGGAAGAATTCTAATTTTTCTTCTTTTGTAGCTAAGCTGATGCCACAGTTCAGCCACAAATATTTTATATACCTCCCTTCCTTCCTCTTTCTCTCCCCTCACAGACACACACACAGACATATAGACACATGCATATATAAAAATGTAGGACAGCTGGTTGAAGACTTTGCTTACAGGGGAATTTGTTGTAGTTTTTCAAAAGGGTGATTTTCTGTCTTTGAAATCTACTGACAACAGTTTTCATCAGGCTGTGTATGGGCTAGGAAAGTGAATAAAAAAAATGGAATATTCGTGTTTCAGTGGGTACACCAGTGCCAATTTCAAATTAATAATGTCTCTGTCAATGCAGTCAGCTGAAGTCAGTCTGCAATATATCTAACATTCAGTCAATGGAGCTGAATGACCACAAACGAATGGGAAGATAACAATTTGATGCAGCAACAGAATTGTAAAGGCACCACAGTACTCCTTTACTGGCCACAATTTTACATGTTCTTAATCATTTGGCCATACAGTTTCAATTATCAAGGCCTTTGGGGTTTGGCTCAATCTTTATGAAGCACATATTGTCCTAAAAGAGGTGGTGTTTATGACATCTTTGCAGGCTGAAAATCTTGATGAGATTACATATATTTTGGATTTTATATAACATTTTATTTAATAACAGATGTCAGCAATCTTAGGCATAGTGAATGTTCAATGCTGCCTCTCCATGGGGTATGTGAGGGACTACTCCTCAAGATCAGCTTCAGTCTTGGTACCCTTGCTGATACTGTCAAGAAGATCAGATTTTGTGATATGCAGAAAGTTCATTCCCAAGGCAGGACATCTGATAATCACCATTTTGATCCTTGGTGTGCAAATTAAATCTGGAATACATTTTACGTGCAAGGGATTCAAAAGGAAAGCTCTGTGTATGTATATACACACTATGATGTGCATCTGTTTCACTACTGCCACATTATTATTCCAAGTTTAATTAAGGCTTATTTTCAGTGAAGTATAGCAGTGTAAATCTGGACTACAGATAAATAAAGCAAAGTTTTTAATAGAAAAGATTAATGGCATAAACAGCTACATGAAAAATAAAATTAAAGGGTAGCATCAACCTTTCAGGTCATCTTTTTCTGGGTTTTCTTTTCTCTCTTGACATGAAATTTCAGCTTGGGGTTGATTTTGTTCTTTATCAGATAGTCTTGTGGTAGAAAATGTAGTAATCCTGCTTACAGCTTCCAACAGTTCCCTTTCTGCTGTGGGGTATGAGTCTTGGTCCATTGCAAGCTATCACTGAAAGATTACAAAAATTAAATTTCTTAATAGCCTGCCTAAGAGGATCCAGACTACTAATCTTTTTTATTGACTTACTCATTGGTCTCTGTGAACTTGTAGGAGGGTAACTGCAGTTTCATAAAAACTAAAGTAATAAATAGAAATATCTAGATAGGTACCAGTGAAGAACTATTTCTATTACCATTACCACTGAGTGTTTAGATGTCTTCTTGGCAAATTAAAATCAAACATGAAAAACATAAGAAGTTATGTTGAATAAAATGAAGTGTGGAACTCCATTCTTATCTATGAGAATTTTGGCATACACTTCAGTGGGGGCAGATTTTTTTCTACCTGCATTTTGCCCTCAAGCTTGCAAGTATGAGTTTAGGTGAACTAAAATCTTGCAGATAATTAGTATAACTAGCAGCTTGGTCCCTTTACCCTCCTAGGATTCACCGTTTTTAAGACTCCAAAATTTGTCATCTGCTCTTAATCACAACTTGTAGGATAAAAAAGGGCAATATCTACTATAGTATAATTTTTTTTTTCATATTTCACAGGTTCAAGTTCTCTCCAGAGATTTGTCTCTGTGCTATGAGAACAAAACCATTGAATCTGACAATGGCTAGATGGAAGGAGAACTGAGTTTTCTAATTATTGTACAGAAGCATTCTCCCATTACTTGTCCTTTTAACTTATATACTGTGGTTGTAGTAGATCTATATTCCTGTTCTGATATGATAGGACTACTATTTTACCACATGCTGATAAAATACTTAACACAGTATACTCTTTGCTGGGGTACTGTGTTCTGTTAGCATGAGAGAACTTGCTCACAATTCAGCCAAGGGGTGAAAATCAAATGACAAAACAACCTACTTTTTTAAAAAACAAGTCTCCCTGCTACAGCTGTAAAATTAATGCTGAAGCAGAAGCTATTAAGTAATGAGAGGGTTTAGTACAGGGATGTTGCTACATAGTATCTTGCCTCCACTTTTCTACCATGCAGTTATGCAATGCTGGATACAAAGGTGAGGAAACCTCTGCAGCAGGCATATTGATTTCTGGCAAACTGCAAGGCCATACCATGAAAAGTAATTACTTTCCCCACTGGAAATAATGGAAATGCAAATCACTTTCCTCTAACAGAAACCCTTCTTATCTGCCCAACTTGGATAAGCAAGTACAAACATGTCATCCTCCTTAATAAGAGCACCATGGAAGCCCTTAATTTTGGACTTTGGACTAGAAGGTAGAAGGTTCTCACTGTTCTTCTAGTCCTTCTTAAGATCTTCTTTCTGAATATGAAGAGTAGCACCTATTGTCTAACTTCTCAGTCTTTGGAAAACCATGACAGTTTATCCCAAGAGCATAAACTTGCAAATATTCATTTTTAATGTAAAGATAATATTAAATACAGTAGATTAAATAAGATATATGAAAATGGCCAATTTTAAATTACAACTGCTTGAAAGTGGTATAACCTCATAAGCACAATTGTATTTATCATGAAAATATGTATCAGTTTATATATGCATAACTTTATATACATAAAATATGCATTCATGTCTCTCTATATAAGCACCTCTTTAAAATATGATTTACCAGAGAAACACAACACACTTGTAAACAGAATGCAGAAGTGAATGTTACAACATACAAGTCTTCTGCCTTGAACATGTCTTGAAAACTACCCATCCTTCATAGAAACAGTTTGTTTTACAACTAAAAATCATTGTAAGCTCTTTTAACTAAGCTGCAATTTATTTATATATATATATATATACTAAAAAAAAAGTTGAAACAATTCAAAACCCTGCAACAAATTACATAGTTTTACTCTGAACAGAAACTCACCCTGTTCTGTTTCAGGGTAGACGCCAGTCCCACTGCTCCACTGAGTCATAGGTAACACCAGAAACCAAAGTGCACAGTGTACCCACCTGGAAACCGCTGAAGAGCTTTCAGCTGTGGTGCCTGCAGAGTGCGTGTGAAGTCACAAAAAGCCTGCTTCACATTTTCAAAGCGCAGAAAAATATGTCTGTGCTTTCTTCTAATAGGCAAATTCTGTGTTTCACAAAAAGGAAGGAAGAAGACTTGATTAAATCAGACTTCCTCATCCAATTGGCTCACTGGTTCAGTGCTGACTAATTACGCATGAGGTTTCCTATTTGCCCCGAACAGCTCCTGCGCCGTCTGCAAGTGAGGCACGGCCTGTTGCCCGCAGTGCAGCTCCAGCAGCAAGGGCAGGTTTGCAAACCCGAGCATCAGGACTACACCTGCAAACACGAGGTCTGGCAGAGGAAACAGCTCAAAAGTAAACAAGCACAAAATCAGTGAGAACTTCTCTGCGTGGATTTCTGAAACCAGAAAAGCACACTGAACAAAAGAGAGGTTAGGAAAAAAGAGCCAAATACGTGAATCTACTTACACAGAAAAAATATGCCCCTTGGGACATCTTTAAACTACAGACTTAGCATCCAGTTCAGAAAAGAAAATGCAGATAGGACCACAATAAATAGCTTCACTCTCTCTAAATTGCAGTTCTGACAGAAATCCTGACTCTGCAGTGCTTAAACATGATTAATTTAAAATATCTCCTTAATTAAAGTTCAAAAAGAAGCATTATCATATCTGACATGACTACTGAATTTGAAATGGGCTTACGTGTGTGGATAAAATGAATCCTATGCTTAAACTCTTTGTTGAACTGAGGGCAAAGTGAAGAAGAATGATGCATTAATCCATGGGTCCTTTAGCCCAGATGCTTCTTTTTGCAGTTCACTTTGGAAATTTGCTATGAAGCATTGGAATAGCTATTTCTGGGGGGAATAATATGGACACTATAATTTTTTAGTAATGTAAGTTTCCCATTGCCAAAGCTTACTCATTGAAAAACTAAGTGATTGTAATGCAACACAAATGTGGAAGGCAAACATTCAAAGGACCACATGGATCCTGCCCCACACGTTCCTTTAGAGCAAACAATTTAAAATAATGTAAAACCAGGGCCATAAACTGGCAATGCTTCTCTTCTGCTTTATTTGCAATGTAAAACAATGCCAACTTTAACTTGGACACAGTCTAAATATAGAAGTTTTGCCCAAACAGCTGTCAGAAGGATGAAAAATCACTCCCATGCAGCTAGAGACGCACTGGCAAAAGCCCTAGTGTAGATGCCGTTATATTGGCAGAGTCCTTTAGCTAGTTTAGCATGTTCCACACAGAAAATGATTTAAGTTATACTGGAAAAGAAATCTGTGCTTGCCAATAGAGGTCTAAGGTGTAGCTATACCAGCCAACCCTTTTAAGTGTAGACAAGGCACGGGTTTCTGGCTTAAGTCTCATTCCTTTAAAGTTAGATTTATGGGTTTGGTTACGATTGCAAGCAAAAACTAAGGGGGACTTCAGTGCATTTTCCACTTATGCTGACAGTTCACAGTTCAGAATGTATTATTTTGTGATGCTTAGTGCTATTGTCCTGCTTTTGATAAAGCTAAAAGAGAAAAGTATATTTTTTAGTACATCAAGTGTGATCGCTACTTTAAATTATTACAGAATAAGCAGGTCCTAGTCAAATGAACCTGGATGATTAAAAAAAAAAAAAAAAAAAGAGATCTGTTATTATGAGCATGGCTGACTAATACGAAATAACTTACAAATCACGGGTGTTCTGCAAGAATTCTGCCTGCCTAAGTCAAGCCAGTTGTCATGGTCACAGCTGGTTCCTGAAGGGGTTTTTCATTCCCGGTAGCTATGACATCCACAGGTTGCTTCTCCTCACCCTGCTCCCATAAGCTTGGGTTTGGTCCAAACAGCTGTTCACTGGGACCCAGTGCCTGCAGTCTGGCAGCATTTTACTTCCTAAATGTCTACTTGATTAGCACATTCAAAAAACCTGTACAGTATGCAACAGTGTTTGCTAGCAGTATGTGTAACTAATACCTTTTTTATATTCTCAGTTCCACTTCCAACAGTCAAACACCATGTAAAAGGCTAAGAAGTGGAAACGGGAAATTTTTACAATGGCAGCATACCCTTCTGGGAGATGGGCAAGCGCACTGACACCATCAATTTATCTGACTATTCATAAAACTATGGTAAATTTTAGTGCAAAACCATGTCACAGTGATGAAAAAGTGATCCTCATGCACTGACTCACTAAGAGTCTGTATTCGGTGAAAGCACTGACTTTGGCATACATGAAGAACAGTGCTAAAATGCATCTGGCAAAGCATATGGAAAAAGAGGGCTCTGCAATACCATAGCAGCAAGACAAGGTCAAAATCTTAATGCTGCAATACATGGAAGTTGTTATCATAGAAGTTAAGTGCTACACACTGATTTAAGATGAAAGGACCCATTTTAGGAAGACTAACCTTAAAGTCTAGGTCTAAAACTTGGTAACCAGCCACCAGATGAGCTAGCCTTGCAATGCCATGTATTGCAAACCCATGTTTGTGCTTAGATTGTTAAAGAACCAGCTGCAATAGCGTAAAACGTCCTGCCTTGAGTTATACCCTGATTTGGGCAGTTCCCATGTTCCCAGCCAGATAGATTACATAAACACAGACAGGAATGATATTTAACCATATAAAACAAAGCCTGTATCAGCTTGAAAAATTGTGAGATAAACCAGTGTTACACACAAACTGCAGTTTATTGCCAGATTTTATTGGCATTTTATTATAGGCACACCAAGGTCTTACTCTTGTCCAAGAATGTGGCTGTAATACCCGTATTACAAAATACTCTTCAGCTTCCATCCTCAGAAATACAGCTTCGGGCAGCCTCAGAGTCTGTGCTGCTTTTCCCTCTCAGGCCCCAAACTATGTGAGTAAATCTTATTTTACCACATCATTCATTAGTGTTGTAGGTAACAAGAAACAACAGGAGACAGAAATACCTAATATATTTATCCAAGTCCCCTTTTATCACATAACTAATATTTAGAAAGTGTTGTAATGTTGTCTTTGATGCTTCTACAAGAACCTTTCCTCTCTTCTATTAATGCAGCTGGATAAATACCTACCATTTCCATATTTGAAGCAGCAGAGAAATTTGGCTGTTCTGCATGAATAGTCTGCAATTTTGGGGTGATGCTGTGATAAATGAACACCATATTTCTATCCTGGCATAGCACAAAATTCTGCTCCATGCTGTTTATGTAACGTTTAATGGTATAGTGTCATTTGAAGTAAAACTTGTTTACCAAACTTTATTGTTACAAAACACGTCTCCTTTAACCCGAGTGTGGTTTAAACTAATTCACTACTTAATGGCAAGTATCTTGTGCTGGTGTTACTGACACGGTTTTCAACATGAAAGAACTGTTAGCAAGCCCATTTTATGCTGCCAAAGCCCTGTTATCACTCTAAAACTTCTTTATACTTCTACAGGAGTATGAAGGAGCTTTTGAGTAAACAGAAGTCCTGGCCAGGCTTTCAGCTGGGGTCTGCGGGTGACACAGAGCTGTCACACAAGCCTCATGGGTCAGAGGAGTATGAACTTGGGCTGCGTTTGACAAGCACCATTCTGTCCGTAGAATGACGTTTCCTAAATGGTCCATGATAACTTTCCTGCTGAAATCATGGAGAGTTAAGTATATAATTACATGGGCTAGAGAAATGTTTTTAAATAGCTGGTTTTGAGTAATTAGGTATTACATATGGCCATTCCTATCTAGTATTTTGATAGTTTATTCTTCTAAAGTCTCTGTCCCCTTTATCTTCTCAAGTGTAATTACGGCATACTCAGGCTTAGAATTATACTCCACGTGTAATTTATTTATACGCCAATTGTAAACATAATGAAATATACAGGATTTACACCAGTTATGCTAATGCATTCTGTAGTAGGATAAAAAGCAGGCTTACGAGCATCGGGAAATGCAGCTGCCGTGTGTAGACAGCCACCTCCAGGATCAGCAGAGCATAGCTGTTGGCCACTGGCTGCCCCTCAGCAGAGAGAAGAAACGCCATGCACTAATCTTCCTGGCTTTTCAGTACTCTCTATTCTTTAAAACAAAATGAGCCTTTAAAACGCAATCTTGCTCTAAGTAACTAAACAAAATGATTAGTGTCAGCACTGATTCCATAACAGATGGTAGGTATCTCATCGTTTCCTCAGGAGTTTCCAATGAATTCCTGCTGGTTCCCGACACTTAGGTCACATCCTTTCCATCCTGCTCATGCCTGCACCAGCCAAAGCCCGTGCTGAGCCTTCCCAGCTGCCTGCAAAGAGCCGTGGCAGTGATACACATTGCTTCCCAGCTCAGAGAGGGGTACTCTCTGACCTCTCAGCTCTGACCTGGGGTGCGTTGGGCCTGCTTACCAACTCCCTCTAGATCCTGGGTATCTGCAAGGAATAGCATCGACTGGAACACTTTTCGGATGCTGAACTGCATGTATTCCTAAATCACATAGAAACGCATATTAAGGGAATGTTAAAGATACTAAGAAATGAGGAAAGTGTTCATTTGTATGCCAACATTATAGTAGCTGCTTTAGGTACATGGGCCAGCCTTCCAAAGGCTGCTTCTTTGCAGGAAGTCCACTTCTAGCGGCACGTCATTTCAGAGTGTATTTAAAATAGAATGGTGCTTTAAAAGCACCAGTTTAGAAGACTACGTGATTGAAAAAATCATCTCCAAAACCAAACGTTGTCTTCTGGAAATGCTGCAAGCACGAACAGAGCGCTTAAACACAGCCGTCCTGCTGAGCAACACTCTATTCCAGCGTTTGTCCTCTCATTCGTCGCTCAGGAAGAGCTCTCTATGCGTACACGACACCGCCCCCGCCGCCGGCGCCCTTGGGCAGAACCGGCCTCCGCAGCGCCGAGACGGAGCAGGCGCTGGCGCCGTTCCCCTCAAATCAGACCCTCCGTAGCCCCCGACGTCCCGCCCCCACTCTATGGTTGACCAATCAGTGCCCTGACATGGGAGCGTTCCGCCAACCGTGCCTTGCGGCCCCCCCCCAGCCCACCTGCGCGCTCCTACAATCCTGACGCGGTGGAAATCCCCGAGTCGCCCTGTAACCTGGCGCCGCTCTTAGCCAATAGCGCTGCGATGCGGCGGCGGCGGCGCGCTTTGATTGGTTCTGAGAGCGGCCGGGGGGAGGGGGCCGGGGGGCGGGTCCTCCGAGGCTGCAGGGGGCGTTGGGTGTTGACGATGGGTGTGTGAGGCGGAGGACGGGTCGCGGCGGGGCTGGGAGCTGGAGCCGGGAAAGGCTCGTGGGCGGTCGGGTACGTGCCGGGACCCGGGGCTGGGATGAAGAGGTCAGTGACGAACTGAGCTCAGGGCCGGGCGCTGCCGAGGGGCACCGCTCGGCGCGCCAGGTGTGGTGAGGCCCCGCCGCGCCAGGCCGCTCCACCCTGCGTTCATGCGCCCGCTGGGCCCCCGCCTGAGGCGCAGCGATCTCTGCAGGCTAGGGGCGAGGTGAGGCCCAGCGGCGGGGCCAGGCCGGGCGGGCTCGGCGGTGGCGAGGGTAGTCAGGCCTGGCCCTGCTCTGCGTTCTCGATAGCTCGGCGCTAAGGCCCCGACTGCTCTCTGCTCCTTCACAAGTGCTTCGGGGATGTCCGTCTCTGCTCATCGCCGCCCAGAGGGGCATGGAAAGTCATTTAGATTGGGAGTGGGGGATAATTACTCTTAAAAAATCAGCTTTGCGTTGAGCCTTCTGACTTGCACGTTACATATCGCGTTTTGTCTTGCTAGGCGATAAATGGGTGCATCGCTCTTGCCATTAAGTGTTCCATTACTGAGCGAAGTTAAATGTCATTTGGTTTTCAGTTCAAAACCTGAGCACAGGCGTTTCATTTTGTTGAAGGTACTTGCGTATCACGTTGGCAGAGGAGTTGTCTGCAAAACAGTGAGGATGGTGCATTGGTGTGTTTATTTGCCCAATCGAGGAATGCCAGAGGATGCTGATGGTTGATAGTGACTTTTGTTCTTCCTCTGAGGTGGTATATTTGTATCAAATTTAGAACAGCAAAGGAAGCAGTGGAGTTTTCCAACTGCAGTTCTTGTAGTAATCATGTTGTCAGTATGAACTTTTTTTGTATCAGGCAATATCTCACCTATTTTGGAGAAACAATTTCTGTTTTTTCCACTCGTGGCTTGTATTGCAGTTATGTAATTCTGTGCACGTTAAGCTGCAACTAAATTTACATACTCCTAGTTTTAACCTTCCCTTGAAAATCAAGTTTGGACTGTGAAGAACATAACTTTGTGTCTCAGCTGTTTAAAGCTTGGTATTTAAAGTCAAAGTTCTGTAAGAAACTGTACAACTTATTTTAGCTTCCTCATTTTATACTCTGAATCAGAGCTACAGATTTGTGTGTTCCTGCTGAAACCTGATAGCAGATTCAGACATGTCTGTGTAGTTCTTCTGAGGTTACTCCAGGGTAGAAACAAAGTTCTCATATTTCAGTGCAAACTGTTTTTATGATGACATGACTCTGTAGTTGCAGCAGTGACTCAAGACTGGGAAAAAAGGAAGTTAGGGAAGCTTTGCAGTTAGGTGGGTTATTATAGCCTAGTTCTGACGTTTTTAAAGTATCTTTTTTTCTGAAGTATGTAGTGTTGCAGTCATAACTGTGTTTTGCCTGTTGCTCACTAAAATCCTTGTGCATGAAAATAATTCAGGTAGTAGGTGGAGTTGAACACAATTGTGCGGGCTCTGACACTTAGACAGTTGTGGTGATGCTGAAGTACTCTCTGGTATGCACAAAATTGTATGGTTGCTAGTATGTCGTGCAGTGTAAGTATGACTTGTTGCTAAGCATAATTTGGTTCCCAGGTTAATTTATACAGAGGTCTAATAGTTCTTTCTGGTCTTAATGTGGTACAGGTGTGCTGTTTGTTCAACAAGTGTACGTTGCTTGCAGGATAATCAATTCCATGGAAAATTGCTGTAAAAGAAAAAACAATCTTAAAATTAGTGGTTTATAGACATATATTTCTGGTCATCACCAGAACTTAACATCTTTTTTTGGCAGGCTTTTCTGTGCTAAATTCTGATTTAGCACTTTTGTTATTCTAAAAGAGGATTTGGGGTTTAGTGTTGTCTATTTTCTTTGGTAGGGGACAGCGGTGTTAGATAAGTTTTTAAGGGAAGACATTTTCTATAGTGATGATGAACTTCATAATGGAAGACCTTTTGCTATTGTATTCAGTAGCTGAATAACATTTCTGTGGATGACTCAAACTTTGAAAGGCTGACCACGCCGTATGAAGTTACCGTTGTATAATCTAAATGCAGCACAGCTACAGGTTGGGCAGAGAAGAGATACAGAGCAGCCCTGCAGAGAAGGACTTGGGGGTGTTGGTTGATGAGAAAATGAACATGAGCCGACAGTGTGCGCTTGCAGCCCAGAAAGCAAGCCAACCATATCCTGGGCTGCATCAAAAGGAGTGTGACCAGCAGGTCGAGGGAGGTGATCCTGCCTCTCTACTCTACTCTTGTGAGACCTCACTTGGAGTATTGTGTGCAGTTCTGGTGTCCTCAACATAAAAAGGACATGGAACTGTTGGAACAAATCCAAAGGAGGGCCACAGGGATGATCAGGGGACTGGAGCACCTCCCGTATGTAGATAGGCTGAGAAAGTTGGGGCTGTTCAGCCTGGAGAAGAGAAGGCTGCGTGGAGACCTCATAGCAGCCTTCCAATATCTGAAGGGGGCCTATAGGGATGCTGGGGAGGGACTCTTCATGAGGAACTGTAGTGAGAGGACAAGGGGTAACAGGTTCAGACTTAAACAGGGGAAGTTTAGACTGGATATGAGGAAGAAATTCTTTACTGTAAGGGTGGTGAGGCACTGGAATGAGTTGCCCAGGGAAGTTGTGAATGCTCCATCGCTGGTGGCGCTCAAGGCTGGGTTGGACAGAGCCTTGGGTGGCATGGTTTAGTGGGAGGTGTCCCTGCCCCTGGCAGGGGGGTCGGAACTGGATGATCTTAAGGTCCTTTCCAACCCTAACTATTCTATGATTCTATGTTTTCACACAAAATTCTTCTAAACATGTGATGATTGTGTGATACTGAAGCAGTTGACCTGCAAGCAGAGTATACTTATTAAAAAAACAGATAAATAATATTTTTAATAAAAATTAAAATTTAGTATTTAAGCTTTTGAACAGACTTCTCTGTTAATATTTTGTTTCCATACATACTTACTAAAATGAATTATTTCTGTAAGTGAAATAGGAAAGGTCATGAACCCAGTGATGTTGGAGATTCTTGTTTACAGTGGATTGGGGGTTGATTAACTTTGTGGATTGACTCACAAAGAGGAAAGTTAAGTAAGTGCACCAGTCTTTGAAAGCTGAGAACATAAAATGGAGCTGTGAAGAACAAAACAGTATCTATTTTTTCCCAGTGTCTGGAAAGAGTAAGGGGAGGGAACAAGACAGGACTTGGATAGAGCTCTATTTTAATATCTGAGTAGACTTATAAAAACTAATATTAATTTAATTTTGTTTCCCTTTTCTGGGGGGGTGAAGGTGGAGAGATCTGTTCCTTATCAGTGTCTACATAAAACATTGCTGTTTCAATCAAATATTGATATCAGACTTTTGTGTTAATCACCAACAAGCATTAAAGCCCATTTATTTGAATGCAATGAAAATGAAGAAATATATTTCTAACTTGAAAACAGGTTGACAGTCTACCAGACTTCATCTCAATGAGGCCTGAAACTGTCCAGGTTTTGTCCCTTAGATGTTAATTACTTTGCAGGTGGAAACACTTTAAACAACATAATCACTGTGGGCTGCTGCAGCAGCAGCGTCCAAGTGTGTTGATGACATTGACGCCTCCATAGCGCCTGTGGGAAGTGGCCTTTCTCCAATTTGAGTGGCTCTGTGGTTTGAATGGCCTCACAGGAGGCTTGGCAAGTCAGCACAGATAGGTAGATTCCTAGTGACAGAAAGATGCTACTTTGTGTACAGTTCAGGTCCTCTCTCGTTGTTACTGCTTTTCTTTGGGGAAAGAGTTTCGTTAAATAGCCTTTTGTGTAAAAACAGATGATGAAAACAATTACAGTGCTGCTAGATTCCATTGCTTTCTGTTCGTTTCTGAAGCTCAGATCAAACTGAGTAGGACACATAGCAATAGATTTTGTGATATTTGAATACCATCAGAGAAAAGATCTGGAGGAACAGGGTAGAAAGAGGAGGCAGGAGGACAAAGAGTATTTGCTTTTTATTTACTGAAGTTAAATCCATAAATAATTGAGAATCTCCTTTAACTGAATGCGAACTGTGGTGTCACAGGTTGCTAACAGAAAAAAATTACATGACAGTATATTCTTAACTTGTATGCTACTGTTTTTCTGTCATCTTTAGAAGTAAACAAATCCTGTTAAGGTACTGCGGATCTTCTTCATGTATCCAGTATGATCTAAACTATAGACATACATACCCATGTATCTATATTACAGGGAGTTTTATTAACTGATATATTTCTTCTACTTTGTTAAAATGAGTCATCTTTCTAAAATGACTAAAGGAAAAGTCTCCAGCTTTTTCTTAAGAATTGCATGTTGCAATACTGGTGCAGTTTGATTTTCATACATTGTTTATTGCTTACTGGAACAGTCAATTTCTATTATCAAAAGAAGTGGCTGTTATGGAGTACTAAAGTGTCCGTTTTCTGTTGTTCTGTTGTATTGACTAAATCAAAATGTTACCTGTGATGACAGATGCAGTACACTTTGTCAGAAATAAGTTGTCACTAGTCACCAGAAGAGATCTTAATAGAAGAAAGCTTCCATAAAGGATTGTTTGTAATCTCAAGCAGGATATTTCTTCCTGTTCATCTGAAATTAAGTTTTCATTTCCCTTTTACTTACATGTGTTCTGTACATCTCATTATACTTTTCCCCTATCTCTTTGCTTCAAGGAACTAGAGGAGGAAAGGAAATATACAGCAATTACATGTAGAAATGGGTATGTCTGTGGTCAAAAGTGCTATGGCTGTTTCAAGACTGTTCAGTGTTTTAAGATTTTGCTGAACTATTTTTATCTGTAGGGGGAGTGGGGCTCGTCATAGATTTAAAGGCTTTTCTGATTGGTAGTTTTTGGGGTTTTTTTCTTCTTCCTTTTATTCGAGGGTATGTAGTTCCTCACTTTCATTTTGCCTTTTTTGTTTTCCTTTTTTTTTCTCTCTCATTCTAGGCTTTCTGCTCTGATTTTGGTTCCTTGCAAAGTGAGCATTGCATTATTTCACAAAGGTTGGACCCTCCAGTAGAATTTGTGAAGATACGTGCATGTAAATCAACAGCTAGTTTTTCTTGAAGACTTTTATGCAGCTTACAAAGTTTTAATCACAATGAATTCAGGCTTATGGAGTCAAGAAAAAGGAAGTTCATCCTATTGGGAAGAGCGGATCTTTTACTTGCTTCTGCAGGAGTGCAGTTTCTTAGACAAGCAGACGCAAAAGCTCTTGAAAGTTCCCAAAGGTAGCATTGGGCAGTTTTTTCAAGACCGTTCTTCTGTGGGACACTCCAGAAATATTCCTTGTAAAGGCAAGAAAGTGCAGATTGGATTAAAGATTCTGGAGCAACCTCATGCAGTCCTGTTTGTGGACGAGAAAGATGTTATAGAAATAAAAGAAAAACTAGCTGAGTTACTTTTGGCTATTACTAACTGTGAGGAAAGATACAGTCTGTTTAAAAGCAAAAGCAGGTTAACTAAAGGCATCCAAATAGATATTGGCTCGCCTGTTAGAGTACAGCTGAGATCAGGAGATGAGAAATTTCCTGGAGTTGTTCGTTTCAGAGGACCCTTGATGCAAGAAAGGTCCCTAACAGGAATATACTTTGGAGTAGAGTTACTGGTAAGTTCCTTGCTAAGGGGAAGCATCATACATATTTTATAAGATGAGCTAAAACTCTTCTATTTTAAGAGGCAGTCATAACAATTTTCTTTTCTAGAAGCATCACTACCCCTAAAAGTTTTATTATTAAATACCTGTGAAAACACCCTATCACACCTGCCATGTATTCTACATGTTAAGTAAGTCTTGATGAGGTGCATGGCAAAAAGAATGTACTCAGACTCTTCCAGCCTGGGAAAATTAAGTTACTTACATCCCCACCGTGGCAAATATCTGTCAGATTTCTGTTTTGTACTTTGTTTTTCCCTGCACATGACAGGATACAGTCCATAAATGCAGGCTTGGATTTCAGGGCTGCCAGTTCTGTAGCGCTCTGGAAGTCAAATGGCAGCTAGTTAAGATAGAGGATGTTGCTGCTGTGTGCCTAGTGAGATAAATCTGCAAAATTAATGTTGGCCATAAGCTTTTGAAGGGTTAGATTCAAGAGGGTGCCATTCTGGGACTGGAAGTATGTTTTTCGAAGTCCTCTTTAAACTTCCCTCAAATTCTTTGCATTTCTCACTAAACCTCTGGGAACATCAGGGCCAAGTGCCCCTGAAAATTGTCTCTCTTTATTTGGCGTCTAAGTAGAACTTTTGAACACTTAGTATTTTGTCTAATATGAATTAGTCTTGTCTTGATATGGCAAAAATTTGATGATGGAAGCAAGATTTGCACCTGAAGAAGACATGCTTCTCCAAATAAAAAGGCTTCTGCTGGCAGCTACTCTCCAGTCAAACATCATCTTACTGTTTATTCTCCTAAGATAGAGCATATGTTTGCCACAGATTACAGCAACACATTTCTCCAAATATAATGAGTATAATGGTAGTTCCCCAGGCCAATTCTAATTGCAGTTTTTTTCAGAGCACTGCATTATGTTACATGTTTTATAGTAATCTGCTTCTGTACAAAATGCACTGCTTATTATTTAATTTATTTTTCCTTCCTTTCCCATCACTACCTCCTCCTCCAACACTTAGGAAGAAGGTCGTGGTCAGGGCTTTACTGATGGACAATACCAAGGCAAGCAGCTTTTCAGATGTGATGAGGATTGTGGGGTTTTTGTTGCTTTGGACAAACTGGAGCTGGTGGAAGATGATGACAATGAACTGGAAAGTGACTATGCAGCTCCTGTTGAAGCAATGCAGGTAGAACTTCCTCCTCTGGAGATCAACTCCAGGGTTTCTCTGAAGATAGGAGAGAGTATAGAGTATGGGACAGTTATATTCTGTGATGTCTTACCAGGAAACGAAAGTTTAGGATACGTTGTTGGAGTGGACATGGTAAGAAAATAATCTGAATTTAATAACTTCTGCATGTGTGTTAGCAAGTAAATTACATACAATGTAGAAGAAACATTATCCACAAGCTACTTCAGCGGAGGCTGACCTAAAAAGGGAAATAAACGCTTGTGTTCAAATATGCCCCTTGGTGGTCATTGGTTTTTTTATCATCAGGTAAATGATATCCTGTTTGATTCTAAACAGTTCAGGAGGAATACTCTGGTTACTCTGAGAAGCCTCCACTGAGCTACTTGTAATGTTAAATGTCAGTCTTGCTGTAGTGGAGTTGAGTGTTTGTCTTGTGAGACTGACTTTGTTCTGCCTTTTGAAACTGTAAGCTGAATGCCTTTGTGAGCTATTTCTAAGAGCTTTTTTTTCATGTAACTTTGGTTTGTTCAACTTTGTCCCATCTTAAAAATACTGAATTTTAAGTACAAAAGTTGATCTTTCAAGAAAATGTGAAGCTTGCCATTAAAAGTTATTTCTAGCAATTTGAATTTTTTAAAATGAACAGCTTTCAAATTTTTGGTAGTTAAAGGGTGTTTTGTTTTTGTAAATCATCAGGTGCTTCCGTTGTCTTGATTTCAGTAGCCATTGCCTAACAATGCACTGTGGAGTTGTTCTAACTTGTTTACAAATAATGAATTTTAGTAGAAGAATGCTTGTTAAAGTAAGAAATATTTTTCAAAAGAACAGTTTTAAGTTCATGTTAGTCTTTGAAGACTGTAATGTTATATGTTCCAAATACAAAGTTTGTTACAGGAAAAAGCAGGTGTTGTAAAACCTTTTATCTTCTTACTTTTTACTTTTTTAAAGATATATGTGTATTTTGTATGTAGTAAATCTTCTCTTGGGATACATGTAACGTGTTTTTCTACTTTTAGGATAATCCTATTGGAAACTGGGATGGAAGATATAATGGAATACAGCTGTGCAGTTTTGCAAGTGTTGAAAGTACACTTCTTTTGCATATCAATGATGTTATTCCAGGTATGCTCTACTTTCTTAACCAGAAGGCAGGCTTTGATGACATCTCAACTCAGGCAAAGTTACATGATTAAAACAGTACAGTGGAATTAATATCCTAAATTCACTCGAATTAGCTTCACCTGCTGTGTTACACTTCTTTTCAGTTTCCTTCTCCTTTTTGTTTCACTCTCAATATTAGGAAAGGTTTAATAGTGAACAGAATTAATGTCAAATTGGATAGTATTTAGAGTTCTGTAAAATTAACGGATATGTAAGTGTCTGTAGCAGGAATCTATTTTTTGAATGTTGTTCAGTTTACTCCAGGAGTTTAAGTATCTTGAATCAGAAAGCTGTTCTTTCTGTGCATGAAATATATTGATAGTGTTATCTATTATTGATAGAATTATTGAAAGTATTACTTATGCATTCTGTGAGTAAATACTTTAAAATTCCTAACAAAACTGTGGAAATTTTCACTATCCACAGTAATTCACTGAATAATGTTAACTTGTAACCACCACAGCCCCCTGATTCCATATCTGAGTTGTGTGGTCTTGTACAGCCTGTACTCAGTAACTGTTACCCCTTCTCTTCAATGTGGCTGATTTCTTCTCTGTTCACTTCCTACTTGTTGGTTTAGTTGGGATACATGTTTTTACATGAATTCTTCCCTTCTTTGAAGAATTCGTGGGAACTCCTCCATTTTGGGAAAGAGCATTTGTTGCAGATGTGTTGGTAGAAAACAAAGTTTAGGCATTCATGCACCTGTTCCCGTAATGAAAGCACGCACATAGATTGATTTCACATTCTTCGATGTATTTGGTGTGTTCAAGAAATAATGGAAGACTTCAGAGTTAAGTAATTGCTGATGTGATAGTACCAAATCATATATATATAAAATGTTGGTTATGAGCCAAACAAGGTTTTGCTCCATTCAGTTTTGAAACTTATGATGCTAGACCTCGGTTCAGTTACATTTGAACTTTTCTCTGACATAGTAAAAGCATAGAAAAGGGAAGCTAATATTCTCTTTATACTGTGTCGTAGAGACTGTATCACAGGACAGGAGACCTCCCAAGCTTGCTTATACCTCAAGAGGTGGTGGTGACAAAAGCTTGTTCAATCATAGTAAGCCAAAGTCTACCGGTATGTGTGGGAAGTGATTTTCTTTACAAATTTCTGTTGCTTGGGAAAGAGTGTTGCTTTGGATTTTTTGATCACTTCATTTATTATTTCAGTTAAATATCAAGGTAAATTTCTCTGAAGTAGAATGTTACTTTGAATTTGCTTTATCATAATAATGTAGGTGGTTTAAGCTAAGCCTGCTCAAAACACGTTCACTTTCATGGAAAACAGCTTGAGGTTTAGCAAAACTTAAGGAGCATATTAGCTTGTTGTCTGTTATAACCATTTCAGAGCTGTATTCTATTTTTCTGAAAGTGTGGCTTTTTGTGGTTTTTTTTTTTTTTTTGTTTTTTTTTTTTTACTTTATTTTTTAATAAATATAGTGTCCCTTCTCCAGGACTAGAAATGGCCAAATTTTTAGCCCAGGAGCCGATCTACTCAATAGTAAATAGTTAATTTTGCTGCAATTCAAGATTGAATTCTTGAATAAACATTTTCTTACTCTGGTTTTGGACAGCTCTTCCAGGGTGTCGTGGTTTAAGCCTAACTCACGCAGACTCTCTCTCAATCACTCCCCCCTCTTTCTTGCCCCCCACTCCCGGAGGGATGGGAAGGAGAATAGAAAAGAATGCAACTCCCACCGGTTGAGATAAGAACAGTTTAGTAACTAAAGTATAACACAAATCACTACTGCTACCACCAATAATAATAATGACAAGGCAAATACAAGGAAAGAATACAATTTCTCACCACCTAAAACCAAGCCCGACCACGCAGTGCACCCCCCACCCTTCTGGGTCTCTCCTCTCCGTCCTCCATCTTGGGCATGACGTGCTGTGGTATGGAATAACCTTTTTGGTCAGTTTGGGTCAGGGGTCCTGTCTCTGCGTCCTCCCGGCTCCCCTCCTCCCTGGCAGAGCATGAAACTCAGAAAGTCCTTGGCCAGACCAAAACATCACTAAGCAGTAACCGAAACACTGGTGTTATCAGCACTGTTCCCAGGCCCAAAACCAAAAAACACAGCGCTACACCAGCTACCAAGGAGGAGAAAAATGACTGCTGCTGCTGAACCCATGACACAGGGGAAGAATCCTTCCAGGGAAAATCCTTCAGGGGGAAAAACAAAACAAAAAAACCAAAAGAAATCCAACCAACCAAAAAACCTGAAACCAAAACCTGTAAGGGAAACTTTAATTTTAAAAAGGCAGAAATCAAAATTCAGTGTTTTGAGTTAGCTAGTGTCTGGGTTTGGTTGTAGAATACTAATGACAGTATATGCTGTAAGCTTTTGTTCTGCCTCGCATTGGATGCTGACGGAAATGGTCTTCAGTCAAGTAACTGTGGTTCTGTGTTGGCACAAGTCATAGCTGTGTGGCATTGGATCTGTAATTTATTTGCCTACTCTGATTTTTTTTTTTTTTTTTTTTTTGCTTTAAACCCCAAAAATACCTGCTGTACACTGTATCTCAAATACTTTCTTATATCCGTAACTTACAGCAATGAAAAACTGGCACTTGCGGGGTATATTCTGCTGCCGTCAGGTTGGTGACTTGAAATTTCTGTTTGGAGGATTAAGTTGGTTTGGGATAAACTGTTACCTTGTTGCAAGCTTAGAACTGTGTTAGCTTTGATGGGGGAGTTTGCTACTTTGTGGAAAGGCAGTTTTGTCCTCTTGAAAGTATAGTAACAAATTTATGCTATGAAATAAGAGTGTAGCTAACCTTTTGCAGACAGAGACTAATCTCCTTATGTTGTTTTCCAGGATCTACCTCTGAAACTGGAAAAAGAAACAGATCTGAAGCCTTCTACACATTAAATGGCTCATCGGTTGACTCTCAGCCTCAAACAAAAGCAAAACCCCCATGGTATATTGATGAAGGTAATGAGAGATTATAGTCTTTCATGTAGGCATACACTTTATTTAAAAAAACAAACAAAACTAGAGTGTGCTGATGTTTTTCAAATAAAACAAGTATGAATTTAAATTTAAAGCAGTTGGAATATATTGTCTTAGTGGGAGATACACTGTATCATAAAAAGCATCTTGGAACCCCCACAGAAACATACTCTGTCTTAATTGACAGACGTGTGGTTTTATTCTGCATGTAGGAGATTGCATTCTTGGCAACGTGTGTGCAGCTCTATGGGAATACATGTCTTGCAGGCAAAATAAAAGCTGGGGCTTGGAAGGGAGATATGAAGATCTTCCTTGCAGCCAAGTGTATAGAGTAATGTTATTTTTCTGTCCTTTTGTAGCTAATATTGTAGACCTAGAGAAACTATAATATTCTGCCATGCCAGCTGATCAGTCTGTGGTTGGGGGTGTAATTAATCCGAATAAACATATATTTTTTTTACAGTATTTTTTGAGGTTATTTTGTAAAATCTCTTCCTGAATTCTTCCAAGTATGGGTGCACATACCTAAAGGATCAGTGTACCTTGATTTGTCTGAAGTGTGGCTGGGTAGTGACTGAAGGGGTAAATACTAAACTAATAATGTTAATTTACAGTGGAAGCCTATAGCAGTAGTAGTCCCAGAATTTCATGAACCGTAAAAAAAAAGCTGATTCAAATTGTTCTTTGAGGATGTTGTTCCAACAGTTTGTAACTCTGTTTAAAAATTAGTTTATTATAATATTTAAAATAAACAAAATATCCCATCTAGAAAGGACTTTGGAAGTAAAGGATTAAAATTTTTGGACATTAACTTCAGCTAGTAAAACAGCGTGGGGAAAAGAGGTGCAAAAAAGCTTTGGCTCTGTGAATACCAGTTTTATGTTGAGACCATGTAGAGAGACAAGAGAAGGTACAGAACACTTGTGCTAATTCATGTGGTTGTGATCTTATTTATCAAGCTCTGCATTAATCATTACTTATTGAAATCCTTAATTCTTTGTAGACACTGATTGATTCTTTATGTTAGAACCAAAGTATATTGGGATGGAGCAAGGGCAATAAATGTTTTTGCATTGCAGATCGTGTCTGCAGGCAATTACACATCTCTGTGTGAGCTGAGAACCACCTCCTTTCCTCAGTCACACTGACCAATGAGTTCTTCCTAGTTTTGTCCATTACAGTCATAATCCTTGGGGCTGTTAACTTGAATTCAGAGAGAAAAATCTGCTGTGGGGCTGAAGGGCTTAAAAAAACCCAGTGTTTTCAGTCTAAACCTTCCTGTAGTTTTTGGCTAACATCTCCTTTCTCTCTGTTTTTTGTTTCTGTTGTTTGTGGTAGAAGTGGTGGGATTGCAGCCGTGTCTGCTCAGCCAGTTCTGTCTCCCCAGTGTTGCAAAGTGACAAACATCTTCCTACATGTTCCCACCTGTTAGTGGTTCCTACACAGTACACCCATGAAATCTGATGTGCTTGTAGATACACTTCATTGGTTTGATAGCTGAGTATTTCCTCTCATAAGATGGGAAGAAAAAAAACCATACCAACTTTAACTGATATCCTGGTTTTGATTTTAACAGCTGCTGAAGACCCAGCGAAATCACTTAGTGATTCATCTCCTGGATTTGGACATTCTTCACCACCACTGCAGCCACCTTTAACGAACTCTGTGTCTACAGAAAACAGATTTCACTCCCTCCCTTTCAGCTTGACAAAAACATCAAGTACTAATGGTACTGGTACTACTATTGGACATAGTCCTCTCTCTTTATCTGTTCAGTCTGTCATCGGTGATGTAAATACTACAGCAAACCAGGAGAGTCCATCATCAGCAGGTCCAGTTGGGAACTCACATGGTCTTGAAGCAGGTTCCTTGGCTGAAGTTAAAGAAAATCCTCCTTTCTATGGAGTAATCCGATGGATTGGCCAGCCCCCTGGAGTAAATGAAGTATTAGCTGGACTGGAACTGGTAAGTATAAATTGTAATTCATATTAATGTTAGCTTTGTTTCTGAGAGTTGGTGCGTGTATACTTTGCAAAGCAGTCAGTCTGGAGGAATTTGTTCAAACAGGTTGCCATGTGGTCTCTTTATAGAGCAGCTAAATTCGTAGATGAGCTCTGACTTCTGTGGCTGGCCTAGACCTTCCTCTGTTGATAGGCCTTGAGATGATTTGTGTCGTAATGGGTAATGGAATTTCTGGGGCTGTTCGCTTAGTTTTAAAGGAGTGCCCTTTGCTTATGTTATGGAGATACTAATTGAGAAAAGTTAAAATGCAGGTTTACATAAAATGCCCTGGCTGTAAGAGGCTTTACTGAATATCAATTGTATGTTTATTTTTTGCATACCAGCAAATGGGCAATGGTCAGAGCCACGACTGTCAGAGAGAGAACACTGGTTCTGATAATTGCTAGTAGTGATACTATTAATTTGACAGCCATGTGCTTGATGTGTTATGTGGGCCTTTTGTAAAATTCACAGTTCCTGCAACCATGAATGGCTGCTATGTGCTGACATTTGCTCTTTGTCAGCTGCTGCCAAGGTTGTGATTGGCTATCAGCTAAATAAATGTGTATGCAATTAGGGAGATGCAGTTCTTTATTTTGGGATCATGTTCAGTAACATTTCAGATAGAGCAGTGTACAATTATGTAAAACAACAGACATCTTTAGCAAAGTAAGTGAGAATGTGACTGGAATTTCAGCTTGTTTTTTTTTTTTTGTGGGGTTTTTTTTTTTTTTTTTTTGGTGAAGCTCAAGCTACAGTTTGCCACAGGTGTTCTGAGGCTGCATCTTAGGGTGCCTTGTGTTGAACCAGGGTCTTGAACTTGCCCATCAGGCATTTCTGTATTAAAACCTAGCAGTTGTTAGTAAGCAGACAGTATACCTTAAATCTTGTTGTCAAAGATCACTAGCAGTAACTTCTTATTTTTCATACCTAGTTTGTGTTGTCTTTCCTTGATTACATTTTGTGTTTTATGCACACAGAAGGTACTTCTCTTGTGCAGGCAACAGTCACCCTGGAATAACTCACGTTATCCAGTGCTTTGTGATTTTAATTCAGTTATAAAAGATGCTTAGTAGTGGATATGTATTATTTCTAGCTACAGAAAGTATCTGGAGTTCCTGGCTGGCTAGTTAAGTTCTTAATGTTGACAGGTTTAATTCTTGCTCTCCTCTTCCACCTCCCCCAAGCTGCTTCTGATGGAATTTTTATTTTGGATGGAGTGAAAGTTTAAGCATGAAGGAGAAGAGTGAGACTCTTAATTTTCTTAATAAATCCTGTTAAAGACTGCCTCAGCTGGAGCTTTGTATACTAAAATGCAAGAACATTGTATATCAAGCTTCAGGGTATCTGAAGGGTGATCTATGGGTAGATATGCTGTCAAATATTTTACTCCAGAATTCTAGAAATAAGAAACATAGTGAATTCTCGCTTGAATTTTCAGGAAGATGAATGTGCAGGTTGTACAGACGGCACATTTAAGGGAACTCGATACTTCACTTGTGCTCCGAAGAAAGCTCTTTTTGTTAAACTCAAAAGCTGCAGGCCGGATTCCAGGTTTGCCTCGCTACAGCCAGTTTCCAACCAGATTGAACGCTGCAACTCTCTAGGTACTGAGCTTCTGCTTACTTATCAGCTGGGAACTGACCTGGGGTTTGGTTTAATTTATTTCTTCAGTATGTTCTTTGTGTGGAACACTTGAAAATCTGTACAGGTATTACATAGATGAATAATTAGAATATCAGTCTGTACAGAACATAACCCTTCTATGGATCACCTTTTAAAACAAGAAAATGTTCATATATTTAAAGAAATTCATAACATTAAGGTGGGTTTTTTTTGTGTGTGTGTGTTATGCTGTAAATCTTTAGCAGTTACAAAGCAATCTTGTTGAAAATGGTATTTGCAACTCTGGCAATAGTTGATTGCATTATCAGAAATTAAGATAGTTATTTTTCTGTAATGTCAAATTAATTTTTTCCTAAATTTTAACATAGAAAAGCATGTATTTGAATGGTAAAAGTTAGTAGTAAAAAAGTCAATTTTTTTCCTGACTTCAAATATTTGTGATTTCTTGGATCATGTTGTATAGCCTGAGACAAAAGCAAAGAAACAAGTGTCTGATACTTGTAAGATAGTGAGAACAGGGCATATATAATGAGAAGAAAACTTCATTCCTACTGGATAAAATTAATTCAATGCTCCAGGCTTTCTGAAGCACTCTAAAGTGCATTGTCAGTGGAATGTAAAGCCTTGTTCACGGTCTGGAAGCAGTGAGTCTCAGCTGTGATAAAATGCTATACTAGTCCAGAGAAGGAATGCCTACACACTAAGGCAGTAACTTAGCTATAAAACATTAATAGGAAAATCTCAAGGAGGATAAAATTTGAGGCTTTAAAGTGTTTTTTGAAAAAAAAACTTTCAGCCTTTGGAGGTTACTTAAGTGAAGTGGTAGAAGAAAACACTCCTCCAAAAATGGAAAAAGAAGGTTTAGAGACAATGATTGGAAAGAAGAAAGGTATCCAGGGTCATTACAACTCCTGTTACTTAGACTCCACCTTATTCTGGTAAGTTCATAATTTGTAGTGGCATCCCATGCTACAAACGCACAACGCGTGATCTTTGTTGTAATGACTGTCTGTCTGTATTGCTGCGCAGCCTGCAAAGTCATGCACTGCAACCTTTGACACATTACTATGCTCTTCCAGTCTGAACAGCTTCTGCAACATTTGCAGCAGAACACAAGTGCTAATCATGTCCAAATTGTGCTGGCCCTTATGTATCCATACTGTTTTTAACTGAGTCCCTGGCCTGATAATTTTTGAAGGATGAGCGTGCACAGGCTGGGTGGTGGAGGGGGGGGAAATAATCTCTTATATTTGCAGAATCCTGGGTGACTAGTTCTGTACTCTGCTGCAGAAAGGACACATAGGATTAGAGTGCTCTTTTCCTATTTAGTACAGCTATGTTGTCCGCTGTCCTTAATTATATGAGTTTATTTAGTTCTATTAATTCTTCCCGTGGCTTTGCTTGGTTTGTCTTACGTTGCTCAGGCATCTGAGTGGTTGTATCTTCCAGAATCTAAGCAACCTTCCTTTTCTTTTTTTTTTCCTAGCCTGTTTTCTTTTAGCTCTGTTTTGGACACTGTGTTACTCAGACCTAAAGAAAAAAATGATGTAGAGTATTATAGTGAGACCCAAGAGCTGTTGAGGACAGAGATCGTGAATCCTCTGAGAATGTAAGTAAGGACATTAATTGGTCTCTGGTCTAATATAAATTTTTACACTAGATTCTTCTTTGTATGCATTCCTATTGCAAATCTAGAGTTTAACTAGCTGCTGCCGCCAGTCTTTTCCATTGGATGGACTGAGTATTTTTACTTATTCAGCATGGTAAGTTTAAGCAGTGCTAACTGGAAATAGTTATTGTTTGCTGATGAAATATTTTCGCTGGTCAATATTTGGAAATTGATTAGCATAATGCCATTGTAAAATGTGCATTGATAAATGCAAAATATATTTATTCATAGTATTCATATTAACATGTTCTTAATGTTGTTGCTGACAAGAAAAGTATTTGAATTATGTGAAGTCTCACAATTTGATAGATTTGTCGGGGCTTTAAAAGTTTTGTTAATTTTTATATGTAGTGTGCAAGAAGTCAGAACACATTTAAACAACTTTACATGAGCTTTGTAATTTCTTAGGCACAACGAACAAAGGAAATATGGCAAAAATCTGCATGAAAAGTTATCTGTGTGTAACTTTATTTTTTAAACATGTAGTTCTGAAATTCTGTGGGCTGTCACTGAACAATTTATTACAAAATTTTTCTTTGGATTCCTGGAATAAAATGATGGCTTCTGAACCCTTGTTCTTATGCAGGTGTGTGTACTTTGCCTGGTGTGTTCCAGGGTTCTCTGGTATAGAGGGTAGGATATACCTTGGTCAGCAGAAAAAGTGGCTGAGAAGACTGAAAGTGTTACTTCTCCTGCCTTTCCACCATGCTCAAGTCTTTATTTGCACTTCTTGTATAAAGTTTTAGAGGAAAAGATTGAATGCTGAAAACTTCAGCTTCTGTATCTTTTTTTCTCGAATACTGAAATATTATTTTTGTTAACAACGCCAACAGTGCTGTTATGTCACATTCTGAAAATGTATTAACTGATACAAAGCAGAGTGAAAACAAATCAAAAGTAATTGACTGACGGATCAGAAAACCTGGGAAGTTAATGTTTAAAAAGCAGTCTTAAAGGTTATGTAAGGACATTAAGCACTTCACTGCACTTATACTGCATTGAAAAAACTGGGAGTCAGTCATAGTTTTGAAGCAACGTTGTACACAGGTAAGGAGGGATCTGAGAGCCTGTATTTCAGCATTTAAAAGTTTTTTTTCTCCTTCTCGGACTTCATCACAAACTAGCTAATAGCTTATTAAACCGATTTATCTTAGATATGGATATGTATGTGCTACAAAAATAATGAAACTGAGGAAAATACTTGAAAAAGTTGAAGCTGCATCAGGATTCACTTCAGAGGAAAAAGGTAAATGGGGTTGTTTTTCTTTCTTTGAATCACACATATATGTCTTTGCAGCATTAATATCTCCATCAGAGATCTGAGTGACCATTGGGTGGTAAAAAGGACTCTTCTGCTTCCTCAATACGTGAGGAGCCCTAGCTGAACAGTTTCTGCCGTAAGTCAGCAAAAGGCTGGATTTCTTTCCTTGCCTTCTAGCAGTGAGGGGAGATCTAAGGCTTTTCCTCAGAAATGAAGATTGTAATAAACCTGAGGTCTTTCTCCTCTTTCAGAATGTCCCTTTGGTCCCTGAGGAATAATCTTTACACTACAAAATTTCGATGTCACAATGGTTATGTAGGATATTAATAAATGTGTAAATCATGTTAGAAAAATAAATTCCCAACCTTTTGATCTTTTGCTGCATATAATGATTAATTAGTGCGTATTATATATCTGCTTCATTTTTTGGGGGGGAGAACACTACTTTCTTTGTAAATGTTAAATGCTGAAAACCAGTATTTATTACTTAGTGGCAAGAAGAGAAATATATCAGAAAACTCTCAGTGTTGGCGGAGAATAGATCTCTGGAAAGCCACTGTTGGCTGCATTCTTGATTAGAGAATTCAGTCTCTGGTTTAGATGAACTGTGTGCTGTTTTGTGTTTTTTATGTGTTACTGTCACCACTCCTCACCGCTTCACTGCAGTTTCATTGTTTTTTTGAAAACTTTTATTTCTCCTGGAACAGTTGCGTGATGCCAAATGATTCCCCTGAAGTAGAGAGCATCTTTCTGATCTTTACTGGAAAGCTTTTTTTTACCCTGTCGAGCCTGTGTCTTTTATTAGGATTGTTTGACACCGAAAGATTAAATAGCTTTGTGTCATGAAAATCTTCATAGTTTGTCACCTTACTAGTGTTAATAAAGCTGTAAAAATGAGCCTTTACTTCTGTTCCTATTAAAGTTTTGGAAATATTTATTTAAAATCAGTCTCGAATAATGTATCTGGTTTTGCATACTAACCAGACTTTTTTTTTATTTCTTCTTCCCACAGATCCAGAAGAATTTTTGAATATTTTATTTCACCATATTTTAAGAGTTGAGCCACTGCTGAAAATAAGGTGAGTCTTTTTCTCTGTTGAACTTGTCCATTTGTAGAGGCTGGTGAGTGACTGTCTATCTGCTGCCTTTCCAATTGAGCTCTTAGAGCACCTTTGAGTTAGGATTCATATTTCTAATAAGATTCAATATAATAAAGTTCTATTGACAAATTTGACACCTGCCTTTTTTGGTAAGTGGGTTTTGCCCCAGTGTCCATAGTTTTTCAGTCCTCTCCTCATCAAAGGAATTATATTAGTATATGTGTCGCTTTAGCTCAGCAGTGTGTGAGGTAAGTGCCCACTGTCTGTTGTGCTGTGCAGAGGTATGGGAGCTATGACACTGACTACAGCATCTGTATGCAGTGTGCTGTAGTTCACTGTGTAGGTGCCATGTGAGAGTACTGAGGCTACCTTCTGTGGTGGTTCTGTAGGCAGATCTTAAAAGAATTGGAAGGGATGAGTGATCAAGGCATGCAGGTGTGAATTTAGAACTGTGTTCCTGTTTCTGCCTAGACAAAGGGCTACTGTTAGGTTAAAAAGAAAAACAACAAACAAAAAAACAAATGAAAAAAAACCCAAACAAACCACAAAACCTTGTAACTTCAAGTATGTGTTTGGTTTATATAAAGAAGTGTTCAGAGAACAGCTTGCCATCTTAAGACCCTCACAGTTGTTACTGCCTCTTTTCAATTCTGCGAAATACCTTCTGAGAAACCCCTGTGGCTTATGTATTATTCTGGTGAAACAGCTGGGGTACAATAGTATAATTATAATAATGGTCTTTATTATTAATATAATTAGAATAATAGATCTTCATGTGAGAAAGTATTTCTAGTTTTTGGTAGTTAACGGTTGTGCTGCTGTGGTAGAAATCACAGCTGAAATGAGTGAAGTAGAAGCAAATGCCTCTTGCTCCACTTGTACATTTCTTCAGTGTTTCTTTTGTAAACCTTGGCCTTTGAGGTTTTTGTCATGTCTGTGCTATACAGAGGGGAACAGAACTTAGGTTCCACCATTTAGCTTTTAGCATGAAAAATGGCATGTGTTGTTGTGCACTTGCATTAACTCTTAAAGAGTAATTCAGAAGTCTCTTTTCTTCTTAAAAGTAGGCTTAAAATCAATAATAGTGACTCTGAGCACATCATACTGCTAGAATCCTCTCAACACCTGTGTACTCTAAAAAGCAGTGTTGTCTTAAATGTTAGCTGGGATGTGAGGAGGTTACCATTTATAGCAAATGTGATGAATGTTCTCAGGAACATTGACATTGGGGTGAAACAGCTCCTACTTAACTTCTTTCTTTTGTGATTAGTTTCTCCTGTGTGCTTTTTGTCCATGATAGCAAAATCCATTTCTCCAATGTGAGCACAGTGTTCTGTGTACTTTCTTAACATCCTTCCAGAGTAGGTTGTATTACTCATCTGAATCTCTCTTCCCAAATGTTGCAGATTTGCATTTATGTTAGAGAAACATAACCTGAAAATATAAGTACTGAGTTTTTACTTTATTTTGAAACATCTGACCTCAAAGCTTATTTAAACTGGTAGCTTAATCTTTTGCCCCTCTGTCAGTATAAAATGCTGAGGTTTTGGGGTTCTTGGTTTTTCATTTTGGTTGTTTGCTTTTTTTTTGGGGGGGGGGCTGGGGGACTGTGGGGGAGTGGTGTATTTGGTTGGGGTTTTTTTGTGTATTGGGATTGGTTTTGAAAGCACAATCTAATTTCAATGAGAGGAGGTTGTATAGACTATTTTCTGGTAGATGTTATTTTACTGTGAAAATACAGTCACTGTTGCAGTAAAGCTTCTAAATCTGCTTTCTTTTAATCTATTTTTAGATCAGCAGGTCAGAAAGTACAAGACTGTTACTTCTATCAAATTTTTATGGACAAAAATGAGAAAGTAGGAGTCCCGACAATTCAGCAGTTACTAGAATGGTCGTTCATCAACAGTAACTTGAAGTTTGCAGAGGTGGGTGACAGCTGTTGCTCAGTTAGTGATGATAGTTGGATGTTTGCTCATTCAGCAATGGAACAAGAGTGGGATTTTGGTGTGAAAACAAAATGCAGACATATTTGCAAAGGGGGTGCTGTTTCAGTGGTACAGGTTGCATATGTTGCAGAAATATTTTAAGATTGCCTTAATGACATGTATCCTTTGGCTGAACAGACCAAAGTAATTTAGGTAAAGAATTACTAAAAGAAAACTTAATTACCACCAGTAAGTTGCTTTAAGAATTAGTGTTCTGAGATACCTCTGTAAAAAGCTTTACAAAGTAAGGTTTCCCTGTGCCATGGGAGAGTGTACTCCAGTATGTTTACTATGCTACTTGAGTATGACTGGGACTTAAATATTTGACAGTGGTTTAGATGCCACTTTCCTGTTTGTTTTGTTTTGGTTTTTAGCTATAAGCTAAAAAGCTATATTTTATATAAGCTTTATATAAGCTTTTATATAACCTATATTTAATTTTTTTCTCTCAAAGACTTCTCTTTTGCTTACCCTCTTGTTAATTTTGAAGTCAACAGGCTGCAGGTTTTAAAAAACATGAATGTTTATTGCATTAGACGTATGTCTCTAAATTTAGATAATTGTCTATGTCAAGCTTGTTATATTATATTCTGGCAATTTACCTAGGCACCCTCTTGCCTGATCATCCAGATGCCTCGGTTTGGAAAAGACTTCAAAATGTTCAACAAAATTTTTCCATCCTTGGAATTAAATATAACAGACTTACTTGAAGACAGTAAGTATATAACATTGTGCTTGTGTAATGAAAGATCTGTTGAGAGTGACTTGACACAGTCAGAGTAAGCACACCTGGTAGTTTTGGGGATTTGTTTGGTTTTTAATAAAATATTTAACCAGGTAGTGTGAGATGCTCAGGCTGAGGAGAAAGAAAAGATTACTAGCTAGAATGCTGAAAGCTATTTTTTTTCTTATGTTAATTAAAAGCTGTACTTCAGAAGAATAGAGAATATAACTTGCTTATAACTATACAGAATATAACTTGCTTGATTATGTTTAATTCTTGAGTATCTCTACAGCTAAACTTTTTATTTCAAGACAGTGTTGTTAAAGTTATTAGCAGCAAAACAATTCATTAATATGCAGGTAGGAAATCTTAAAAGCTAAGTGTAGCACTGAGATTGGTTAACAGGTATTTACAATGTTGACTATGTTTCATTAGTCTTCATCAGTCTGTGCTGCTTGTTCCTAAGCTTTTTGTCATGCGTTCATCAAACCAGAAGAGAACCAGAGATTAGTGTGTAAACATGCAGCATAGAATCATGGAATAGTTAGGGTTGGAAAGGACCTTAAGATCATCTAGTTCCAACCCCTGTGCCATGGGCAGGGACACCTCCCACTAAACCATGCCACCCAAGGCTCTGTCCAACCCGGCCTTGAACACTGCCAGCGATGTAGCGTTCACAGCTTCCCTGGGCAACCCATTCCAGTGCCTCACCACCCTTACAGTAAAGAATTTCTTCCTCATATCTTCCTCATATAGGGTGGTGAGATACTGGAATGGATTGCCCAGCGAAGCTGTGAATGTTCTATCGCTGGCAGCGTTCAAGGATGGGTTGGACAGAGCCTTGGGTGGCATGGTTTAGTGGGAGGTGTCCCTGCCCCTGGCCAGGGGGATTGGAACTAGATGATCTTAAGGTCCTTTCTAACCCTAACTATTCTGTGATTCTATGTCAAAGAAAAGTTAAATACTGTGGTACATTTTTGCTTTGATTGGCAGGCTGGTTCTAGCTTTTTTTTAATGTAGTGGGCTTTTTCCAATTTAAAGTCATAATTCTCACTTCTTTCTATACCCCTGGTCTTAAAAAAAAACCAAAAAAAGCCTCCCCAAATTGGAGACTAATACCTTCTTTTAAAATGCAGCTCCCAGGCAGTGCCGCATATGTGGAGGGCTCGCTATGTATGAGTGCAGAGAATGTTATGAAGATACTGATATTTCTGCTGGGAAAATCAAACAGTTCTGCAAAACGTGCAATACCCAAGTAAGTTGCTGTCTTTGTTACTCTACACAGGTTTAACCCAAATGGTATATGCTGTAATAATTGAAAGAAAGGCGTAAGAGTGGAGTGAGATTTTTCTCACCAGCACTAGCATGACTGTGTTCGCGAGATGACAAATTAGGGATTCCACTTGACCCTGCAATGTATTCACTGATGATTTCTTACTAAAAACATGACAACTGCCAGATCCAGGATGGAATACAGTGAAGAGGTAATCATAAGCAAATTGGAATCTGTTTACTGTTGCCTGCTTTAAATCATAATTTTTCATAAATTATTACTGTAGAAGTCGGTTGGAGAAACTCTGTAAGACTCAATTTGAAGTTTTAGGAAGCAGCATTCTTTATTGCAGCACTGGGTGCACACGCAAATCATTTCGCAAAGGTGAGGGCACCTGATACTGGCCAACAGCAGCTATATATTTAGCATGCTTGTGCATATTTTACAGCTTTTCCAGGAAACTATTGACATATTCCTGAGATTTCCTGGAACTAATTATAATATTTGCACCCTAATTATGCATGTGCTTTCTTGCTGAGCAGGGGTCTCTGGTAGTCCCTGATGGTCTTCCTCACTGTGTTTACTGTATGACCTCAGTGCTTGTGCATGCTTGCAAGGGCCTAGTGCTGAGTTGACAGTTGATATGTCCTTGCTTTTCTCCTGTTCCAGTATTGCTCCATGTTGGGTGCCACTCTGTTGTCTTGAAGGCCAGCTCCTTGGTCTTATTTACTGTGTCTCCTTAGTTGTTACCAGTCCTGTGATGTTCCTTCTCCCATCAGCTGAACATTCCTTTCTCTCTATGTGTTAAGAAGTTAGAAAAGTTTGGTCTATTCTGCTATGTTAAAGGCACACACACTACAGTTGGTTTAGAATTTAAGCCTATAACATGGTACCTTGTTTGAATTGATAAATTCGTGACAGAACCACTTAATTTTGAACTGTTTGGTAACTTGCATGGAGCTATCATAGCCATGGCTTGTTTTCAAGTCTGAGCGGAGTAGAAAATTGTTGCATTGAATCTGGCCTCCCTTCTAACTTCAGATTGGAATTTTCTGGGCAATATTGAGCTACAGTAGTGGGGAGAAGTAGAAGAAACGTTTAGTCTGTTACTGCAGCTCCTTCTCTAATGCCATTAATCTTCAGCAGTAATGTTCTTTTTAGCTTTGTCTGCCACTGAAACAAATAATCTTATGTGTAGTTTCTCTCTTCTGAAATATCACTTCAATTGTAGGTTCATCTTCATCCCAAGAGACAGAGTCATAAATTCAATCCATTGTCACTACCTAAAGACCTGCCAGACTGGGACTGGCGACATGGCTGCATCCCGTACCAGAAGATGGAGTTGTTTGCTGTTCTCTGCATAGAAACGAGCCACTATGTAGCTTTTGTTAAATATGGGAGGGATGATTCCGCCTGGCTCTTCTTTGACAGCATGGCAGATCGGGATGGTAGACCTCTTATTTTTATTGTTACTACTTTTCTCTTTACTTCCTATTACTAGTTTGAATTTCAGTGCCTATTTCTTAAAGTGTTGGGGATATTAATATTGTTTAATTTAATGCATTTGATGCTGGGACACTAATCTTGACCCAGCCTTACCTCAGTGCATTGATTTTATAGCAGCCACTGTTTTTCATGATCTGAATTTCATCTAAATTGGATGGATAATCCAACTGATAAGTAGCTGTTATAGAAGTAACTGCACAGGTTTTCTGGTGGGGCTTTTAGACGCTTTATACTTTGCAAGTTTGACAAAGGGAATTAATTTTAAATAATCAACTGCAGGAATGTTTTTCAGGTTATATTTAAGTGGATGTACACAGTTATTGGATAGCATACAAATATTTTTATTGCTTTTGCTTAAATGACTTAGCGTAGGTGTCTTTAGAATAAAAGAAATAGTCACATGTTATAACATCTGTGCCTTTCCTTTGAATCTCTTTAGAGTTATCAGTGGAAAACTGTTACTCTGTAATAAAACAAATGTCAGTAAAACAAGTGTTCTCTTAGATACTGCTGCATTAAATACTGTTTAATTCTGGGGCCTGAGAAAAGCGGCAATAGATCACATCAGACTCATAGTAACAGCTCTTTGCATGAGGAATTCTTGAACTCTCATGTTACAGTGTAATTTGATGGGGGGGGAAGAACCTTACCTCCTGTTGAAAGTGAAGCTGCTGCAGGATTCAAGTCTCTTTCTTGTAACAACCAGAAGGCAATCAAGCTTTGTTTCAGAGTGCTTGGAAACATGTAAGACTCAAGTATGTAGGGAACCAGTTTATTTCAGGAGTGTAGATCATACGAGATAGATACTCACTGGGTATACGTCCTGCTGATTCTAGAGTTTTCTCTGTCACGGATACTGGTTTTTTCAGCTGGTTTTTTTTTTTTTTAGCTATAAACTAAAAACATCAACTGGTAACAGTGTCATGGATGTTTACACCTGTGTTGCCTGAATATGCTCATTTTTGCATGGAAAATGGCCAGGAGCAAACCCTGACTTAGTCTGACAAGTCAGGTACAGACAAACATGGTTTATAAATTCATTAGCCATTACCAGTTGTCATATCATTAACCAATTCAGCAGCATTTGAAGTGGGGTGTATATTCAGGTCACCTTCTCACAGTCACACAGAATTTGTAGTGTTAATGAACCCCAAGTTCTTGCTCTGGTGGGGTTTTTGTGTGGGTGTTTTGTTAGTAAACACTGCAAGATAGTGTGACACCAAAGGTGACATTTTTCTTGACCGATACACTTTTCTTAGACATTTATCCTGCAGTAGCCAAGAAAGGCATGTTTAGATTTCTTTAGAAGGCATTTTCAAGAACTGGTGATGCTGTCATAATTAAAGTACATTTCAAAGAGCAAATGCATGTAGCTGCTATCCTAATCTGTTCCTTTTTCTTTCCTTATGGTTAAAAGGAGGTCAGAATGGCTTTAACATTCCACAAGTTACCCCATGTCCAGAAGTTGGCGAATATCTGAAGATGTCTCTAGAAGAATTACACTCATTAGATTCCAGAAAAATTCAAGGTTGTGCACGAAGACTACTTTGTGATGCATACATGTGCATGTATCAAAGTCCAACGATGAGTTTATACAAATGAACAACGGCCTCTGGAAAACTGAAGAAACAGTACAGAGTTATTGACTGCTGCATTTGCTGCACGTTTTGGTTAGTTTTAATGCAACTGTTACTGGGAATGGCAGAAATTGACTATGAGAGCAAAAGGATCACTCTTCCAAAAGCTACATGTGGAGTTCTGTAATTGAAGTATTTAAGCATTTTGCACTCTGGGAAGTGTGCTTGTGTGTGTTTGTTTTATAAACAAAGTCTGAGTGAAGTTACTAAAAATTAAAAGCTTTAAGTGTATTGATTACAGAACGGCTTTTTTTAAATGTTAAAGCTGGAGTTATATCAGGAGAAACTTCCTTAGTCCATTAAGCGTGTAAGGATACACTGGGTTCTTGCTCAGTGTGTTTCTGTGGACCAGGGATGGTGATTCTCTTCTGTTTCTCTACCCTCCACCCCACCACTTCTCTGCTGCCTTGGTCTTTAGCACCACAGATTCTCTCTTCAATAGAGAGAACAACTTCAGTTTTAGCAAGATAAATTTTAGCCTGTTCAGTGCATATTAATTCTGTTCTGTACTGTCTGCTACATTCTTTTTGGTTCACACATTTCTTCTTCAAAAATTAATGTTCATTTAAAGATCTGAACTCCTATCTTGTGCAAAAAGATATTTGGAAAAGGAGGAGGGGAAGAGGGTATTAAGGGGTGGCATACTTGCTGAAATACAAAATTAGCAATGAAAGTCAGCAGATGTCTTTTTCTGTCTATTTTTAATGAAACAAAGCAGTCTAGAGCAGATGAGCAGCTATATACAAATGATTGGAGAATCAAACAATAAAATAGTGGGTTGCCTCAGGAATGTTACTGAAGTGGATTCTAGACCTTGGCAAACAAAACTGACTTTTCTACAGTACATTAAGCTACTACCCCTGAATCTGTTGTATATCCGGTTCTTCATTTCAGGATTACGGGTGGTGAATATTAGAAATCTGCTTGGAAAGCTGAAACTATATATAAAAGTAGATGAGAGTTTTACTGTTTACCATCTAATGAAAACTGACTTGAAAAGCTGCAAAACCTGTGAACCTGTGTTGATGTAAAATACTAATCTCTGAAGTCTGTTGCTTCCTGTTTGCAGTGAAATACTGTTTTAGTTACTTTTTAGCTACTTCTGTCTACACTGACAAGCAAACTTGCAACTATATGTATACAGGAAAATCTGATTGTACAAACTGCATATATATGAGCTGTACAGTTTCAACTAAGATGTTTTATATGGAGAACTTCCTCTTTGGGATCAAGTCTATAGAAGGAGAAGTCACAAAATACAACTTGCAAAAAGCCACTGTTTTTAAAGACAGTGGAGACTGATCCCCTATTATAGAAAATGTCATTACTTTGTTCTTGGAAAACCTAGAATCTTTCTTTGGGACACACTCTAGCACAGAAGAGTATTAGAGATCTGAAAGCTGTTTGAAGGACTGACCTAGAAAGCAAGGAGTGATGAGGGAGTTGATCTGTTCTGTTTGCCGCTGCATGAAGCGTGCTTGAATTTTTCATTCTCAAGCAAGAAAGTTATTAGAAATGTCACTATTGCTTTTGCCTCTACTAGTTCCACGCTCCCTCGCTTTACTTACCTAGTCTGTGCTCCCTGGAAAACCTCTTCCTTTAGTTTCAGCACTACTGCTCGCTCTTGAACTCTTTCTCTCGTGAAAAATTTCAGTGAGGGTTTAGGTGATGGATTCTATAATCATCTGTCAGTGAGTGAGTTACTGTGTGTTGGCTTTTCCTTGGCTACATACCTTCTGCTCTGCTGCAGGTGCTCAGATGTATTGACAAAGATGCCATAGAAGCATCTGAAGGTTAAGTATAAGGCATTACAAGCACAAACCTCTGTACCAGTGAGACCAATCTGAGTGTCTGCAGTCTCTCTTCCCTGTCTTCTTATTTTCCTAATGCTTTATCTTTCGTGTCTTCTGCGTGTTTCATCTTTCCCTCCTTCCCCTCTAGGCCCCCACGACTCCCCCCACCTGCCATTACATACTGCCTGAAATTATTTTTACCTTACCTCTTCCTGAGGCCTTGGAACTGCTATGGCCAGATGGGAGACTGGGACTCGGCAACTGTGTTGTAGTTTTCTAGCTAAATAATCTTGTAGCAAAATATGTATTCTTTTCTACAAGTGCAAGTACCCCAAAATCCCATTTTTTCAGGATGCATATTTGATTAGCATAAGTGACTTAAAATAGATGGGTGTAAATGAGCTGCTTAGCTTCTTGCTGCCAGTTTTCTGGCCTTAGGCTGGAAATGGAAAAGGAGTTGTGTGAATTCTTCCTGTGGTACATGTAGAGAATGTGCAGAAAACCTGGAGTTTAAGTAAATTATTGTGCACGCTGCTTGGTGACAAATACTGTGTTTGGAAGTGCTGGCAGTGCTCTACAGCCTGCGCCTTTGAACCACTTTGTTGTTGCAAAACAGTAAGTAGTTTTGCAAACGGTATATGATTACATGGTTAGTTTATTGCTTATCAGTGAAGAGGGCAGAGATGTCTTCTATAGCTAAAAAAAAAGCATTGTTTTTGACAACTGAGTCTTTTCTTCTAATCCAAAAAGTATTGCTTTATATGATGTACTGCACTGGCTTGGAGATAATCTAGCAGTGTAAATGAAATGTTGTGGAAACTAACCCCAATTTTTATTTCTGGTCTCAGAAAGGAGTATACAGACAGAAAAGTGATTTCACTGTGAAAGGAAACTTGTAAAATAGCTTCTATACAAGGGTAAGAAACTGTTTTTAGCCTTCAGCATTTATTGTAGGGGATCTGAATAAGATATTTTGAAGCAGCAGCTTTTATTCTAAAGCATCTACTGCTGGTAAATGTAATGCCCAAAGATTCCAGGGACAGCACCCAACCCTTTGTGTGTTTAATGCACTTGGGAACCTCCCAATCAGTTGTTCTTTTTCTTTATATGGTGAATGTGCCCATAAATTAATAATAGCACTTAGATCATTGTTTCAGGGCTTGGCTCCTAAGTATTGCTATCAATGACCTTAAGCTGTGAGTAGGAAAACAGAAAATACGGTTCCTGGCAGCCTGTAAAAATGTAAAGTTTGGTAATACCGAAACTTTAATACTTGGGGATAAATACTGCACTGATAAAACTCTGAGCTCCTACTCTGCTAATTGTTTTTAGAAATAGGGGATCAAATCAGTAGTAGGTGGGAAGACTCACCGCACCACTAACTGCTTGCTTATTTTGAACATAGAGGATGAAGAGAGAAGGTGTTAGTTACAGGTGATGCCTTACACATCACTAAAAAAAAAACCCAACCGAGCGCACCCTAGAGACACAATAAGCTGCATGAGAATGCTTGTCTTGGCATGGGAGATAATTGAAGGAAAAAATACCGAAATACCTATGTTAGTACAAGTCTTTCTGATGCCTGTGATGCCAATTCTGTGCTCGTGCAAATGTATAGTATTTCACTACGCAGCCTGTGACAGTTCCACTTTAAGCAAGTATTGCATGTAAGAGGAATTACTTGTTATCACGGATGGTTTTTTTTCAATGCACTTATTTTTCTTGTGCACTTTACAGTCCATGGAATAGGTGAACTTGGTCCCCAGGCTCCCCAGTGGTAGCTGCTCAACACAAGGCCGAGGCAGAACATGCTGCAAGCTACAGTTTTATGGTTTCAGAACTGAGTTGGTGTAGAAATCAGTTTGAAAGAGTGGTGTGTTTTTATCACTGTAACAAAGCATGTTTTTCTCTGTTCTTGATGTTTTGCTAAATAAACATTCCATGTTTTGTGCACAAGTAGTCTCTTAAACTTAACAAAGGCTGTCTTCAAGAATGAGTTTGGGAAAGAAACCATTGTATCAGGTTGTGTTCAACTAGCCTTAACTTCCCCCCCCTCCCCCCCCCCCCAAGTGGAAGAGTGGAATTAGCTGCTGCTGGAAAGGAATGTACCATGTGCTTTCTGTATTAATTAAATTAAAATTATTATTCTTACGGCTCTATTCCTTTGGGGCTTGGAGTTTTGGGAGCATCACAAACAGTAATGAATAGACTGTTGAAATAGCTTATTCTGTGTACCTGTAGAAGAATTTATTTGTATATTTTTTTTATAGTCTCTTTATATCAGCATTTCTAGGAAACTTAGGACTTGCATTACTGTATCAAATCAGTTCTGCTACTTGTGTCTTACCCATTAGTTCCAGATAGTGAATGGAAACCCAACACAAAGCTGCTGCAGCAGCTGACTATTATTTGCCTGTGGGGAAAAATGAATGTATTTTTAAATGCTTAGTGTGTTGCTTACCTTATGAACCCTGGAGATCAGTTCCTCCTGGGCTCTTGCTGTAGCTTCAGGCCTGCTTCCATTTAAAAGGCCTCCACACCACATTTGCATGCATTTCCTAGGTAGAAATGGTTTACTTTTTTTCATTTCCTCAGTACTGTAGTAATAATAATAAATAATGAAGAAAAAGCCCTGCCTGGGTCTGTAAAAGGAATGCTGTCAATATAAGGTTTCAAAATCTTGAAAATACGTAACCATTTGTAAAATTACTTGCAAAAGCTGTTTTCAGGAAAACGCCTACTTCGACAGTGTAAAGGGTAGGTTGGTTGGTTTGGGTTTTTTTTAAACTGAGTTTTATATCTGCAGTAAGATTATCATTTGACTTCTTAGAAGCTAAAGCTGAGCCCTGCAGTGACTCGCTGTGGGAAGGGTGCTCGGAACATCTCCCTCTCCGTTTTAGACAGCAGTAGCATCCCTGTTTGCTCCGCGGAGCCGAGCTCTGCCTGCACTTCGCGTATTCAGTCACAAGAGGGCACTGCTTGTACCCGCTCCAAATGCTTTGTCTAGTCCTATACTGTGGTGTGTCTATACAGCTATTGTAATCCCATTTTTATAGTGCCGCTCTTGAAACTACTTTTGGGCTAACGTAATTAGGTACATATAAAACTTTCATAGGTTTGTAAATTTCAAACCCATACCAAATGCAGTGCAGCAGGTCTTTAGCACAGAGCTGTCAGTATGTGTGGTTCCTGCAATGGTCAAGCTCACAGAGGGGTCCCACGCAGCTGAGAGGTCCCTGCTGAGCGCTAGTGCTACCCAAGGCTGGGCTGGCACTGGTATCACAGCCTGAAATGGGCAGTGCAGCTTCATGTCCTGTGGCACCAGATCTGCACCACACAAAGCTCAGGTGATGGATGTAACTGAAACCTTTGTTTCAGCAACTAAAATAAATACAGCTGGGATGTAAAACACCTAGGAGAATTGGGGGCATTTGTAGACCTTAGTGGGGGCTAATGAAAACTGCAAACAACTTGAACACAGTAGTAATTTTTCAAACCAAAAACTTTCATACAAAATGCCATGAAAGAAATAGGTGTCAGTCACAGCCTTCAGTCACGTCATGAGGAGCCAACCCAGCCACGAACCCAACAGAAAGGCAGCCCTAACTTAATCAAATGCTTTGCATGCTTCCTACCTTTAGGTTTCTACTTTTTGAGAACTTTTCCCATCCTATTTATCCTTCATTTTCAGCTTATTCCCTGTTCCATGAAGAAAATAGACATCAGGGAATATAAGGATAATTGCGTATAAGTTAGGAATTTCTTTTTAAGCAGCCCATGAATTGGCTGGATTCAGCTTCACTCTCTAACTAGCACTGATGTTCAGATGCTATTGACTAGGCAGCATCTCATACTCCATGCTGCGTGTTGGGTTTTTTTACCATACAAACTTCCCACCTATCAAAGTAATTTGCAAAGGTGATTTTGTTTCTACTCATCTAGTAAAATAATTCAATGAATAAATAAATTATAATGCAGCAATTAAATGTATAATGAGATGGGCAACAACTATTAATAAATGCAGAGCTAGTTGCCCAAAGGTGAACAGACTTCCCCCCTCTTCTTACAAGTCAGGTAATGATCTTTCTATGACTGAGAAACAAGCAGCTGCTAAACATGTAAATGAAACCAAGGGATAGATGTGTTCACACTATAATATGCTGTTCTTCAGCCTCATTATTGTCACATTATCAGTCCTTCTGTGACTTTTCCTCTGAATATTTAAAGACAGGGATGGGCTATGCAATTATTTTTAAACATCCTTCTGCCAAATGACTGTCTGAATGAACACAACAATGTTTCTGAGGTGTTGGCTCCCTTTGGTAACCTAACTGGTGCAGCACAATTGAGTTTTATCCCTGTAGAGCTATTACAAACCTAGTGTTGATCTGCAGCAATTCCAAAAGAAAAATGCTGAAATTCCATGAGCGATGGAAGTCCCTTAAAAGAAAAAAAATACATCAGCATTATTAAACATCAAATCTGAACAACACAAGACAAACAGCGTATAAACTAGTGCATCTTCTAATTTTAAATTCGGCTGCAAATTGTGATATCACTACTGCAGAATGAACTTAATACCTTTTTTGCTCCTGAGTTCTTCCTGCTGCTCATGCTCGAGGATGCTTCATGTTTCTTCAGTTCCCATCTATTTCAGTATTTATTTCCTATTCAGAATTAAGTGCCAGAGGGTTACTCTTTCACAAGAACATCCATATTTCTTTCTTCAACAGCCGCAGTAGTGGATCCCTTGTCATTTTACTCCCACTCTTCCCTGAAAGTGCTCTCTCTCACTCTATTGCACACTCTCTCTCTGTCTCACGTCTCCATATTCGCATTTACCGACATGTATGCTTCACCACCTAAAATTACATTATTCAGAAAATTTGTTTTTAAAGGAATGATTAAAGCATTTACTGGTTTTCCCCCCCCGTCTGAGCTGACTCTGGCAAGAATTATCCATTAACATGTGCTGAGGAGACACAGTGTTGCCCAGAACATCAAGTTGTTTATCTAAAACTTTATTATATTTAGAAGAATAAGGGTTTTCTCCCTCCCTGCATATGCTTTGAGAATTTCAAGGGCAGCTCATTAGTTAGCAGAGACTTCAATGAAGCTACAGTGGTTGATTTATTATAATAGATGGCAGGAAACAGAATTATCTTAGCAAATTACTTTGCCTGATAGGAAGGCTGGCCAGCAGATAAGCTGCAGTGCTGATGCCTGACCTGACCTGCACATGCTCCTGATGGAGTAGTGCTCATTCACAGTTGAGGATGAGTTGCTGCACTTAACAGAAAGCACTCAGGAAGAACAAACAAGCCAACCATGAAGGTGGCCATGAGCTGCATGCACTATGCTGACTGGAAGCACTGTCCTTGCGCCTGTCAGCTGATCTGCAGTTTCTGGCTGAGGTGAGAAGTATTACCTGGTCGCTCAGAGTTTTACACAATTCAAACACTCAGCAAGACACAGTTTCACAGAGGAAGCTGGAGAAGCTTTTTTCAACTGTATTCATCACCCCTAATGAAGAAATTCCTTTGGCTTTGCACTGCTGCACCTGTGTGGGTCTTTAAAACAGAACAGCAGCTGGTGTGAGAGGGACCTGTGGCAGTCAATTGACATGTACAGCTTTCACTGAAGATACATGGTCTTATATGGATCTTTCATGCAGATAAAACCAAGAGCATCAAACACTCCCCCAACTCTTTACTGACTATTCCCACTTTTCATGTTTAGACAGGGAAATAAAAGAAATCCCAAAGCCTTTGATAAGTTTGCAGTGTATGTATGCTACTTAACACTGGACTTAGCTGTCTCTGAAGCAGTTCACAGAAACTGAAACTGTTTAAAACTAGGCAGAAAAAAAGATAGGTATAGATATAAAAAGCTCATATTTGAGAAGAATTTAGTTTTGGAATTGCCTGCATGCAGGTGCATGTGCATGGATATATGTATGTGGACATGTGGTTGTGGAGAGGCCACAGTGATCACAGAACAATGCAAGAGCTCACCTGCCACACTTCATCTTGCCATTGCTCCCTGGAGCATGATGGCCTGAGTGGGAACTGTAAGACAGAAGCCTTCAGGTCACATTGTTGGCGCATTGTACAAAGTGCTCAGGAAACATTAAATGAATGCAACATTTTCTAAGCAAGCATTGGATGTGCCTCCAACTTTATGTTGGGCTCCTGCAAGTGGCATGAAGAATTTTTCAGTGCACACTCTGACCTTGCCAACAGGCCCTAGAAGATCCCTGTTCTGGACAACTAACAGTTTTAATACCCTTTATCCTTAGTTATTTTCATCTGAGTAATTGCCTCCCATGCCCTGGGACACCCACAGTTTGGCCAGGGATGCTGACTCTGACCTCACAAAGATATTGTAGCTTGGTGGGGAAATTGATTTTTATGCACTAAGTCAAGTTATCCACAGGCTCAAAACTGCTGAGCTCCGGCAGACCTCATCACAGCAGCAGGCTGAGAAGTGTGCAGGAAAGTCCTTTTCCCTGTAGCTATTGGTATAACTGCGTGGTCAAAATCCTGCCACTTGTGGGACACCTGGATGAGCATATTTATCAACACTACGTAGAAATGGGTGAGTAACAGGAGCTGTGCACTGTTAGTTAGTAGCATTCATCCTGTCTTTGCAGAGGCTGGGAAACCTGCTAGACCTCCTACAGCCAGAACAAATGGCCACCTCTCTTAGTTCTTACAAGTGTGGGGAAAAGAAATGATGAACATGAAGAGAAATGCAGTGGAAAACATAGAGAAAGAGGGGGGAAAACGAATCCTTTCTGCGAGGTAAGAACTCAAGTGATAAATAGATCTATGCATATTTTCCAACCTCATTCCTCACTTGCCAAGTCTGATGCTATTTTCATTAGGCCATGTTACCATACATGTCATTTTATATAAAGGTGCAGTATATCACAACTGGATGTTGAGGTGCTTGTAGTGAACACAAATGAGCTTGTAATGGTCCATCTGCTTTGATTTTATTTAGTGATCCCTCAAGGGCTGGGAGCTAGAGTGAGAATAACAATGCTTCAACCCATCTGCTATTGTAGTACCAGCTCCAGTTGAATTATCACATGTTCTGAGTGGCTGGCATATGCTGTGACATAAAGCTACAAGAAAGTGTTGCTCTCCAGCTGCTGTGTTGACAAATACTTTTCAGCCAGTCATTAAGTTCAGCTCAATAACCAGGGGGAAACTGCAGCTAAAAGTTGATTATTGTTTTATTTTATTTTAAGCATTAGAAATCACTCGTACAGTATATTTTATTTTAAAATGTGTCACTAAGGGCACACATTGTATATAAGCTCTAACAATAAAAATTTCTCTGTGATGCCCATAAATTTTTGTGTTATAGGATTGGATGGGCATCTCTGCAACTGCCACTGTAAATCTTAGTAATGAAACTATGGCTAACCTTGTTTAAGAAGCAGCACATCAGAGGCTGTGTATGTATAAACTTGCTGGCTTAGTACTGCTATGGGCCATGAGTGTGCCTGACCACAGATGTAGCAACTCAGAAAGAGACTGTGATCTGAGGCCACATTCAGCGTCAGGTAACTAGGCTGGGTTTAAATGGAGGAGGAAAGCAAGTAGAGACCCATGAAGAGACATTCACTTGGTGAATGCAACAGGTCCATATGGCTTATCTGGCATCATACCTCAATGCTGCTGCAGGGTGTGATTGCTAAAAATGGCCACTAACCTTGCCTTTACTCCACTACTGGTAGCCTGCTGAAGAGCTCAGGGCACTCTGGAGACAAACTAGATTTTGCCCACATGGGACACTTGCTTCAGAGCAAGTCTTGAGAGAGTGTTTGTGGATCTCTGCTGACAATGCTTAGATTCTCCCTTTCTCTTTGCTCTCTTCAGCTTGTCCTCTCAGGGCTGCTGCGGGTATGAAATCTGCCACTTTGTCTGGTAACAAAATAAAAGGAACTTCCCCCAGGTTCAAAGGTTGGTACACAGTCAGATGTGTGCAGGAAATGTGTGCAGGAAATGTGTACAGTCTATTGTCCCACTGTGGATAGCATACCCAGCAAGACGCATGCCTTTTGGTCACTGTTCACCTTTCAGCAGATCCATGTTCAGTGAGAACCAAGCAGATAAAACCTGTTCTTGATACTCAGAAACGCCCTCCAGAACTCTCATCCCTAATCTGAGAACTCACAGTGCTGTTGCTACCCCAGAAGGCAGGGTGGGCTACCTGGAGCATGGCTCTTGTGCATTTCTGTTAACTATTGCATTAGGGATTCAGCTCTTAAATATGACTTCTGCTTGTATTTTGTCTCAGAAAAACAATAAGCACTGCTCATACTGAAGCATTTCAGTTCTAGAGGTTTATATTTCCTATTGTATCCAAAGACCTGTGGATGCCAGCTGTCACTGGTGCTGCCATTGTATTATGATCCCCTGGCTAGTGCAGAAATTGTTGATTACGTTGCCTTTTGAATCAGTTGATTACCATGAATAATAGGCCAAAAAGGCTGTCAGCATTTTGACTTTAACTATAACTGCTACAATTAATTATGGGTTTAATTAGCATATATGCCTAGCAGTAGAGAATACACTTCATGGGTAACAGATGATCCTGCAGCTGTAACATAAAGTGTGATACAGGTTGGGACACAGATAGTTATTAATAAATGGCTTCTATTGTTTGAGGTCCTTATTTATACAAATTAGCATGCACGACATAATCAACCCAAACTGTATAATTTATAATAATTGATTTCATTTTGACTGACCACCAGTCGGCCTATTACATGCCCTCAGAAGAAAAATAGCCCTATTAGGATAAGTTTAATCCTAAATATAGCTAATGAATCCTATTACTTTAAGGTCATATTTGAAGCTTTTGTTAATTGTCAGAACCATTTTAAATTGATTAGAGTTAAATTAAATCAATGTAATGTTTAGAAAAACAATATTTCTAATGGATGAGGCCAAGCTGACCTCAAATAAACATATTTATCAACCGATTTCAATGAATGAGAAGGTTAGCAGCTGGGCTCATAATTCATGATTGTCTATAATATGGGAAATGTCACTATCTAGGCCATTAATTATGTCAGGTAATAAATCTGTTGCTCACAGTTGAGCACTTGCCAGGTGGGGTAACAACCTCCTCAGCAAGGTTATGATGTTTAAAGACCCTCTCCTCCCCCAAATACATACTTTACAGTAGGAGAACAGCTACATCAACTTTAAGGGGAATGAATGTGGTGTTTTCATAACTGCCAATTACCTGACAACATGCCAGACTGTGATAACTTAGTACGGAAACATTTCTCTACCTGATTGTTTCAAATATCAAGGGTGTTCAAAGCAGAAAAAGTCTGGCAAACTAATGACTTTTACCAGGCCAGAGATGTCAGCACCATTAATAGTTCCTTACAGACCACTATTAAATAAGTGATTGGTTTGGGGTAAATATTTTGAGTGGCAAAATATGTAATGACCAGAGAAAGAACTGTTTTGCACCAGCTTGAGAGTGTGAGAAATTCAGAATGGGTTAATGTGAGCTAGGCTACATGATATTTCACATGTAATGGTGAATACAGTTTAGTACAACAGGACACAGGAAAAATGATACACAGAATTAGGATCAATTTAAGGTTAATAATGCATTCAGCAGCTTAGCAAAATGTCTGGCATTATTGCAGACAAATGACACAAGACATATGTCCTCTGTTCAATATTGTGTCAAAAAAAAGAGCAAAGGTAAACTAAATTTTCATAAAGAAAGGGTGACAAAATATATAAATACGGCACAGCAATAACCAGAGATAGACACATTCTACTACACATATTCTCATTTGTGTAGTATTATATGTGCAGCATGAGCTGACTCATGCTGAGCAGATCAGAGAAGACTTTGTGAGTACAAGTAAAGTAAAACTATATTTCTGTTGAAACAGAGTAGGATAAGTGATGAAAAGTTCACTAAATTAAAAAGAATCCAGGGCAGTTCAAAACTATTCTTACCAATTTTGGGGCTGCTTTACATATTCTTTAGAATTAGACTTTCCATCCTACATGTCTATGCAAGATGATGTATTCTGGTCAGCATGCTGAAGCAGCTCTGTGTTTGCAATGGGGGAACCATTCTCCTAGTGGAGGCCATCCTGCTTTTAGAGCTTCTGCTGATTTTTCATATTTCAGGTTTGGCCCTAAGCTTCAATACTGAATTTGACTATTGGCCCTGAACAGTACTAATAAATAGTCATATCCTGACAATCATAATAAAAAGTTAATATACACTATGCAATCTTAGATTTTGCACATGAAAGGTACAATGCACTAGCAGGTTCACACTGCCTTTGTATGTACATGATCAACATTTTGGAACCAAAGTGCTGGTTCATAAATTACTTGTGTGTCTTCAGTGAACCACATCAAATAGCTATTAACAGCCACAAATATGTTGTGAATTGGCTTTTTTTTTTTCCTGAAGTATATCAACAGCTTCATAAAAAGTACTTGTGAAAATAAGTACTCAAATGCAAGTCATAAGCTTACATACATTATGAACAACAGATGCATTAAAAGGCCTTTAAGTCATAATATAAAAATAGCCTCCTGTGAGAAAAAGAAAATACAGATGCCTTCTAGGTGCCCAAACAAGGCAGAGAATGTTCAGTAAAAGTCCTGCCAGCAGGTTTTTTCATTGTTCTATGGACAGACACTTATGTCAGGAAATGAGAAATAAGAAACATAAGTAGAGGTCATCTGGCAGGATTAGACCCTTCATATGAAACATCCAGGACTCCATCTCATGGACAGGTTGCCTTGATTTATGCTGCCCCTCTTACAGAGGCTGCAGGCAAGTCCCGCATTCACTCTCTTGTGACGGGAAGTGCTTTGGTTCACACAGTTCTGCTTCCCTCATGCTTTGCCATGAGTCTGCTTTGAGGGCTGGCCTGGCTATGTTTATGCTGTGAAAAGCAGTTGCTCAGCCGCCACTCCTGATATGGCTGAGCACGACCCATCACAGTGAGTAAAATCCTGCTCTGCTTTCTGTTTGGGCTAGACTTTTACATTAAGCTGTTTGCCTTACTGAGAATATGACTAGCCATAGTGAAATTGAAATTTGCCTTAACACACAGAAATTTCATTTACAGTGGGCTGAACCTGCCACTTGACTTCAAATCTCTGGCAGATACTTTGGAAACACTACTTGCAGTTAAGCATTTAAATAGAAATTGGTTACATCTATATATAACTTTGCAGCAGATTAGGAAGAATATGAGAAAATCAAGCCATTGGCTGTGAAACACTACACTGGAGAGCTGCTTTAGAATATTAAGAAAATTTGTGTGTTTGTGATGTGTGAGAAAGAAGGAGACACTGTGTTTGTATGTGTGTATATAATTACTATTTCATTTCTTGGGTAAAAGTGCCCCCCTTCCTTTCCTTTATGGCAAGGAAAATTGCTCTTCTAACCTGTCTTCAAAATGTAATAACTTTACTTGCAACCAACCACTGCAGACCCTGACTGGACTCTGAATTATTACTGTGAGATGAAACATTTCTTTAACAAAACTGAGTCCTTTAATATCCCCATCTCTGTTATTAGATGGACGAATGAATTTAACTTTGAACATAACATGTGGCATTGTCTGAAAATTGCCGGTATGAACTGAAGTTGGCAGGTATTTTCTTGCTTTTCTCGTCAGTGATTGCCATTTATTATATGTTGCACCTTTATCTGTCAAATACTGCAGAGCGCTATATTGATTTGTGTCTGCTGCAAAGCAAAGGTCACTTTGATCAACATACTACAAAACCAGAAAAAGTAGGGTTCTGACATTTCATTACCTGGGAAAAAAAGGACTAAAATAAATAAGAATATGTTTGAGAACAGAGCACTTCAATATCACAGTGTGCAGTAACTGTAATTAACAAAAGAACTGCTCTATTGAGATTAAAGAGAAAAAAGAGAAGGCAGGTTTTCTTGCAGGGACTATTCTTTACATGACTGATTCTGTAACATTACATCTGTGATCTTACTGAGGGGTTACATTCATTACAAATCAAATACATTGGCTTCTCAGATTCAGACTTTTAATGAGCAATAAAACTCAAGAACTCTGTAGGAACTGGAGAAGATTTTATAAAACTTTTAATTTTGTCTAAGAAGTCCTAATGAGATTGGGGACTTTCTGTGCTACACTCAGATGAATAGGTAGTCCCTACCTTAGGAATATAAGTCTAAAGATATAAAACAAAACAAAGGAGAAAACCAGACCCACTGCTATATGCAGCTTGCACAAGGTATACAAGGAGTGAAAGGCAGAGCCAAAATTAAGCCCAGATCTCTAATTCTAGTTCATAAGAGCTTAGTCATCTTTTGGAAGTAACACATAATGTAAGGAAAGTGGCTTCTCAGGCAACCTAGTCTTGTTATTTTTCTTCATGCCCAGTGCCTTTCAGGCAGCCCCTACAATGATCCCTTCACTGGGATCATTGACACTTCTTTCCCTTGTGTAAATAAAATAAACCCAATATTTCTATGGAAATTTATAACTTGCAGAAGCTTCTGTTTTACATTTTGGAAATTTGCTTTTAAAATCAGTATAGTTCTCTGTCCCTTTCCCAGTAATTTCTAGCTTTTTTCTACAAGAAAAACTGGCATTTTTTCATAAAGCATCCATTCTTTGCTAGCAAAGATAAGAATGATTTTGTAGGCTTTTTTGTTTGGTTTTGTTTTTTTAGGGTACCCAGATGCCCTCACACAGGAGCTCACTTGCTAGACTGGACTTTTCCTGGGGCAGGATCTGGTTATTCACATCTCTAGTCTTTCTACACAGAAAAATTAATGTGTAGTCTTACATGTATTACAGCTCTACCTGACACAGGCAACAGTGGCCAAACTGCTTTCCCATCATTACTGCTGTGAAGTTTTCTTCTTTCTGGTTTTATATATAGAGGTTAGTTCTCCACCTGAAGTCACATTCGCGTTGAAACACAGCAGTTATACCTAAGATCTTTTGTTATATCTATGATCACTAGGGTGAATATCACAGCTTGCATGGCATATGGCAGTGCTTATCATGTCAATAACGAAGTTTGAATAATGCAATTCTTGGTTGTAATTATCTTTTATTATTACCAAGGGTCATTCCTGGGCTCTTCATCCTTTTATCTCATGTGGAATTTCAGACTTCCTTATTAATTAAATAGCCAGTGTGATTGAATTAGCCAATTAGCTCTGCCTGAAGGGATGAGCACAGATCCAAATAAAAGGCCTGATTCTACAGACTTGTTGCTCTGAGGGAGAGTCCTGCAGGGAGTTGGTTGGTAAGAGTGGGATAGTAGGACTGGGCAAACTATCCCAGTTTATTTGCAATTATTAGAGAAGGTAAAAAAAATTATTTAGATACTTTCCTATTTGGAAAGCACCAGTTATCAAACATGAACCCTGCCACAGGGATGTTTGATTTGGTTAAAAAAAAAAAATTTAAAAAAGGCTGACATTCCATATAGTGTTCTGCCTGTAACTTTTTTTTTTTGAGTGATTTCAAATACTTGTATTATAATTTAAAATTTTTAAAGTTTAAATTGAAAATGGAAATAAAACATTTTAGCATTAATAGAGGAGGGTTGATTGCTGCTCAGTACTGGAATAGTTTTGCTGTAAAATCCTATATTACATAAAATGTCCCAAGCAAAAAAATGTCCTAAATAAAAAATTAGATTCTGTCTTCAGTAGTTACCACAAGCAGACAGTGTATGTTCCCTAATCCTAAAGCACAGATTACAATCCCACATGGCAACAGAGCTAGGCATCTCTTAGTATCTGTGCCTAAAAGGATACAAATGCAAATGCAGCTTCTCTCTCTCATGCTCCACCACGCTCATTCTCTTTTTTCCTCTCTTTATCTTGACATGTTTACTGTTTCTTCTACACTGTGCTCCACTGAATAGCAGATCAAACTTCAAAGCAACTTTTAGTTTGAAATTTGTTTCCAAGCTCCTAAGCTATTCTTTTTCTGACAGCAGCGGATAAGAAATTGTCACTACCACTGGTGACATGTCATCAGGAGATAAGGGAATAACAGATGGGCAGCAGTGAGATAGCAGGAAGTAACTTCTTTAAAACACTGTGTTGACATCACCAACTATGAGAGCAGAGGTAGAATGACCCCCAGAAGGGAATCCAAGCTGCTCGGCTCTTTCTGATTCACAGGTGTTTTGTCTTCTTTATTTTTTACATAGATCATCCTGGACTTCAGACTGAAGTTTTAAAACAGCTATGTTAGAATCAATGGAAACTACTAATAAGGATTTAGAAATGGCGAATGGATTTAGCCACTAACTTTAGTGTTCCAAGTGATGCCACTAAAATATTAACTGGTATTCCTTATGTAACTGGCATTCCTTATGTAACTGGCTTAGCTGAATGCCATTAATAAGAGTCAAGAATCCTTGACTGCAATGTGAGATCAATGAGTTATGACATTTTCATGTCAGGCTGATGATTCTGACTTTCTAAATGAAGAAGAATTGATTATGACTTTTCATAAGTGTGGCTCATTATTAGCATATCTAAGCACGTCCTGACACCGACCATACATAACACCCATTATGGTATGTCAAAAGTCATCACTTTGGGTGGGTGGCCATGATTTCTGACAAAATTAATTATTATGATTTCTGCAAGATATTATGTATATTGCCTAAAACAAAATAGTGCATGGCATCTACAAGAAAAGTTATCATAGAAGCAAAGAAAAGAAAGTGATTTTGTTAGTCCTAAGTGCATTTTGTATGTAACAGATGGTCCACAGAGCCTACCAGAAACCTGTTCTTTCTGGGGGTATTAGAGAAGTGATATAAAGCACAACATGGGCTTCATTTGCTGCATTTTATAGAAGTCTATGCATTTGTCTCCCAAGCCAGGAATGACACAGACTCATAGGAAAAGAGATTTCTTGATTTCAAAGAGAGCTGAGTTAGTACTAATTACTTTTGAAAATCTCCTGCTATGCTGTACTTTACATTATAAATTTTTAAAAAAGGTGACAATGTTTTATTTATAGTATATTCCATTCCAGTCCAAAGTTCTGCTCCAGAGTGTAAACTCCATTGTGTAAAATTGTTATACAGTGTGTAACATGGACACTGTCACGGAGAGTACATTAGATGCAGGGCATAACAATACTCATGGTAAATAAAATAGTGCCTGAACAGTCTAGCCCATTCTGTATTGAGCAATACTTTCATAAGAAGTTGATATTACAAAAAGAAAATGTTAAATGTGATTTTAAAAAGGTGTACTGAATGTGGTCTGTTCACCAATGCATTATGTCTTATTGTCTCCTTCAGAATTCCTGGAAAAGCTCTGGGCAACTGAAGGAGAATCAGTCAAAGCAGAAATTTTTGCCACAAGGTCTGATAGAGTGAAAACAGAAAATAGGCAGGAAGAGACAGATTTATCTAGGGAGATAAAGCACCCGACTAGTCTTTGCTACTAGCTTCTGAATCACCAGATGCCGGATATGTAACATATCAGGCAGGCATTTCAAACAGGATGCCTAACACTTAGCATTATAGTAATTTGGCTTGGGGGACATCATAATGTATTGACTTCCCATCTAGGACACTAAGACATTGGACAATTACAAGTTCAATAATGCACTAATTCTGCCAAGTCCTGCCAAATATTCTGTCTTCCAACAGACAACAAAAAAAGCTTAATTTTTGAAATGAAAAATTTCAAAATATTACCTTTTTTACAGAAAATTAAAGAAAAATCTTTTGTTAAAAATACTCTTCTAAACCAGGGAAGGATCTGCTGAAAGAATTTTTTTTACTATTATTCTGAAAAAAAATTAATGTCTGGCTGAATTACGGTGGCAATTATTTAGGTGGGGCTTTAGAGTGTTTCTAGTAGCAGTTGGAACTCAGCTTGTGAATCAGTTTTGGAAAAGTTAAAAATAGCTAACATTTACTTAATAAATAGTAATGATTACTAAGCAATCATTTTGCAAATTCCTCTCTGTTAGGTCAAAGTGAATTGTTACTTAGGCTTAGAATTTAATTTTTGTGGATGGAGTATATATGTCCGAAAATGTGTCTTGAGAAATGACAATTACGAACACTTGCTATGCTTGTTGTCCTATTATTTCAGATGAGTAAATAGGTTTCTGTTGGTTTTATGAAGTCATATTCACATGCATAGTACTGACTAATGCCTACATGAGACACAATTTGCTACTGTTCTGAACTAGGCCTGAACACACGTGAAGAAATGGAGCTCTGCTCCATTTTGATCTGTTCTTTATGCCTACAGTGATTGGGTCAAATGATTACACAAATTACAGGACAGTGGAGCTCTACCCTGGGTCTTCATTGCTGGAATATAATCAACCAGCAACATCTGGAGTTTTAGTTACTGTAAATCAGTATAACTATGAGATAATGTTTTCAGGAGAGCAATTGCTTGGCACATTATCAGATCTTAAGAAATTCTATTAATGTTACACCACCATATCATTGCAGAGAAATCCTAGTAAGCAAAGAGTGGACCAGGCCCTAAATGTCAATTTTGAGTCATAGCACTGTGTGCTGCCTTTCTCAGTTTCTTTTCACGGGGGATGTGAGGGGGGAATAAAAATCACAATATGATTTGCAATTTACCAGATTTACCAATTGAAATTTATCAGATTTACCAATCTGATAGATTTGATGTGATTATGAGCTCATAATCTACTAACCAAAACCTTCTAAGCAGTTCAGCAGTTACTGAATTTAAGCCAAAATTTTTATTCATCCTTAATGGAGAAATCTGTTACAATTTAATAGTGAAGCTACAGGATACTAATAGTGGGTTTATAGAAATTGTCTCGAACATCTACAGCCTTCACTGTTACATGTTGTCCAGCTGTGGCAGTTTGAATGCTCTGTAGAAGAGAACACAGCTATTCATATATTTTAAAAACAGAAAGAGACTGAATTGGTTTACAGCAACTCCAATATGAGGGGTCCTGGAGAGCTAAGGAGAGCTTGTGTTCCTCCAATAGGATTTGCAGACTCCTTTCTCACCGTTTCCCAGCACATCTGTCTGCTTCTCCGGCCACCAAAACTCATGCTGCGGGGGGACCTTTACCTGATACCTGCCTGGGTCACAAGGAGCTCAGCTCTTCCAGAGCTGCACAGCTGATATTTTACCCAAGTCACCCTTAATCCAGTGACAAAACCCCTCCAAATAAAGAGCTAAAATTCAGCCATGTGTCATTTCTCCCTGGCTGCGCCCCTTCCACCTATTGCTATTAAATTCTGGCATTTATTTTTAATATTTTCCCCATAACCATTCCAGTTCCTTAACTTAATATAGCTCACTGAAAATGATGGCTTGGTTTTTGTATTGACTTGACAGTTATACATTTGGCATATATATATTTATATGTTCACTCAGTGAACAACAAAATATAAGGTATAAAATATCTATTGTGCACAAGAATGCACATAAATGGATTTTTAGCATGATACGAAGGTTTAACAATTACAGAGGCAACATTTCAACAGTGTGATTCTCAAACTGCGTTCCACAGACCACTGCTGGTCCTTGAAATTGTATTATATTACTTGCCAGGGATTCCAAGGAATATGTGGAATATCTGCCAGTGTGTGTGCACAGAGGTCAGAGATACTGAAAGACCAACAGTGAGGTGCAGTTGTAGGCAATGGACACATTCACGTCAGTTCATAGATAGACCCACAAACATCCAAATGCATTCAGAAGTCTACATCTGTAACCAAGTAAAGGCAGGCTTAGTATTGTATTCTGAGCACTGTTTAGTCTTGATCACTTCTGAGCTAAGTCTTTCTGGAGCCAGCTCATTGTGCTTTCCAGCATGAAATACCTCATATATGCCAGTAACACTTAGTAAAGGCAGAGTTAGAAAAACCCTAAGCCTTCAGCTCACTGAGAGAGGTTAACTTATCCATACGTGCCCAGTTTCCAATTCTAGGCAGTATCTGACTCTCTAACTCCCAGGGAAATGTCAGCCCAGGGTGACCAAAGCAGCTACTTCGATCTGCAGCATACTTGGGACAATTACCTTATTGCCTTATTCATTTCTGTTAGGTGCTAACTCAGACACCCAGGAATGGTAATTTAGATGTCATGAGGAGTTATTGAACTCTTCATGTGAGAAAGATCTGTACGATTCGCCGTGAGTGACATCTCATCTTAGCATCACAAGGGTGTGATAGCTGGATGATAATGCCACTTACTTGTTTCTTCCTACATCAAAAAGAAGAAAAGCTTAACAAAACAGCAAAGTCCCTAGCAAAGCATCACAATAATTTGTTATATTGATGATTACTTTTTATTTTTCAGACTGTAAGATTATTTTGTGCTTGATGCTGTACAGCTGAGGAACTATAGATGATCCTTCCCTCAAGATTTCAAAGAAAAACAGTGCTAGCCACAGATAGATGGACTAACACAGATCAAAATAGTAGTTTGTGAATAAAATTTTTGCTCATTTGCATAGTATAAAAAGAGTGTCAGTTCTGATTATCTGAGTTTGGTTTGAAAGCTGGAAGAGTAGCACTGCCAGCACGAGCTGGAGAGCAAGTCAAAGACAGGATAGAGCTGCGTAATTATCAGAAGAGTTGGAAACAATCAGAAGATTTTCCTCTGCAGTAAAGTAGTTCCTGATCTCCCCATCCTGATTGCTATTTTTATTAGGATGAGGGTCTGAAGGACTAGATTTTGGGAAAAGAGGAAGAATATTAGTAGCTTAAATAAAACCACAAAACTCCAGTGAATATACATGAAGAAGACTGTAACCACTGCATTGATGATGTAATTTGATAGGACTGCTGCTTCTCAAAAGTGCAAAGTTAAGTGTCAGATTTAGAGAAGGAAGCCAGTTTCAATTTTAGGGCATCATTAGCTCTTATTCCATAGAAATTTCTTCTAGCCACTTAATCAGACCAATAAAAAACTAAAAAAATTAATCCATGGACTATTACTTAGGCCATCATTTGTGTGTTTCAAGGCTCTAACTTATAGATGTGATTTTCCCCACCCCCCATCCCATCCCACAGAAAACTTGTGATTTTATGTGCTTTTTTATGCATGTATTAAACAAATGGCACAGCTGAATAGCTTTTCTTAAAAACTGGACATTCACCAAAAAGAAGTTTGCCAGCACAGACAATTAGGCTTTCTTCTTTTAACAATAGATTGACTGACTGGCACATTTGAAATGCGAGTGTATTTTTTATTCCTCCGTTCACCCTTTGAGCTGATAAACATGAACAATGGGAAACAGCTGGGACAGGAAAACATTTTAGTTTGTATTTTCAAAGCAAGCAAGAAATAAACCCATCAGTAGGAGCCAGATCACATCTTCTGCCTTAGGGGTAGTCAGCAATTGGGGGGAAAAATACGATCCATATTTTTAATCAAACATTACATATTTATTAATGTGCAGCTGGCCTATTGTGTGCATGATTTTTTTTTCTTTAACGCTGTGCTGCGTCCGTCAGCCTGACATTGTTCTGTAACTGACATTACTCTATAAGGATCTGGAAATGCACAGATTTAATAGGAATCATTGAGACAATTGCTTTCTGTATTATTAGGTCTGTGTGACGTAGGTACCATCTGATATTCAATTTTAGAAGAAAAATAAGATATTGTTCTATCAAGGCAATTTTGTGCACCTGTGATACAGTAAGAACATACACCCCCCCCCTCCTATTTTCCTCTTTACTCATCTAACTTAGGCCATTTAACGATACGTGCCACTCTTTTGTTAAAAATGTTTGGGCAAATGTATTTTGATGCTTATTGAGATTAAACTTTCAGTACATCTCCCTGGTAGCAAAGGTTGGGCTGTTCATTAGTTGGAGGTTTGGCCTTGTCAGGTTCCATTGACTGTTGGCTAAAAGGATCACTTTATCATCATTTGTCTGCAATGGAGACAGTCTTGATTCAGCCCTGATTCCTCTGGGGTCACAGCTGTCATAACTTCAGTTGCTTTATAATGCAGACCCCAGTTCCACAATCCCCTTAGGTAATTTTCTAATAGATTCAGTTTACCTTAATATAGGTAATATGTTATTTATAAAGAAATACAAATGAAAGGAAGGGACGATATTGCTTAAAACATCCCCCCCTAACCTCCTGCTTGGGATCAATCATTCGGAAATTATGTTAAACTCAGTTCTAATTTTGAACGCAAAAGGAAAATACACTTTTTTTTTTTTTTCCCTGAGTTTTACCCTCATCTTTTAGCCACAATCTCTAGACAGAACCCTGAGGCCTGTTTTTCCACTGACGAAAGTTGAGGTAACAGATTATGACAAGGATATTCTGTTTTGGAGAAAAAGGCCTTCATGTGCTCTTATTTTCAAGATACTGTAGCTGAAAGAAGCGTGGGAGAGTTTGGGCTTGTCTTTATTTTGGGAAAGTACTTTGGTTTTGAGAGGTATTGCAACACTAAAAATTTGCAACACAGAATGGGCAGAGAAGTTTCATCACAAGCAACATATTTTACACTTCCTTGGTTCTCTTTTCATTAGCTGTGTGAAACTGCAACCACCAACAAGTCCGTGACATAACAGGATTTTCCTCAAAACCACATCACTTCAGTGGGTAATGCAGGACATTCTCATGCTAGGTTTAAATGGGACCCAAGACAAACAATGGAATACTGCAATTCCTTCCTAATACCATACTGAGAATACCAAATTCTCCACTCTCAGCCCCTGGCTTCTAGTTCATTGCCAGGGCAAGCCCTAGGCACTGGCCCACCTGTCTGCCTGCAGGACAAGCAGGACTGACAGCCAGTGACTGTATAGAACTGACAGGGTTCTTGGAATTTAGCGCTTTTCCAAATGTCGTGTCTCCTGCAGCATCCAGGAATATCAGCACTGGAGCAAAGCACGGGTTCTGGGACAACACAATTAAACTGTAGTTGAATTTGACCTCAAACAAGAATTTTGTTGCAAGTTCAATGTACTAATGCTCTGAACCAGAAATCACGAAGAAGCATGTGCTACTGCAGCTTCATCTTATCCAAGACAGACACACCCCCAGGTCCTTTAAGGAGGGTCTGTCTTCTATAGAGCTCATCCAGTTTTGCACTTGACAACATGAACTGGAAATTAAATAATTTCTCTCAAAATAAGGACAAAGTATCAATTGATCTCCACTTAATTTAATAAAATATGACGTGTTTTACACAAACAGCTCCATCAGGGCATTGCAAGAAGCCCCATTTTGAGGGCTTTCGCAACTGATGCATTCGCCTTGTAGATTAGAGGTTGGCTTTCACAGAACAAAAACCAGCTTGACTGCCAAGAGGAGAGGGGCTGATCAGTTTCAACATCTGGTCTTTAAAATTTCCACTAAAAAAATGAGGAAGAAAAATCACAGCTTGATTTTCACACCATTACTACTGCTTTTACAAACTTATAAAATCTGCACGTAGCATCAGTTACTGTAAAGAAGTGTCATAGGTTCAGCAGTAGCAGCCATTTTTCTCCTTCTTGGTAGCTGGTGCAGCGCTGTGTTTTTGATTTTGGGCCTGGGAACAGCGCTGATAACGCCACTGTTTCGGTTACTGCTTAGTGATGTTTTGGTCTGGCCAAGGACTTTCTGAGTTTCATGCTCTGCCAAGGAGGAGGGGATCCGGGAGGAAGCAGAGACAGGACACCTGACCCAAACTGACCAAAGAGGTTATTCCATACCACAGCACGTCATGTCCAAGATGTAGAGCAGAGCAGAGACCCGGAAGGGTGGAGGGGTGCACTGCGTGGTCGGGCTTGGTTTTAGGTGGTGAGAAGTTGTATTCTTTCCTTGTATTTGCCTTGTCATTATTATTATTGGTGGTAGGAGTAGTGATTTGTGTTATACTTTAGTTACTAAACTGTTCATATCTCAACCTGTGGGAGTTGCATTCTTTTCTATTCTCCTTCCGATCCCTCCGGGAACGGGGGGAAGAAAGAGGGGGAAGTGAGTGAGAGGGAGACTGCGTGGCTGACGGGACTTAAACCATGACAATAAGAGATCTTTTTTATTTTGCATCTTTTAAGGGCTACAAAGAAACAATTTTATAGATATATATAATAGAAATATATATAAAATATAAATTATATATAAATAAATAAATATATAAATATATATACATAGAAAGTAGTTGCCACACTATGTTCTTTATAGCCCTACTAATGAAGCTTTGCTTTTTACTGTTTGTTATCAATACAAAGAACACTTTTAAAGCAGTCATGAAAAGTGCATAAGAGATAGTTCTAAACAAAAGTCCTATTATAGAACTACATTGTTCCAGATGTACACTTCTTTGCAGGTAACTGCTTAAGGTGAATAATTTCACATACTCTAATCATTGAAAGAAACCCTTGATGTAAAGAAAAACATAATGAAAAATAAAGAAACTCCTGTGGTGGGAGTTTAAAGTTCAAATTTGTGGGAGCTTGGACCCACACAATGGTCTTTCACCTTCCTCTTCAGGAGGATCCAAACACCAAATCCTTCCCACAATTCACTGACTGTCTATTTCTTTTTCAGACTATTTTCAAAGTGGATGGCTGTATTTTTGAAACAAAATATACATACTACCAATGTCATATTCTCACAGTGAAGTTATCTTTCAAATCCCGCTCAGTCATAGCTGGTGTCTGCATTTGTGCACTAGCATGTGTTGAACTTCCCAGACGATATCTTAAGTAGTTGTTGAATTTCATTTACGTTTCTAATTCTATGCCAAAACTCACTTCAATATAATACCTTAATACAGTTGGAGGTTGATAAGCAAACAAGTAAATGGAGCAGTGATGGTGTGGAAAATTTCTCTATAAATATTAGCTTTAATTTCTTTTGTATTATTTTCTCCCAAATGTCTTCCTTATAAGAAATTAATTCAAAAGAGTCATAGAGAAAACAAACATGACATATGAGGAAAAACCTCAACACTCCTCCCCCAAGCAATCTTTAACAGGGTTGCATAAAAACTGGATATAAATGCCTGTTTCTATGTTTACTGCTGCACCATCTATGACAAGAGCCTGTAAGACAACTCATCATACAAAGGAAAATGTCACTAGATATACTGTTGATCATTAGGAGTACTTGAGTGCATTCATCTGCTTGTACCCCACTTTGATTAGTATACAGCAAAGATGGTCACAAGCACTCAGAAACTTTTATTGAGGTTTAAATCTTCATTCAAATGATGTAAAGGGGCATTGAATAAAGATTTAAAACTCTATAAAGCTGTTTGGCAGTGTCTATGGCAATCTATGCCACATAAAAACTGAAATGCTTCTACTTTGTTATTGAAACATTTCTACTGTAATCCTTTAATATTAGATAGCAGCCACAGTGTTGCGACATTACCACATCTGTGAGTATTTCTCTTACTGAGGAGCTTGCCTGCTATAAATTGTGCAGGATATTATAGAACGTACACACTGTTGATGTCTAGGAGATAATGGAAGAGGAATTGTTCCTGCAATTACATATTATTATGCTTTTTAGAAGATAATGTGGGTTCATTCATGTGAGTATTTTGAACTAGCAAATACCCGAATTGCTTACATGTCTGTTATAATCCCAAATCCAGTTGACATATCTGATACACTGTTGTGTTTTTATCTGGCCATTTCCACATGTACTCTTGATGATTTTCCTCCAACTTGCATGAACTGTGCAAACAAGGAGCCCAAGTGCCTCAAATATTTCTTTTGCGGTTTTGGTCTAAGTAAACAGCTAGGAAAATTAAGAAACAGCAGCATAACCAAGTGTGGTTTTTTTCCAGGAATATAGAATTAGCCTTGAAAAAGCAGGATAAGTGCAAATGGTCTGATTATGCTGTAATGACAAATTTATGAAACTAAGAGTGTGTGCATTGTTTCAACTGTCCTTTCACAATATATTGGATTGACAGAGAATGTGTTGTAAATTAGTCACCCATTCACTTAACCAGAAAACAAAGGGAGATGATTAAGAAACATCAGTATTCTAAAGCAGCAATCAAAATGACCCAGTGAAGAACAACAAACCCAGCCAGAAAATGCTGCAGTAGTCTTGCTTTGTAGGTTTATGGCCAGCATTGTTTCACATACTTTCCTGAGGTAGCAAGCAGGAGGATGGAGATAACAAAAGATAGACACATGTGATCAGGATGGTGCCTATAGTATTCTCATGTTCACATTGAGTGACAGAAAATGTTTAGTGTGCTTTTACAAATTCTTGCTTAATAATCCACTAGAGGGAGCTTATGTATTACCTCTGCTAGGCCAATTATCTCAAAGCTTGTTTCTGCATAATTAACAAATTATGAGGGGAATACCAATACTGTTTTCTTTTCTCCACCTGTTTTGGAGCTTAGAAAAAGTGATTCTGGAGTGTCCAGTTCTAACCAGAATAGATATTTGCTTTACTCAAGTGGGACCAGCACTCTTATTGGCATTAGCTGAGATTCACCTTCCCCATTGACATACTCGGACCCGAGCATGCACACCTACGATGGAAAAGCATTAGCAAAGTTTAACTTACTCTGCCTTCTGTCTTTACCTACTTCAATTCTGACTGTAAAACAATAATTCAGTTTCTATGATTAAACAAGAAAACAACCTGGACTGCAGATGTTGCTTCCTTTCCATTTCAGTAGGACAAGGCCTTCAGCACTGTGTCTGGGACTGCTGGCTCTTCACGGGAAAACTGTCTCCTCTCTCTGGGACACAGTTGATATAAAAATTGGTATCCTTCACAGTATTTAACATGCAAACACATTCAAGTATTTCCTATAATGTTAGCTAATGAATGATAGATTTAGCTCTGTCATATCTGTAATATGAACTTTTGTTTATTAGAAAGATGCACTTGCAATTGCAATTCTAGCCAAATCTAGAGATAACACGCTTTCAAGCTACATACACACATGGTACAGTCTAGCTAAGTAGTCAGATACACTATCAAAAAGCTTATCATAAAACTTGAAATTGCTGTATCCTTTACACTCATTTTGTTGCCTTTTTCTTTCTATTTTTCTGTTGGAATAGAAAACTTATGACTACACTTCAGCTGTCACCAGCTTTCAAGGTTATACTGATAGGAATGAGAAACATATTCCTAATCTGCATACCAATGCCTTGAGAATGCAAAGGCAGGCTTTTTGCCATTGAAGAGATGATGATAAGGTCTTAAGTCTTTTGAATTTCTTGTGTTGTACTTGTATTATCATATGATTTCTTAAGCCAGGAATGAATATGTAAATTTCTTGCCACTGACTTGCTCCAAAATAACGGACATTAAACTTGCACAGTGGCAATTCAGAGTGTAAAATTGATTAATATTTGTTTTCAAAATGACATGCAGTGATGTATGGATCCTTTTACAACTTAAATTAATACTTTAAAGAGATGAATGGTCTCTACAGAGGATGTTAAAGTTCAAGCTGAAAAATTTACATATTTATATTCCAACCAACTGATAATAATTGTCGAAACAGAATGTAATGTGGTTCGTTTTTCATTTTAATCTGGTTGTACTCAAACACAGGACCTCATTAACTTCCAGCAACTAATACAGCATTATCAGTCCCCATAAGACAGGCTTGCCTTGAATTTTTGAATTTCAAAGACTATTTCCAGCAGTGAATCACTGTTAAACACTGGGTCAGCTACTACCACGTGAACTCTGTGTCATATTCCGTAGAAGCACAAAAGTTACCCAGGCTAAAGGGCTTGAGAATCCCATGGCCAGTTACCTACTTGCTACCTGATATTTGGAGTCAATATTAAAGTACGCTACAGACATCTTGCCTTTGATGGCTCTCTCAGAGACAGAATGGTTTTGCTCTAAATGACCAAAGTCAGGAAATGCGACTTCATTCACTTCCTAGGTTAGGTAATGATCTTTAACAGTAAAAAAAGACCATTCTTTAAGATACATTTTTTGTATAAACAAAATGCACAACTTTGGATAGAGAAGGTAAGAGAACTTTGAATGTTTTGAGGATACAGCCCAGGTAAATATTATTCTATTTGGATTTAAATATCAATAACAATAGAATTAGTAGTATATTGCTGTTTCAATGAAAGAAACATTAAACAAGCATCCTATCAACATGTCTTAGTGCATTATAGGCATTCTTGTACCAACTTCTTAGGAAAATGTACATCTGCAGAAGAAAGAACAGTAAGCAAATAACTTCACAGGTCTGTGAATTTCTTGTGAGATGGATACTGAATCTTCTAATTATGGTGTTTATTTCTTTCACTAAAAGTTGATGGCTGTAAAAAGAGGAGGTAGTGTTTACAGTGCGCCCTCTTTAACTTTTGTAATTTTTCCATATCAGTACTGATTAAAAGATAGTGTGTTTAGCTTGTTTCTATGAGCAAAATTACTTTGAAGGAAATAATGAACTATTTTTTCTATGTAATTTCACATTTTGACAGTTAATCTGAACCGAACTGTGGTTTTGAAATCCACTGGCCTAACTAACCACATTGACCAATCTCTTTGAGAATTCTGGTGTACAGCTGGTCTGGTAGGATGGGAGAGCAAATGTAAATTTACTTTAAAACTGAAACAGCTACACATAACTAAGGACTGCTCTTCACTCAGTAGGCAATATTTGGAGTATAGATGCATTTGCAATCTCACAAGTATATTACTACAGGGAAGAGAGTAACATTACTAAACTAACTTCCTAACATCTAACATCTGGTAGCCCAGATGTTGTCTTTTAACAAAGACCAGGTCAGTTAGGTCAGCCCTATGCCTGCTTTGCACAGTCCTGGGAAAATCCTGAGAGGCTGAGAAAAAGAAGATGAACACTGCAGAAATGCTATAAAGAAAGTAAATATATACTTTATAAAAGTAATATTTGCTTTATAAGTAAAAGTATATATAGTAAGAATAACAAGTACTTTTATTTAAATAAATGAAAATCTCTAAAATGTTAATACCTGGAATTCTAACTATTATTTCCTACGAAGCCATCCAGACTTCCCATTATAACATCAGGAAGAATGCTTTTGTAGATCTTCCTATCAACTGCTAAGTACCTGGAGAGAACCTTTTCCAACTGCACAGTGATCAGACATTCAGTTGTTGCAACTTTATAATGTTGTAAAAATTGACTCATTAGATGCCCTTTGCAAAATCAGTCCACAGAATAACAGTGAGATAGATGCCTTGTTGAATTCCCAAGCCTTACTGAATGAACTATTCTGCATCCAGGACATGACAAGAATAAAATCAGAAAAAGGCAGGTAAAGTAATAAAGCCTCCCTTCCAGCATATGAATTCATCCATCCTACACGTTGGTCACTTAAGTATGACTAAATAATTGATTTGTCATCATGAAGGGAATGTACCTGTGTATAGAGCTCACTACCAGGATCTGTGCTGTAACATATCCATAACTGTCTTGGAAAATAGAGGGGTGCATATTCTGGCAACAATTTAGTTGTGAGTAGAACATTACCAAGAACAGTCAAAATTTAAACTGATCAAGACTTGGAAAATCTCTGAGCAACTTGGTAATAAAATGGCTGAAGAGACAACATGCTTACAAAAGAAAACACTGAATAGGTGGGGTGAAGGGAGGAGAAAACAATACCTCAAGCCAGAAACACTGTATGTGACTCTAAATAATTTAATCACTTAGCAAAATGAGAGAGACAGCATGGACAGTAAACATTAACTCAGTGCTTAGGTGAGGAATGGAAAAAACATTGTATATACACAGCACCTCTGATTCATGACTACCTTTCTGTGTTCAACTGCAAACATGATATTACAGAATAGCATAGAGAAAAATAACACGGGCAAGCAACATTTTAAAATGGTTTCTGAAAAATTGCATAGATAGTATCCCTTTGATTAGAAAAGGAAAGCTTGAGGAAGGATTTGTGAGGAGTATATAAAAACATGCCTTAAACATGGAAATGATGAATTGAGTATACATAGACACCATTTCTCATACTACATCACTTAGGGGGCACTCTGTGAAATTACAGGCAGCAGGTATAGAGAAATATATATTTATTTACATGGTTCCTATTTCATCAAAGCAAACTTCTATAATATATTTGGATGTTAAAATTGTGTTCAGAAGGTGAATGGAGAAATTTCAGGAAAAAAAACCTCCATCAGGGATTACTAAACACAGTGATAGATATGTAAACTGCAGTCCCTGAACTTTGGAAATAGTACAATGAGTGTGATAAGGAAACTTTCATTTCGTTGCTTCAGCCTTTTGTTTTTGTTTTTTTTTTTTTTTTTTAATGCAAACGTGCAGGAGACAGGATGTAACGCTAGATACTTGCACACAGCATAGTCACTGCTGTGCTCTGACAGACTGAAGAAATGGCACAACAGCAGCAAAATCAAGAGCTGGAACACAGGAGCGCTTGCTCTACTTTAATCACAGCTAAGCAGATCACAGAATATTTTGGTTTTCAACCCCACCAATAATACTGGTAAATTTTCTTATTGTAACAAAAGCCTTAGCCAGTGAAACTGGGCATTTCTAGTGCAAATTCTCGCAATTCCTATGAGGCAATGCAGGCAACTTAAGCCATCAGATATATATATTTACACATGGAAATTGTTAGCAATACTGCTCTTCTTTTTCCCTAGATACAGCTCCATTGCAACAGCCTTGGAAAACACATGCACACACACACGCACACACAGAGAAACAATCAATAGATGCACTTAGAAAGCCTGTTACACCATGTTGTACTTCACAGATTTTGATAATATCAATCATAATTGAGTTAGATATAATCCATCTGACTTTCAGTACACTGGGGTCAGCTGGGGACGCAATGCCTCACTTCACATCAATTACCACATACAGTAAGGTGATGGTAAGCAATTCCATTCGATAGTTTGCAGCTATAAATAATTATACGGCAATAGCAGTAAAGTTGGCTCTTGGGCGCAATACAGAATCATGAATTTTCATTTACTTATATCTCAGAAGCTGTTAGGCCTACTGGCTTGAAATGGGAACCCTGATTAGGTATATCAGTCTTTCTATTAATACTATATGTGTAGGCGGTAGATGTTTTTGAATGAACATTTTATGCTTTCTTTTACTTAATGAGAATAATTTCATTGCAAATATGACCACATGATACATAAAGACTGATCAGAAATTGCTATGTCAAAGCAAACTTGGTCTCATGCTCCTTTAATATCCTGTTCCATCTTTCATTCAGTTTAGGGTCTGTCCTGTCCAAGTCTCTATGGATTTCAATAAGATGCTTTTTGCATTCTGTATAATAAATTCTCAGTAATTTGAAAACATGCAGGGTAAAGCAAGTTGATTAATCAGAAGAGTAGTACAGAAAAGTTGCAAAAAAATCAGAGATTTTTTTACTTCCTTTCTTTGGCTGGATGCCTGTTCCTTTTCGAATAGAATCATAGAATCATAGAATCATGGAATAGTTAGTATTGGAAAGGATCTTAAGATCATCAAGTTCCAACCCCCTTGCCATGGGCAGGGTCACTTCACACTAAACCATGTCACCCAGTACTGTTATTTACGACATATTCTGTGTTTTAACAGCATCAGTCAACAAAGACAGGGTAGACATAGATATGAAGTCATAGAATCATAGAATCATAGAATAGTTAGGGTGGGAAAGGACCTTAAGATCATCTAGTTCCAACCCCCCTGGCCAGAGGCAGGGACACCTCCCACTAAACCATGCCACCCAAGGCTCTGTCCAACCCAGCCTTGAACACTGCCAGCGATTTAGCGTTCACAACTTCCCTGGGCAACCCATTCCAGTGCCTCACCACCCTTACAGTAAAGAATTTCTTACTCATATCCAATCTAAACTTCCCCTGTTTAAGTTTGAACCCGTTACCCCTTGTCCTCTCACTACAGTTCCTCATGAAGAGTCCCTCCCCAGCATCCCTATAGGCCCCCTTCAGATACTGGAAGGCTGCTATGAGGTCTCCATGCAGCCTTCTCTTCACCAGGCTGAACAGACCCAACTTTCTCAGCCTATCTTCATATGGGAGGTGCTCCAGTCCCCTGATCATCCTCGTGGCCCTCCTTTGGACTTATTCCTACAGTTCCATGTCCTTTTTATGTTGAGGACACCAGAACTGCACACAATACTCCAAGTGAGATCTCACAAGAGCAGAATAGAGGGGCAGGATCACCTCCCTCGACCTGCTGGTCACACTCCTTTTGATGCAGCCCATGATACGGTTGGCTTTCTGAGCTGAGAGCTCTTACTGAAGCTGGCTCATGTTCATGTTTTCATCAATCAACACCCCCAAGTCCTTCTCCTCAGGGCTGCTCTGAATCTCTTCTCTGCCCAACCTGTAGCTGTGCCTGGGATTGCTCCGACCCAGGTGTAGGACCTTGCACTTGACAAGGTTAAACTTCATGAGGTTGGCATCAGCCCACCTCACAAGTGTGTCAAGGTCCCTCTGGATGGCATTCCTTCCCTCCAACGTATCAACCGAACCACACAGCTTGTTGTTATTGGCAAACTTGCTGAGGGCGCACTCAATCCCACTGTCCATGTCACCGACAAAGATGTTGAACAAGATGGGTCCCAACACCGATCCCTGAGGGACACCACTCGTTCCTGGTCTCCAGCTGGACATTGAGCCATTGAGCACTACTCTTTGCGTGCAGCCGTCCAGCCAGTTCTTTATCCACAGAGTGGTCCACCTATCAAATGGATGTCTCTCCTACTTAGAGACAAGGATGTCATGTGAGACACTGTCAAATATTTTGCAGGAACATGGGAAGGAGTTTTGTTGATTTGAATCTGAAAATCAGAAAAGCACCAGGTGGAGGGACACCTAAGGAAGGCTGGATAAGTACCAGAAGAACAGGGTGATGATGAAGAGAATTGGAAGAAGTACAAAAGCCCAGTCTTCCTAAAACATAGGGAGTTATCTCTATGGCCAATAAAAATACAATAATATTCACTTGAAGTTTTAAAAGCAACATGGAAGAGGGGGCTGGGAGTAGTGAAGATTCAAGATGGTCTGAGAATTGAATTAATAATTTGCCTTAAAAAACCCATGGACTTACAAAAATTTTACAATCAAACCTTTTCTTTAAGGTGATGAGTGTTGTTGGGGTCTCCATGTACACTCCTACACATGTGATATGGATAAATAATGAAACACCCTAATAAAGTAATAAATTTGGATGTTTCTCTAGATTTGAACTATACAGAATTTTTCAGGAACATCTGCTATGTATAACAAAGGTTTTATAGGGTAAGAATTTGGTTCAAAAGGAGCAAAGAATCACAGCCTCCCAGTGCTTGTCCATATTCTTGACTCTTTCAAAAATTAAGCTTTACACTGTCTGAGGGAGAGTATCTTGCTGAAATAATGCTGTGACTCTCTGCAGAACTAGCATGCTGTGATTCATTGATTCATTGATTTGCGTCTTATCAGAAGGTGGACAAGGCTGCGAAATTGAAGCATATCTGGTCTGCGGTCATATGTTTATGTACAACATATTTCTGTCAAGAAGAAAGCAATCACAGCTAGCAGCCTCTGCCATATATCATATTCCACCACTGATCACAGAATGAATATAGGAACATGCTATGTTCTCTCCTAGTAGAGATTTCTGGGATGGACAGAGGCAAGTATCACTGGTAAGCTTATTTTCAGAAGTGAGTATTCCACAAGCAGGTGTTGCAGAGCACTCACACAAAATGCTATGAGCAGCTTACAAAGATACTGGGGCTGGGGGTGCTGTGCAGGAAACAAGGTAGGGAAAAAAGGCAATGACAGGAATCAAATCCAAGAGTGCTGATGTGAAATGGGGTAGACATGACTATGTGACATGAGGAGGGATTCAACAGTCAAGAACAGGAAAAAAAAAGCCGCCTCATCAGCAAGATACTCCAAAAGATCTAGATTTCAGGAAAGTGTCTTTCTCTTTCTTTGCCCCTGTTCTGAAGACCAATTGTGAAAATTACTAGCAGTTTGAACAGTAAGGAAAATGAAAATATTTGTAACCTGAGAAAGAATGAAACCAGGAAAAAGTCTTCTAACTAAGAGGAAGATTAAATGCATTAATAGATGCATTAGATGGATGTTCAATAGATGTCATAGATATTTGAACAAGAGTTAACGATTTAAAAGAAAGGCAATTACCTGTACCAAAGCAACACATAGGTGTCATTAATACTAGATGAATCACTGAAAAACATCTAAATAAAAATGGGGAAGTTTGCTGTATGATCAAGTAAGAACTGTATCCTTAATTAGGATTTGATAGGCTGGATCTAATTTTAGTAATGCAACTTATGTAAAAATTAGCACCCATGGCTTTGGGAAGCCCAGGTCACAGCCTGTATAGCAGAATCTTGCTGATCAGAGACCTAGTATTTAGCAGAATGAATTAAACTACAATCAACAAGGAGCCTGACTTCTGTTCTAAATTGGTGCTTAGCAGCATGATATGAAACGCAATCAAGGGAGAACTCATAGCATTTTCTGGGGGGAGCAAATGGATAGTTTCCAAACTTATTACACAAAATACTTGTCGCAGTTTAAATTAGATTAGAAAAGATCCCAAATTATTTGAACATGAGATCTGTGGAAAGAGAACTTTCTAAGTGTGTTTCACAGCAGAAACCTGCACAAATGTAAAGGCTCTAGCAAAAACTTTGCTCTAGGTGTGTCTTTTCTGATTTTTTACATCATAACAGAAAAAAATCTGAAAAAGCACTGTAATATAAAAGTAAGTATTCTGTGGATGTTGGTTTTTTCCACTCTGTTCTTCCATTAATTTCTCTGCCCTATAACATGCTGCAACACCTGTATGGGCTGCCGGTATGGTTGTTGGTTTTTTTCAACAAATTATAATATTTCCCAGAAAAATTGCAACACATCTTGATAAGAAAGGCATATTGCCTTGTGTTATAGATCAGTTTCTTGATGCCACTGTTCAGAGGGTTAAAGAGCACAGCACAAAGTAATCATCCATAGGCATAATTACTTACCATGAACCTGATGCGCTGTGCATCATTCCAGTTGGCACTGTTTTCCCTGTAATTATGTTATCGATCAGATACTAAACTATACTCCAAAGCTGATATTTCATAATATTCTTACCATTGAATATTTTAACAACCACCTCCCACACTGACTTTGTGTATCTTGTGTTTGTCTCATGTTTTATTTTGTTGGCCGGGTTGGACATAGCCTTGGGAGGCATGGTTTAGTGGGAGGTGTCCTTGCCCCTGACAGGCGGGTTGGAACTAGATGATCTTAAGGTCCTTTCCAGCCCTAACTATTCTATGATTCTATCATTCTTCCTCAATCACAGCCAACGGTCAATTTAAAGATCTGGCTACCCGGCCTGTTGCTATACCTCTGCATATTCATGAGTAAAATCTTTCCATATCCGCATGGCAAACCTTTCAAACTGTCATAAGGAAGAAATAACCACCTTTTCTTTAAAATCTAACAAAGCCCAGCAGAGCTGTGTTCTTTGTATAATAGTTAACATTGTCACTAGTAATCAATTTATTTTACTGGTAAAGACAGTATTCTCATGACAAGTCAAAGACCTTTGGAAACAGTACATCTGTGCCTGCTATTTAAGCACACACAGACACAAAGAAGCAGAATATATTAGAAACAAAAAATATGTCAGCTTGTATAATGGTCCCATTGTTTGCTCCACCAGAGAGGGATTGTGCCATAACATATGACGCTGAATGTGCTTTTTTTGTTCTGCAGCCTTCATAATAAAGTATTTGATGCAAATACTCTAATCACATGGAGAAGATGGGGATGCTAGTTGTCCTTCCTTTCATTGCTATCCCTTCTGCCTCAAGAAATGTATTTTTAAAAATATTAAAAGAATCCAGAAGCAAATTGATGGAATCCTGCTCTAATGTTTTACTTATAATAGCAGGTGCTTGCTTCATACTTGGCTCAATATAAGCCCCCTCTGCAAGACACTGAAGCGACATTATTGTAATGTTTAGTAAATGGCACCTGTCTTGCTGCTTCCCCATTAGGTTGCTTAATTATTTTGTAGATGATAAAACAGAAGAGGCAAGAAAAGGCACAGAGACTAGCATACACCCTATGCAAATATATTAAATTGCTCTGTATAGCACTGTAACTGTATGTAGCTCTGTGCAGCATTTCCTAATGGGTAGTGCCCATGATTTGCAGAAACTAAAGTGGGTTTCTAGGAAGAGGTAGATAGGTCAGTTCACCCTTTTATAACACTTTACTTCTTCCTGAGCAGGGGAAGTCTTAGATGCAACTTCAAATACACAGAGACCTTAAAGAACTAGGAGCATATTGACTTTTAATTATGCTGCATGGACCCTAGAATTCTCCAGTGCTTAACCAGCTCATCCAGTTCAATATTTCCTTTGCTCCTCATTCATTTATTGGTGCTTGAGAAAGAATAGGGAACAACTACCCACAGGATAGGGAAAAAGGCAGGAATAACTGTGGAGAGGGCTACAGCTTGCCACAGGGGCCAGAGGCAGAAAGGCATCACAGATCCTCCCCGGCTACACTGTAGAAAGTGACATTCTCTATAGACAGACAGCAAGCTTCTTGGCAAGCCTGCCTTTTCTCTGGCTGTGCACATAGCTCTGCACTAACTGCTTGAAAGCTGCTCAACTTTCTGTAATGGGAAAGAGGGGCCCTCCAGGAAACACACAAGGCAGGGATGCATTCATTTACCACAGCATACTTTGTGTACAGGTACATAACAGTTCTATCAGAAACAGCAGGCTCAATCCGATTACCTACTGTTACACATCCCATGACAGTTTTGCAGCAGCTTTCTGGATTATGCAAGTTTACAGACTTTGACTTTGACATGCCTAAACAGTTTCTTCCTGAGTCATTTAGTATAAATATACTAGATCTTTTCTTCCTATCTGGAGCTGGAATGAAATGACAGGGCAAACAGACACTCCTCTGCTTTCCCTTCCTGGACACTCATTAATCGGGCTATTACACTCATGTCCACATGGGAATACTACATGTGGTTAAGAAGCACATGGGGCTTAGAAAACCCATGGCTTCCATGTTAAATATTAAATTTCATACTTTTTTCCTCATGGAAACGAAGGAGGCTTCATGTGTGAGTCAGCTACTGCAGAGTACACCAAAACCAACATTAAACCAACACTAATTAAACTGAATAGACTAAATATTGCCTGCTGCAGCATGCAGCCACTATGAAACACCAGAAATAAAATCAGAGATGCAATTAAAAAGGTCTGTTAGGAGTAGCTGATATCATGCGTCTAGGTCCATGTGGCCACTAATGTCTGGCATGAGCAGAAGGGGCCTAGAGTGGTTAGCATAATGGTTGAAGCTCCTCGGGACCCATTAACAACCTCTGCAACCCTTCCCCCAGACATTGGACAATGTAACAGAATTCCTACATCTCAAAATCCCCCTCTATAAACAGAGATGAAATCTGAATATTCAAACCTCCAGCCCTCCTGCTGAGCACAGCTGAGCATGCTGCAGCTTAACTTCAAAGGCAAGAGAGCCATGAGAAAGGAAGTGAGGACTTGGAGTACACACTTGACTCAGCACTGGTGCCTGCTTAAGCTAGATGACTATTGTGTGTGCACTATTAAACAGTACTGTAAAGTACACAGCAGACCTTCAGCTTTGGAAAAACAGACTCAACATTTGGCTATTCTCACACAGGCTAAAATGCACCTAATTATTACTTGACTATTATTTTACATTTCAAAAAGCCAAGCCAGCTCTGAATATATCACTGGTATATTATAACTTACTGGGAGTTTAGACAGTAATTCAGGCTATGCAGTGAGAGTCACACACAAGCTTTCCCTCTGGTATTACAGAGGTTATTTTTTGCTGAGAACAGGTGCTCCAGACCATGGAGCTTTTGAATCCTGTAGTGTGTGGATGGGACTGTAAAGAGGATGGGTACCAACCTCCACACACTTGGTCTGTGCAGTGAAGCCAGAGCTGTAAGCTGCTGCTAAGGATGGGAATTCTGATGCCTGGGGCACAAGAAGATTCAGGCTCACCTTGCAATAGCCAAGACTGAGGTGATTTAAAAAAATACTCAGGGATTTGGAGATGCAACTGCAGTTCCCTGTATTGCTCAATTTTGGAATTCACATCTTCTGTATGCCAGGCAGGTACCCAAACCAGTGGTAGTTCAGAGGATGACCATAAGTGGTAGGTCCTCCTAGCTTAACAATGTTCCAGTTTCCTTCTCCCCACCCCATTCTGCACTGCTGCACTGAAGCAAAAGCATCATTCCTCTGAAGTATTCCCCAAAGTTACATGTTTAAGATTTAGACTGCAATAAAGTAATATCTTTTTTGAGGGAGTAGGACAAAACAGATAGCTTTATCTGGCTGGCTGCCTATGGACTATATCCAGCATTTTCATCTAGCATTCCATGCAAGTATCTTTAGTGAGACCTTAATACACTCAAGTTTATCTCTACTGAACAGGCATGAAGGAGCCTGGGAGCTTGCTTTTAAAAGTGAAAAAAAAATGCTTGCAGGTTCAATGTTTCTTTCTGAAGGAGTGACCAGGCAGCTCCCATTTAAGCGGGATATTGTGAAGAAAATTAGTTGCCCATTTTCAGGACTTTTACCATTGCAATTGTTGGTTTTTTTGCTAGAACAGTACACAGCTTGAAGTGTTTGAAATGAACCATATAACTATAATGCAGCCAGATGGTAGCACTGCTGCCATCCCTGGCAGAGCTATTAAAAGTTGCCACATCTGAGGCGAAGATTGATTTACCTTTCTTAGTCCTTTAGAAACACCACCTGAACTGTAATCTGTTTGGTTCTGGTGGTGGACTTGTTGCTTCTTTTATCCTCAATAAGAACACAACTGTTTATCTTTGGGTCACTCATGATTTCTGCTCTCTCTCTGAGCTCTCAGACTTATCCCTGCTATGCCCTTTTAGCCAGCACTTTTTAATTATCTCTACTGCAAGCCCCATTCTAAAAGATAAAAAGTATAGGAGAATTTGTGCAATCTATGCCAAAATATTTCAACACACCCTTGTCAGGCTCTAATAGCATCATTGCCTCTTGCTCAGTGTAGTGGTTCTCTGAAGTCTAGACAGTAGCAATGCAAATGTGGGCAGGTAACACATTGATAGACTCAATTTTTCACTGTCAGTGAAAGCATTTTTATTAAGAAGGTATGTTAAAAGTGAAAGGTTTTCAAGAACATGCAGTGAGGTGAATTGCAGTTGGGAAAGCTATCTTTACACAGAAAGCAGGCACGGAAGTCTGTCCTCATGGGTATCTTTAAAGAACACAGATTTGTGATTAATCTTACTGGCCATTGTATGTCATATAAATGCCATCAAAATCTCAGCATGTATCTGGCAGTAAAAATACCTGATTGTTATTAAATAAAAAGTGAGGTGATGATGACAGTTTTCCATAGTTCAGCACATTATTTATTTCATGGATCACAGGTTTGGGGCTGAGAAGAGTAGGAGCAGGGCAGAAACGTTCATTTCAGGTCCTGATCCTGAAAACTTTTAAATTTTAGTCTTATTTAACAGAGAGACTTGTATGTATGAATTACATGTGCACAGCTATGTCTGAAGTCAGGCACTAAATATTTAACCAGTAAACTATCTAGCTGGCATAAAGCTTTGACTCAGCAGTGCATCTCTACAACTGTAAACTGAACTGAAAATTCATTTAGTCAACAAAGATTCTTTAACAGAGGTTATTTTAGTTAAGCAACAGGCCAAAACTTCAAGATCTGTCACAAAGAGAAATACATAACAAGAATCCTTTGCCTTAATAGAAGAGAATGCATACTGCAACTGAAGGTCCTGCGTTGGGCCAAGGAAAATGTACAGCTGCGTTTTTTTCAGTTGCTGCCTACCTTATTTATTCTACCAAGGCTGAACACAACAAACTGAGTGACCATCAAGAAACTCTGCTCCTTTAACACCTACCACAATTGCTATCTCTAATGGAACTTTGACTGCAGCAAATCAAAGAAAATCTTCACCCATATCTGCTCTCATCATTATCAAGAAGAGCCAATCTCTCATTGTGTCCACAACATTTAATAAGACAGTAGGAAAGGAAAAGAGTGTCTGGAAAGATGTTAGTGAGATTATTACTACATAATTTATCGGGAAGCCAAAGCAGCTTTAGTTTTTGAGCTGATTAGTTACTTACGTCATGGTTTTGAGATGATTAATACAGTTATATTATGCTCAGCCAGCCACTGTTTGTGCAATGACAGATTAAATATTTATTTTAATTACTACCTATAAACCAAATTGGTTCTGAAGGTGCTGTTAGTATATTTATAAAACATGTTTGATGCGAGCTCAGCTGATTAAAAATTGTAGGTAATTAGATGAACAATTTATTACAGTTTTTACCAGTTCAAGACATTCTTGGTAATCCTAGCAAACAAGGCAAAGACTGAATTTATATGGAGCAAAGACATCCTAATCAAGCCCTCAAAAGTGTTCCATCACATCAGGGATGGGAATGGTGCTGATGAGAAGACTCCTGTTAATGACCAGGCTGGTGTATGTAGATGTATAGGCTACCAGCACAACATATCACTATCCAAACTTTCCAATCTATCATGACATAAAGAAACAGTTTTGCAGAGTGAATGTGTGAAGTTCAAGTCTGTTCACTTATTCCTCACAACAATGTGACGTTATATTGGTTTTATTTTCCCCAATCTATCTGACATAGAATCATAGAATAGTTAGAGTTGGAAAGGATCTTAAGATTACCTAGTTCCAACCCCCCTGTCATGGGCAGGGACATCTCCCACTAAATCATGCCACCCAAGGTTATGTCCAACCCAGCCTTGAACACCGCCAGTGATGGAGCATTCAGTATTCATCTTTTAATGAGATACTCTAACAGTTACGGGTATCAGGAGAAATGGGTAAAAACCCCTTTCTCAATCTGCACAGATTATTTTATTCAAAGTTTTCATGAGATGAAATCATGATGATGGCAAGTGAGCATTATCTAGGCACCTCACATGATATTGTTTCAGGGTACTTCAAATACCTAACTTAGAAGCACATTTTATTAGAAGTACAATGATAAATATTTCCTTGTCAAAAGAGTCAGGAAAAATTGATTTTAAGAAATTAATCATGTTTTACTTTTATTCTCTTTTGCCTCTAAAGATGGAAAAAAGTGGAAATCAAAATGCCTATAAAGCTCAAGAGCTCTAAAAGTTGCTATTACATTTAATGAGAAATCAAAGATATTATTTTTTATAGATTTAGTCAAAAACTTTCTTTTAGTCATGGCAGATTACAGAATAAGTCCAGGCACATCTACATCCTGAAGGCCAAATGAGAACTCATGAGCACTAATATAAATGCAGAGTATGTCTGACTGATTTCTGCAGAGGGTTTTTTTTTTTTAAGTACATAAAAACATGTTGCAAAATAGTTAAAACCACTATGAAATGTTCTTACCTATGTTATTAAAAGGAGCCTCTATAGCCTCATCTAGCTGTTTTTAGAGAGAAAATATTGTTCGCTAGTACCTGACTTGTGACTTGGAGTCACCTCTAATACAACTATCATTTTAGCTTAGCTGAAACTATTATTAGGCACAAGTTAGCTATAGATTTAATGACCAATATCTTCCATATCATAAACCATGAGATCAGATGAGAAGTAAAAGTAGCATTAAAAATAAAGGATAATTCCTTTTTGTATTATTTCCCATTTAAAAAGGAAAAAAGGAATCTGACAATCAAAGTAAGCCTGTTACATTTCCCTTGTTCTAATAAAAAAAACTATTCTGATACAAAAAGATGAATTAATAATTCCTGTGTATCACCATCAGAGACTGTCTATGGAAAAAATAACCCTTTTCCATTTGGATTGTGCTGGTAACATTTATTTTTCTCTTTCCATCTGGAAACACTGTGAGTATCATGAGAATTGTAGCGAAGCTGATTGGGGTCATGTGTGAGGGCACTGGGATCATAGCCAATGTCACGTCCAGCCTCCTGCAGCTTCAACAGCTCCCAGAGAGAGTGTAAGTACAAATCTGTGGCATATTTGGAAATGAGGGTGGTAACAACTGAGGTCAGTGGCCAGAGTGTTTCAAATAGTCTTGGGAGCAGTGATCAGCTCTTATCAGCAGATATATTGAATGGAGTTTCAATAAGGAATGGTGTATCCCACAGGAATGATGATCTAATTCTGTGGCTTTATGAAATTTGAATTAGAAATACATAAAGCTTACAAATTGCTTGTAGAGATCCTTCTTTCTTCATCTGCCACAGAGGTTACAGCAACAGATCTCATGCTTTTCATTTATTTACTTGTTTAATAGCGTTGCCAAGAAGAAAATTAGAAGACAATGAAATCAGTATTTTAACTACAGCAAGACTTCGTTTTCCAGTCCCTCAAAGAAAGCCAAATATGACTAAAATCTATAGCAGTAGGAGTAACAGTAAGCTTTGACACGCTGCTCATGCAATATCTTCCTGAGACTGAAAACTATGTGGAAGATGTGCTGTCTATGCTGCATTTTATATCATAAAACATGAGTTGATTTGTCTCATATGAAATTGGACTTTGCACAGGAACTATGAAACATCATCTCAACTTAGCAAAGATGGTGAATTACTGAGTCTAAATGTGCTACTTAAAGTCACATAGGTCAGCGAGAGCTGGGTCCCCCCACCCTAGACTTTGCTCCAGCTATGCACTGCCACCTTGTTAGAAAAGCTGGCACACAAACAATGGTATAGTGACTTCAGAGACAGCCATATTCACTGCCTTCGCACTGCAACATATCTATATTGGAAAGTGCTCTGACCATGCTGCTCAAGTCTTGGAAGGCAGATGCAGGGACTGTGAGAATGAAGACCTTAGCCCCACTGTAGGAGAGGATCAGGTTCAAGATCATCTTAAGAACCTGAATGTGCACACGTCCATGGAACCTGATGAAATCCATTCATGGGTCCTGATGGAGCTGGCAGATGAAGTTGTTAAGACACTGTCCATCATATTTGAAAAATCATGGCAGTCAGGTGAAGTTCCCGATGACTGGAAAAAGGGAAATATAACTCCTGTTTTCAAGAAGGGGAAAATGTATGACCCAGGAAACTACAGATCAGTCAGCCTCAATTCTGTGCCTGCCAGGATCATGGAGCAGGCTCTCCAGGAAACAATGCTAAGGTACATGAAAAGCAACATGGTGACAGCCAGCATGGCTTCACTAAGGGGAAATCCTGCCTGACCAATCTGGTGGCCTTGTATGATGGGGCTACAGAACAGATGGATAGGGGCAAAGCAGTTGACATTGTTTACCTGGACTTGTGCAAAGCATTTGACACTGTCCCGCAGGACAACCTTTTCTCTAAACTGGAAAGACATCAATTTGATGGATGGACCACCTGGTGCATAAAGAAGTGGCTGAATGGTCGCAGACAGAGAGTTGTGGTCAATGGCAAAATGTCCAAATGGAGACGGATAACGAGTGGTGTCCCTCAGGAGTCAGTGTTGGGACTGATCTTATTCAACATCTTTGTCAGTGACATGGACAGTTGGATTGAGTGCACCCTCAGCAAGTTTGTCGATGACACCAAACTGTGTGGTTCGGTTGATACACTGGAGGAAGAGATGCCATCCAAAGGGACCTTGATAACATTTGAGAGGTGGGCCAACGACAACCTCATGAAGTTCAACAATGCAAAGTGCGAGGTCCTACACCTGGGACAGGGCAATCACAGGCGCAGCTACAGGTTGGGCAGGGAAGAGATTCAGAGCATCCCTGGGGAGAAGGACTTGGGGGTGTTGGTCTATGAGAAAACGTGAGCTGGCAGTGTGCACTCGCAGCCCAGAAAGCCAACCATATCCTAGGCTGCATCAAAAGGAATGTGACCAGAGGACCCATGACAGGGGGATTCCCTGCCCATGTCAGGGGGGTTGGAACTAGGTGATCTTAAGGTCCTTTCCAACCCTAACTATTCTATGATTCTACGATTCTATGAAGTCAGCAGAGAGCTTTGACAAGCATCCTTTCCTATAAAAGCATACAGAACCATGATAAAAGATCTGTAAGGAGAAAACAGTGCTGAGTAGCAGATGCCTTCTAGAACTGCCCCAGGAGCCTAGCTGTTATGCCACACTTCAGTGTGTTGAGCACAATGCACTAACTGCCCTAACCTATGGACCACCAAACCCCCTAGGAACATACTGAAGACAAGACATGTTTGAAAGCCCTTCTCTCTGATGAACGCAACGCTATAATTGCAGTGGAATATAACTTCTACCAGAGCACACTGTGCTCCTGACTGTATTTTATACCACAGTTTGGTAGCTGGAGCATTTACCCATGATTTGGCAAAATCCAATCCTTGCTCACCTTTTCCTGAGGGTGTTTAGTATTTCTTGGAAGAAGGCTGGCTACAAGCTAGCAAGAGGTAGCTGGGTAGAGGTGACACTCTGTAGAGTGATCTCTGGATTCTAGTTCTGGTTTAGACGCAGAAACCAGTTCTGCTTTCTTTTCCTCTTTTCACTGAGAATTAGTGGATAAAGTACCCAGGCAACTGGACTAGACCATGCAAATACAAAGCTCCTTGTCCTCCAACAGGGTTTACATTACTGAGCTTGGATCGTTTTCCTTTTTCCTCACACCTTATGAATCATATGACAGGACAAAGGAAACTGAAGCCCTGCATTAATTTCTGCCCTAGGAGTACAGGTACCAACATCTGCTCCTCAGGGAATTTGAGCCTATGTATGCCAGGTCCATGAATCCTATCAAGCCTCGGTATGAGATACATTAAAGCACACGTATCAGTAAAGATGACAGCTGTTGTAGGCATGTGAAACTGTCCCATGTTTTGTTAGCATCATTTGAGTATACTGTTAAATACACCCAAATTCTCAATAGTATAACTACGGAAAACCACTGATTCTTTAACTGAGATGGAAATGAATGGGTGAATCCTCCTGCAGAGGAGGCATTTTTCTAACAAAAACAGTTTGATAGCCTCAATTGACATTATGACTTTTTTTCAGTTCAGACAAAAGTGAATTCTCTAGGCTAAGGAGCCTGCCTGACTGGTATCATCTCCACAGAGGGTATATTACAGTTTCACCTTGCCACTATGCAAAGAACAACCAAAGATTCAACTATTAATCTTTCCAAAGCTATGAATGTTTTTGTTGAATGTAAGTAGGCATGGGATGCATTAGGTCATGCCCTGTCTCAGAACCAACTCTGAAATAACTCAGAACTCTAAATGTTTGTCTTAAAAATAACCTTTTATGTGATTATTTGTCATTTTACAGTGCCATACATACATCTATAAACATGTGCATATACTTATATCTATTCCTGTATACGTGTGTGCTTGTGTGTGTACATATATATATATCTGAGGGAGAAGGGAATAAAAATCAGCATCTGTGCTTTAGTCTACACCTATACTTATCACCTCCCCGAAAATACAAGTTGCTGAATCATAGAATAGTTAGGGTTGGAAAGGACCTTAAGATCATCTAGTTCCAACCCCTGTCCCAGGGGCAGGGACACCTCACGCTAAACCATGTCACCCAAGGCTCTGTCCAATCTGGTCTTGAACACCACCAGGGGTGGAGCATTCATAACTTCCTTGAGCAATCCATTCTAGTGCCTCACCACCCTTACAGTAAAGAACTTCTTCCTTATATCTAATCTAAACTTCCCCAGTTTAAGTTTTAATGGGTTACCCCTTGTCCTATTACTACAGTTCCTAACGAAGAGTCCCTCCCCAGCATTCTTATAGGTCCCCTCCAGATACTGGAAGGCTACTATGAGGTCTAAAGGCTGCTATGAGGTCTATGAAGTGGCAGATCACTCTTGGATTTCTCCCCAGATCACCAGCAACATTGCACCATTACATCTTAGTGCTTCAAGAGTAGATGAACATGTCTTCTAGTTAGAATTCCCTATTATTCAAAGGTATTGATCATCACATGCTCTCAACTTGTAAACAACAGTAAAATCAGTAAACAACTTTCAGTAAACAACTTTCAGAAAAACATTCTTTCATGTTAGTCTGTTAAGCTATTTCTGGACTTTAAATTGTGCTTAGACTTCAAAACCACATAGATATTTCTTAAGTTGAAAAATTTCTTACTATGTTTTGAGATTTCTTTTGTATAAATTAGATTCTAGTTCAAGTATTTACTTACCCGCTTAAATGCGAGGTTAAGACAGCTGACAAATACAATATGCAATGCACAGTATGCTGCCAGGTTCCTAGCATGTAAAAAGCAGATTCTAATGGGAATATCACAGACTTGAATGTGAATAGGTATCGGAGCAGTATTTTTTCGATCTGTTCATTTGCTAGATCCCATTTGATAAGTATGGCAAAATCTGAGAAATGACAAGGGCCAAAATATTTTTCACAGGTATGGCTTAACCATTTAACCTCAGCCTGTGAGGAAATGTAGTCAGCACAAGTATGATGAGCTCCAAAAATTTAGAAATCCTATAAACTAGAGCAGAAATTCTCTTGCCAGGTTTCACTGATTTTAGAACCAAGAGAGAATATTTGAACAAAATATTGTTGACCAATTTGTTAAAAGTTTCTCCAGTTCTCCCCAGTTAAGTGGATAACAGTGTTAATATAATTTATCAGGTATATTTCACCTAACAGCAAGTTTCTGACTAAAACTGGTTTTGTTTGTTTCAGTTATGAAATACATCTCATAGTTGTAAGAGATCCTACTGCAAATTATGGGAAATGCCTGGCTTGTTCTCGAAAAGCACAGTAGTTTCAATGCTACCAGTTTTGCAGCTTGTGATATAACCAAGAAGGAGAAACATGCCTCTGAGGGAAGTAGGCCCAAGTCAGCTTGCATTTGAATGAAACTTCTAGTTTTCTGCTAGCAGAACCAATATAATGAATCCAGAATGGCACAGCTGCCCATGGCACCAAGAATTACACTGGACAGCAGGCAGCTGCTGGAGAGCTGATGCTGTAGGCAAGCCCTGTGTCACTTGCTGGAGCCCAGCTGCAGCAAGGGGTTTGCATGGGTTTTCCTGCACTTGCCAAGCACACCCAAGACAGCCAAGTTTTTGGGTGCCAGCTGCAGTGAAGGAAAGTCAATATTCATAATGTTTTACATTGTCTATTTCTACATGAAAAGCTTGCAAAATCTGTTTTTATCCAGGAGCTACAGATATCCTATGCTATCACTGGGTTCTTTTGTGCCCTTAAGCTGCCCTTTTCCATTCCAACTGTCATGTCTCTCCCTTCCCCCTCCAGTTCTCTCCCACCTTCTGCTCCCTCTCCCCCAGTTAATATGTTGCATCTTATTTCATGCTGTGACACCATTAGTGGAATCTAATCTCTTCTCTAAAGTAGAGTATTAGTGTTGGTTGGGGCCACTTATGAGGTCATACACTCACACAGCACTTATCTGAAGTAAATGCCTTGTAGCTAATCAGGAAAAGGTAACATGCCATCACCCTGCCCATAGCTTCCCAGCACCCAAATTCCACTCATTTACAGTGAGAGAAACCCCAAGCAGCCCAAGCTCTGTTTTTGCTTTTACATGACAGAAGCCGTAGCCCTTAAGTGACTAGGGTGGAATGAGAAGGGAATAAACAATTAGACAGGGCTGCTGGAACAAATCCTCCTGTTTCATTTTTCTTCTTCACTTGTCTCAGCGGGAGTAGTTTTACCTCCTATTGACACCCATTGTGCTCTTGGCTGCTCGTTATGATGCAGCTGTTTTCTTAATGCCTATCAACCCTCTGCCTTTTTATAATGCAAAGGTGATTTGTTAATACAAATGTTGAAACCTTAATAACAATGAGTCCCAGTTGTGATCAATGATACTGCAACTTGGCAGGGAATGTATCAATGCTTATGGATTTATTTAAAAGTCATATGCACAAGGCTGCTGATCTTTTATTTAAAAAAATCTACACATAAGAAATATACCTGTACTGTTACGCTGACTTTTCTGACTCTACTGAGCACAGTAATATGACATTATAGTGCTACTGTTTCCTGCAATACCTGCTTAGTCTCATATCTACCATTTTCTATCTGCTCTGAAGACTACATTTAAACACAAACTCAGTCCTCTAACAAAATCTTCAAATCCGTGTTATGCTCAGTCCTCTTAAAAAGATACTTTGATGTACTTGTTCATCTCCAAAGGTACTTCCAAGGCAGAACAAACAGCCTCCTGATTCTCAGTACCATTTTTGTTTCATTATCAAGACCTCAGCACAAACCAAATGTTATAGCCACCTAAGCACCAGCTGAATTGTCTCTGGACTTACTAAACAGTGTGATGACATCATTTCAGAAAGGACATGATCTATCAAAGTTGCACGTGTGAAAGGCCACACGTCAAAATACTGTTGTGTTCAAAAGTAAATACACAATCTTTAAAGACTGGTTTAAAGATCTGGTTCTTCTTTCATTTATGTCACTGGTGCATGGATGTTGGTTTAGCCACATCAATAGATGTGTGCTAGTGCAAAGTGATATTAGATTAAAAGGAGGTCAGGAATAATGAAGTTTAATAAAGATACCCATGTATGTAGCTGACATTAATGTGCATAATTTATAGAGAAGTGTTTTTTTTAGATGTGAAATAAGCCTGAGCAAACTTCATTCCTTAGATATTCTCAGTTCTTGGTCAGGGTATTCTAAGCCATTTCCTACTTAAGCCACTCAACCAGAGACACGATCATTGGACTATGCAGGGATCTGTTTGCCCTAGAGAATAAAACCTTTTGGGGTTAAAAACATGAAAGCTGAATCACTGAGAAAGTGAGCTACACTGCTATTGTAATTCTAAGTAAAAAACCTATGTAACACAGCTGTTTTACACTTTTAAAACTGTTTCCAGTTTCCAGCATTGTATATTCTTCCATTCCAGATCATTACACTCTTGCGTGAAACTAATCAACATTAAAAATTGAAATTAACGTAGCAAACACACTGTTTCTCATTTTAAAATTATTAGGTTGCATTACACTTTCAATTTTATTACATTTTTAAAAAATCCACACAGGGATTAGCTGGAATTTTGACAAGTGACAACTGCAAAACCAGGAAAACCTTCTAATTTAAGATTCAGAAGTCTTCAGGTTTTGTACCTCTTTATCATGAACAATAGAGTCTTTTTTGGACCTTCGGTTTTTGCTAGGACTCACTCTGAGTCACCGAATATTTTATGGTGTTCACTGAACTACAGTATGAGTCATTCATGAGCTTTCAAGTATTTTCAGAATTGTGTTATTTTGCTTAAAATTGCAGAAAAAATTGACTAGCAGAAGTGATAAAAAATGCAGCATTGTAGATTTAATAAAATCATGTGATGGAATCAGAGCATATACACATCAGCATAAAAATTAATCTAAGCAAAAATTAGGTCTACAAAGGAAATGAGGGATTCAACAATAAATTGTTAGAGAGTTATTGTATTCTGAACAGGACCCATTTTACTGGAGCTAGTAATGGTTGCCAAAAAGTTCTTGCCTCAGAAGCTGTCCGTGCTTACAATACTTATTTCCACACTCTGCTGCAGTTTACCATTTCTACATCATTCTGCAGACTTGCAAGATTTTTATGAGTTCTAACTGACTGAGAGCTTGATCACAGGAACATCAGATACCATACAAAGTGCACAATCCAAAGCTAATTTTAGTTGAAGTCAGCAAAGAAAAATATCCCATTGAAAAAGCCAGTAATACTACATACAGTCTGTGATAGAGAAGTATTCCTACTGCTAAAAAGTGATTATTCCTAGATTTACATAGGGGTTTTGGGTTTTTTCTTCTTCTTTGTTTTTTTGCTTGTTTTTGTTTTAAATGGTGCCTAAAGTTGCTATATATAATAAGGAAGGGTTTTAGCACAAGGATATGAATTATTATCACTGGAAGACAGGGAAAATAAACTAAGCTTTACCAAGGCACATGAAGAGCAGTGGCAGAGCTCAGAGCTTGCAACCTTGTGTTTATGATGATCATCCAACACTGCTTTTCAAACAGGTTCACACTAAATGACATTTAGTCATGGTTCTCTTGAGCAGAGATCAGTTTTGGCTTTTTAGCAAGGCTGAACTAAAGCCTTTTGGACTGGAGAAATAATGGGAAGAATTGTGTCAAAATCTGGAAGTTTTTCCTCTGAGGAGAGCCAAAGTTCTTGTGTCACAAGACTGCCTGAAAGAGAAAGTTTTCTTAGATGCATGACTGTGTTGACACTCTTATTCTTGCTTGAGAGTAGCTTTTCATGTTTTTTTTTAAACTCCTTACTAAGCAGTATAAACTAAGCAAATGAGAATAGGCTCTCAGGGCTTCTTTGGGTGGAAGTAACAAATTTGCACTTTACTGAATTCTGAACAAGCTCTCTCTGAATACACAGGATCTTAGGCAGTGAGAAGTTCACCATTTCACAAATTAAAGCTTGGTCATTTGGACATCAAATGGGTGGATGTCCTATGGGGATGAGAGCAAGAGATAGCAATCAAGCTGCTTCCAAACATCCTTCACTGTTACCAAGTTTTTGAGCAAGTAAGGGAAAAGGGTTCTGCATTTTCTAGTGTCATACTATGAAAAAGACAGCAACTTACATCCAGCCTACCCAAATTATTTTAATATCCTTTCCTACTGCCTATCCCCAAATGTGCTGCTACTCACGTGCCATACAAGTGATGGACCTCCCTTTCCATGCAGTTAGTAGTCTGCTGCATACAGTTCTAATAATAATACAGTACTATTAGAACTGGAACGGCATCTTTTGTAAAATATTTGGTCAGAACACCATGATTTGTCAAAAATGTTTTATACTGAGTGTTTAGAATAGGTCCTCTGTTCAAGTGAAAGGAAGAGAGTTGGTGCCAAGTTCTCAAATGGCAATGCAAGGTGGTCAATGCATTGAACTATTCAAAGTAAAATGTCTGCATCATCGTTGCTCTGATAAGGTGATATATCACGCAGTACAAAGGAGGTGTATTTGTGAATAAATGATAAGATGGCAATCATTATACAAACTATCTTTTTTAAAATGAAAATTATTCTAAGAACTCTAATTGTCTTGACACATAAAAATTATCTTTGGGGGAAAATATTTTCCCCACACAATATTAACGCATTTAACTGCTGAAAAAACAAGAGAAAGGGTTTGTCTGCCACTAGTAAATCTGCAAAAGTAAGACCATGGCTTGGACTTTAAACTCCTTCCTGTCATGCATGGATGACACGTGCCAGTTGCAGTAGTTTTCTATTCTCCTTTCTGGAAAATGTGACTTATGTTTTCCCAAAAAAAGAAATGGCTGCTCAGCCACATTCCCCTGCAAAAAGTAGGACTTCTGCAAATTTCCTTACCTTGTACGGGGGAAAATTCTCCCATTTCATGCTTTAGAATAATGGCTGCTTAAAAACCAAAAGGCCAACAATAAAAGGTGCAGAAGGTACTGTTTATTCTGCTACACTGTCAAAGGACAGAATGAGTTAAATAGTTTTCATCAAAAGGTAAAAAAAATGGTACTGTCTATCACTTAAAGACACAAGATAAATGTTTTGTTATTTGGTTAACATTTTGGAAGAAAAGCTGCCTATATTTTTTCTGACATATTTTCCCTGAGCGGATCTAACAAACATTCTCTATATTGTAACAGCGTTTGTCTCAGTCAGTCTAGTACATCATCTAATCATATCATTCAAGCTTGTTTCAGGTATGGGTTACTTTTCTATTAATTATATTCCAAGCACATGTATACATATCAGTGCTGTTGGGATGTCTATTTCTATTAGTTTAACAAGCCCTGGTATTAATGAGATTGCTCTATAATTGAACCTTTTCATGGGTCCCTTGGTGATGAAATTATGCTAATCTGAATCTGCAACCACAAGGCATCCATCATACTTGATCAAATAGTAAACATCAACAGTGATATGCTATGAGTGTAAATGTGCCATTAATTATTACATAAATGAACAAGCCCCATTATTTCATCTTTATATTTGCACAACTTAATAAAACGGGTGAAGACAGAGTGCGTCAGACTTCCACTATGTGGCAGCATGGTCCACTTAACAAGAGCATGAGCTTGTAAATATTGTGGTATCTTGAGGGCTGATATACTCCGTGTGTATAACAGAGGAAAGAAGGTGGATATATTTCATCTGCTCTGAGTCACTATTGTGGGAAACAATGATACTGATCAGTTACATATATTTAAAAGAGAAAAAGCAGCCAATTTCCCAGCTGCTATAACTGTTTGCTTCTAAAGCGTGTGTGGTTTGTGGATCACCAAGGGTTTTTAGTGAGGGACATATATCTCAGAATGTCTGCTGTGAAATGATTTATATCAACTAACAAAAATTTCTCTAAACTTCAGCAGGTAACATCTTACATACCTACAATCACAAAAAGAGATGGATTTCCAGAATGTCTGTGTTCCTGTAGGCTTCACTCCCCACCTATGGTCACACCATGCTAAAGAAAAGAAGTAAAAATATCAGGCCACTTTTAATTAATAATATGAGGATGAACAGAATTGTCTCAGTGAAGACATAAAAGTTAAAATGCCTTTTTGCCCATGTTTTTTTATTAGGTGCACTGTGCCGTATACCTATCTGAGCAAGTACTAAATTTCAGTGCAAGTTACTTCCATTTTAACACATACAGAGGTGAATAGAAAATAAAAGATGAGAATTTTTGTTTGATAGCATTTTAGTTTGACAAATGACAACCCCAATATTTGTCTAGTGACCAGAGCATTTTTTCACAATTGTTCTGCTGAGGGAAAACTATCTTATCAGAGGTCTTATGAATACTGTGAGTAAGATATGTACATCATTGATGTGAAATATATCAGCAGCAGATTCAGGGACCAATTCCTAAAAAGAGTGTAATTTTCCCTTTTTAAATGTACTTCACTAATTTGTATATAATGGAGTGTGGTGTGGTGATTATATTAATTCCAGTTTTTAGCCCAGTTTGACTCATGCCTTCCTCTGCCTTTTTAATATTTAACAGAACTATTTATGCTGCATTTATGGAAAAAGATATTCTGTAAGCCATCAAGCTACACATTCAATTAATACAAAAAACATAGGGATAAATATTCTTCCTTTTCACTATCCCTTTCATAGAAGAAACATATAATTCAATGAAGGAGTATTCAAAAAATTATTCAGTAATTTCCAGACATGGTTCAAAATAAGTTCCTTGGACTGATGCGTCCCTGGGACACTGTAACATATAAGAATACAAGTTGTTCACTCCAAGCTGATTCTACTTCCTCTAAAATCAAAAAGAAGCTCCCTGTGACAAGGCCTGTTCCAGTATTTAAGTTACCTCTATAAGTAAGTGAAATACAAAACCTTAGGTTGATTTAACAAATGATCAAAACAAACAAACAAACAAACAAACAGACAAACAAAAAACCCCCTGTTTTTAGGATAACCTAATAGATTTCTAAAAACATTCTGTTTGGGTTTCTACTTTTAACATTCTTATTCAAAAAACATTCCCATTTAAAAACTTATGTCCTGACTCTTTTATACAGACAATGACACAAAAACAAGAGAGAGCTGCCTCTCTGAGCTCCCAGCCTTATCATGTATTTATTCACACCCTGTCAATGACATTTTATATTCCTGAGATAGGTTGCGCGAACTTTCCTTTATTAAAATAGATTATTTTGCACTAGATATCAGCTGTAGTCAGAGTTCCATAACGCAGAAGCAGCATAACAAAAAGTCCAAAACTATACTCAGTCTTGCAATTAGTTCTCTTTTCAATGCTTGAAAGTGGAAGCACACGGGACTGCTTGTGCAGCACTCCTCTTCAGAAAGCACCCTCTCCAGAAAGTGCTCTCTCCAGGAAGTGTTCTACTGATGCTTACTTAAGCTAAGCAACACAACATTTAACAAACACAGCTACCAGAATGTGGCTGAAGATCAAGAATCAGCACTCTTCCTGCACACAGCAATGTATAGAATGGATTTACCCAGACTTTTTTCTATTAAGAACTGCAACTGAATTTAGTCACAGAAAACCCACCTTAACTTATGCTGGCTGTGAAAGGAGTGAAAACTGACTCTCACAGGTCTCACTGACACCTCCCAAGTCAGATGTTGCACCCGCTCCTGATCCTATTTACACTGTCATCACTGCTCATTTCAACAGCCTGACTTACTCCGGTTTCAAACAAGACTAGTGTCAGGCACTTTATTTTTAAGAGGTCGCTTCCACTCTTCCTTTTTCTTGATTTTGACAGCATTGCCTAATGCTATGATTTCCCTCAGAAGTGTTTTTATAACTGTCTCCTGCTGAATCAGAAGCCCCTCATACTGACTGTAGCCATGCCAGCTAGATTAGATTCACTCTGTTCTGTGCAACCACCTATGAGTCAAAATATACAGAGAAACTCTCAAAAAAATAAGACAGCAAAATATCAAGGGACCTTGGAAATTAGGGGGAGGTGAAGGAGAATATTCACACCTAGAAAAAAAACCCAACCGTAAATAAAAAATTAAACCTTCTCAGGTTTATGTCACTGAATGATTTAGACCATACAAAGGCTTTAAATTCCCTTTGTAACACTGCTGACTGAGGATACTGGCATCTGCACTGGTAGGCACTGCTCCTAGAGACTTCCAGGTGCTCTGTGAGCCTGCAAAGGCTTACGCTGGAATCACTGGGTCTTCATAAAGACTGTTCATTCCCTCTAGTAAGGTTATGGCACAATTACCCCAGCAAAATGGTACTGAGGCACTTAGAAAAATCTGTCCTGCAGGTATGACTCCACAGAACAAGTCTGCTTTCAGATCCCGGATCAACCCTTTGTGAGCACAAATGCATAGTCTAAAACCTGCAGCATTCATGAAACATTTCCATCACCTCCACAGGCCAGATGCTATATAAGAATGCCCTTAGCTTGGGTTAAAAGAGGACATTTTTAAATATTCACATTCTACTCTCCATTTTTTCAGTGTTATCACATTATTACAGACCCTGTAAGCAGTGCTCATTGTCTCTCTTTTAGAAACCTGCATTTTGTATCACCTGAGCTTGTCTAATTTCAGATTCCAGGTTTAATTTCAGATTGAAGAATCCTTTAGCAATGAAGATACATAAAATAATCCTCTAGATTTCTGTTAGGTAAATTATTGTAACCATAATTTATCATAAGTATCATGTGATAGAAAAGCATAAAGCAACTTCTCCCAAAGACAGACGTTTATTGAACATGCATACTTTTATTTGTAATTATACCTGATTTTATTATAACCAGATAGCACAGTAAAACTGCTCACTAAGGTTCTTTTGATCTTGGTGTTTTAAAAATAAAAACTTCAAACTGCTCTGGAGCTGGAAACCAGTAGTGAGTGGTGTCCCTCAGGGACAGGTGTTGGGACAGGTTTTGTTCAACATCTTTGTTGGTGACATGGACAGTGGGATTGAGTGCGCCCTCAGCAAGTTTACCGACGACACCAAGCTGTGTGGTGCAGTTGATATGCTGGAGGGAAGGAATGCCGTCCAGAGGGACCTTGACACGCTTGTGAGGTGGGTTGATGCCAACCTGATGAAGTTTAACCATGCCAAGTGCAAGGTCCTCCACCTGGGTCGGGGCAATCCCAGGCACAGCTACTGGTTGGGCAGAGAAGAGATTCAGAGCAGCCCTGAGGAGAAGGACTTGGGGGTGTTGGCCAATAAGTAAATGAACATGAGCCGGCAGTGTGCGCTCACAGCTCAGAAAGCCAACCGTACCCTGGGCTGCATCAAAAGGAGTGTGACCAGCAGGTCGAGGGAGGTGATCCTGCCCCTCTACTCTGCTCTTGTGAGACCTCACTTGGAGTATTGTGTGCAGTTCTGGTGTCCTCAACATAAAAAGGACATGGAACTGTTGGAACAAGTCCAGAGAAGGACCACGAGGATGATCAGGGGGCTGGAGCACCTCCCATATGAAGATAGGCTGAGAAAGTTGGGTCTGTTCAGCCTGGAGAAGAGAAGGCTGTGTGGAGACTTCATAGCAGCCTTCCAGTATCTGAAGGGGGCTTATAAGGATGCTAGGGAGGGACTCTTCACGAAGGACTGTAGTGATAAGACAAGGGGTAACAGGTTCAAACTTAAACAGGGGAAGTTTAGATTGGATATGAGGAAGAAGTTCCTTACTGTAAGGGTGGTGAGGCACTGGAATGGGCTGCCGAAGGAAGTTGTGAATGCTCCACCCGTGGTGGTGTTCAAGGCTGGATTGGACAGAGCCGTGGGTGACATGATTTAGTGTGAGGTGTCCCTGCCCTGCCCCTGGCAGGGTGGCTGGAACTAGATGATCTTGAGGTCCTTTTCAACCCTAACTATTCTATAATTCTATAATTCTTACAGTTCCTAATTTATAAGTCATCAACAGAAAGCTGTCCTTTCTTTGGTTTTATTTCTATATACAATGCCTTTGTTGCACATTTCTGTATAACCTTTAATAATTATTTTCAATTTTTCTCTACACAACAGTGACAAACCGTACATAAAATCCTATTGCTTTCTTGCCCATGATTTCTTAATATTTAACAAATGTATTTGAGCAGTCTCAATCTATTAATGCTTTTATTAAAACCAGAAAACTTTTTACCTATTTACATTTGTAAATTATTCAAAATGTTTGTTAAATGTTACTTTATTATTAGAATTATTATTATGTATACCATGTATGTTTCTAATCTTTAATCTATTTTATTTGACTGCATATTCTAACCAGGGGCTTGATTAGCTGCTTGGTTCTTCTGTTTCTAGAAGTCAGCTACCATAAAATTTGTCTGCAATAACACTGATCTTTTTCTGTGTGGGACCATACATTTTCAAGTCATTAATGACAGTGAAAGTAGTAAACACACTAAAGTAACAGTAGACTGCAATCCTCTCTCATTTCACCCATTCAGACTTTCCTAAATAAATTTTTATCTGCTGTTCTAATTTCCTATTCATACAAGTGTTCCCACTAGGGCTCAGTAGCAACTTTGATCAAATTTCTATTAGCAAGCAATTATGATCCTTAATTTTTATTAGTAATTCAGAATTGTTTATTACCGGTGTATTCAATATTGCATAATAATAAATATATACTTAATCAGTTTCCCTGTTGACAAGTATATTCATCTGAATTTTAAATAAGAATGACCGTATAACATAAATATAATGTTCTAAGTGCACTTCTACCTTAATAATTTCCCTTGCGTCAAGGATGTCCCTCTGTACTTTTAAAATCAATAGTCATGATCCTTCCTTGATTCCTTTCTCTTCCCAAACCAAGCAAACAAACAAGTAATCCCAAAATACAACCACTAAAGGCCAGCACTGAAGTTGAAAGCCAACTAAACTTATGTGATTAGAGGAGATTTTTCCAAAAAGTTTTTATCATGCAGAAACTCTGATACTTCATGATCAAAATTCTACCCCCCTCAGTATTCTGTTTCTAACTAATTGATCTCATGAAACTCAAGAAGAATGCTGAAACAATTATATGCAGATGTGAAGCTTTCAGGTCAATTTATAGGAGTTATACTCCACACTAAACAATTAAATTATTTTCTGGACAATCACAGTCAGAGAAGTGTTAGTAAGAAGGAAGATCTGGAAGTCAGTTAGTCTAACCCTTCACTCAAGCAAGGACTGCTGTTAGCACTAGAACAGCCATTTCCTTCTGCAGCTGACTCTTGAAAATCTGCACAGATTCCACAACATATTGGAGTAACCTGTTCCAGTTAGCCATATTTGGAACACGATTGTCCACAACAAGATAATTAAGTATCCAGAATAACATAAAGATCCATAAAGATCAGAAATTTTCAGCTGGTCTTGGAAGCCAGATGTCCATCTGATTTAGATATGAAAGGGTAAATCTGTTGGTTACAGCTATCAAAAGAATTTGGTCGATGCCAGCCTACAATATTAATTTCTCTCAGAATCCATATAATCTTTTCATAGAACCATAGAATCATAGAATAGTTAGGGTTGGAAAGGACCTTAAGATCATCTAGTTCCAACCCCCCTGCCAGGGGCAGGGACACCTCACAGTAAAAAATGCCACACAATGCTATGTCCAATCCAGCCTTGAACACTGCCAGCGATGGAGCACTCACAACTTCCCTGGGTAACCCATTCCAGTGCCTCACCACCCTTACAGTAAAGAATTTCTTCCTCATATCCAATCTAAACTTCCCCTGTTTAAGTTTGAACCCGTTACCCCTTGTCCTCTCACTACAGTTCCTCATGAAGAGTCCCTCCCCAGCATCCCTATAGGCCCCCTTCAGATACTGGAAGGCTGCTATGAGGTCTCCATGCAGCCTTCTCTTCTCCAGGCTGAACAGACCCAACTTTCTCAGCCTATCTTCATATGGGAGGTGCTCCAGTCCCCTGATCATCCTCGTGGTCTTCCTTTGGACTTGTTCCAACAGTTGCATGTCCTTTTTATGTTGAGGACACAGAACTGCACACAATACACTTCAGATGCTTGTAATTCCTAATTCATCATACAAAAAGAAAAAAAGAAAGTATCACTGATGCTGCAAGAACAAAGATATCAGTGCACAATATTACACTCCAGAGTAATAATAAGCTGAATTTTCAAGAAATTAAAAGTCCTTTGGTTAACTATTCCAAAACTCCTGAAGCAGATTTACTTTTGCACCCTTCCTAATATCTTGTGCCTATTAATATAAGACACCCATCCTTTTCTGGGTGAATAAGTCTCAATCAGTAAAACTGAGACAAATGAAATGCCTGTGGATATACACATGAATTAAATAGGTATGCATACTCAGAATCGCCAAGGGATGAGAGAACTGGCCAACTAGAATAAAGCACAGAAATGGAAATCTTAAATGAAGAATTGATGTAATTGTTTCAGTGGTATTCTAGGAGTAAAGGAGCAAATGTTGCAAAATTCTAGCTGAAAACTTTAGAAGGTGGTGTAGGCTTAAATTGTAGGTTTAAACTAACAACAGTGTGTGTGTCTTTAACATAGTAGAATTCAGCAAACTGTTCTAACTTGCTAACACATAGAGAGAAAGGAATGTTTGGCTGACGGAGAAGGAATATCACGGGACTGGTAACAACTAAGGAGACAGTAAATGAGATCAAGGGTGCTAGCTTTCAAGATTAACAGAGCGGTGCCCAGCATGGCACGAGGCTAGAACAGAACAGAAGCAAGGACATACCAGCTGTAACTCAGCACTCGGACCTTGCGAGCATGCACAAGCACCTCGGTGGTTCAGTAAACTCAACACTGCCCACAGTCTGATCAACTGCAACCTATTTGGCACATTTCATTGGTGGGATAAGGAAGGGTAAGTTGTGACCCCCAGATAAGGGTACTGTACACATCGCAGAGTTAAAACTAGGAATGATAGAGTGAGCTGAAGCGAGCACAGGAGTTTTGTGGAAAGAGGAAGAAATAGCTTTGGAATTGGATATGGCTGTGTGAAACCAGCTTAGTACTGGGGAAATATCAGGCTGCTTTGGAGTGGGATTGGAATAAGAAGTGGGGATTTAGGAACTTCAGGAGAGACTGAAGATGCCTTGTACCAGCCTCTTGCCCTGGCAGAACACCCTAAACACATTTCAGGCTGGAAACATCCTCAGGACTGGTATGAATACACCTACTTCCCTTCCCAAATTGGACCATATACTTAATGCCACATTTAGCATAACTTCTACTGAGCAGTACAGTCTGCAGTTTTCAAATATAAGAGCATAGTTTTTACTGCACTACTGTTTCCAGTTACATTTAGACTACCTGGCAAAAAGTTGCCACTGACAAACTTGTTACGGGTGCTTAAATTCGCTTACAGACTTTTGTAAACAACCTGCCTCCTTCTCCAAAACCCAAAATAATTTGTAGACCATCCTGATCTGTGGAAATCTAACTTGTTAGATGTTCAGAACTTTATCTGTTCCTTATATTTATTTCTTAACCATTCCACTCACTTGTTTTGCCTTCCTGGGTGCATCCAAGGTTTAAAAACTTTCAGTGCATTCATTTAATGAGACTTCGTATATAGTAATATGTTCCATGGTAACAGGTTGAATAAGGCCAGTGCCAGCCAGATTACATGTTGCTTAGATGGGGTCATGCATCAGGGAAAATGGTTAATATTGAGAAGGGATCAGCTAATTCTTGGCTATGTCCTTTGAAAGAAAATAGGTTTAGTAAATGAATTATCATGTAGTTTTAAGGATGACTTCACTTTCACACTTCTTTCACTGTGTAAGTTTACGCCTCTACCTTTCCTTACTCAAAATATTGCAGACTTTCTTAATTTCACAGAAGGGAGGCTATAGCTTCATATAAAGATCAGATTCAAATCTGCAAAACTCAGGAAGCTTGTAACAGTTAATTTAAGGTTATAACCCACTATTGAGTTACAGAATTGTTATGTTCATTAATGCAGCTATGGCTGCAAACCCCCAGTGTGTTTACCACTGCAATAGTTCTGTGAAAAACTATTATGCCTTTAAGAGGTCATACAAAACCTCCAAAGTTCTACTGCAACAAGTCTGTTTGTTTTTACAAACCTTTCATTGTTTTATAACTTTTAACTGACAAACCATAGTGCTAATATGTTTTCAGGCTAAATGAATTATCTTTGCAGGACAAACTTCATAGCTATACAGTGGATATAGATCATCTGGGAAAGGGGGTGAACTGAAATCTAATTAGGTTTCATTTTAAGTCTAGCTGCTGCAATTATGATTTCTGAATAAAAGTGGTTGTTATTTAGCACGGTAGCCTAAGCAATGCACGTAATTATTATAATTATTGTGTACCTAATGATATCTAATAGGAGTCAGCATTGCAAATAAATGCTGTAGACTGTTCAGCAGGGTGGCCTGCACTTCACAGAAAACTAAATAACAAAGGTTAATAAATATGTTTGCAGATGATTGTTTTACAGGAACCCTGGGCAGCACTATCTGTTGGAGATTAGCTACATTAGGACTCAACAGACCAGAAAACATCCAGAATAATAGTCTTGGTACTAGTGTACTAGATGTAGTGTACTAAAATAACTGAACCAAATTCCTCCTTTCCCCAACTCCCAATTCTCCCCAAGAACAAGCTATACTGTTAATTTTTTTCATAAGATCATTTAGTGGACAAAATTCAACTTCTTTATTTATTGAATGGTTTACATAACAAAACATTAGATCAATCAGTTCTGTTCAAAGCTCCCACTTGATTCCCAGAATTTAAGAATATGCTGTGTGAAGCTGGATTACAGTAACTGCAGATGCTGCCTAATCCCTTTTTGCACTGTATTAGAAGAAGAATTGTATTAATGTAATGAAGACAATGTCCACTGCTGATATAGATGACACATTACAGATTTAAAATTGCATGTGTTTGCAAAGTGTTTCAGAGCCTTCAATTTCCAAAGTCCATTGTGTTTTCAATTATCTTCCCACCCAGGCAAACTAGGGAGAGACTAATCAAACATAATGTCCTCACATACTTCCCACTATGCCTTCCTTAGAGAGGTCAAAGGGCACTGTCAAATCATGGATGAAACTTGCTCTGCCATGGGAAACAGATATGATTTACAGTTTACAGTCTGCATCACTAACATTACTGTTACCATTAGTAACAGTATCCCTAGCTACGAAACAGTTAAGCATTTTGTTATTTAAGGTTCTCCCATATGACTTTTGAGACAATTTTGGCGTTTGAAAATTATTTTGGTAGTGGTCAAGTGGTCAGTTACATTCCAGAAAACAGAAAAGTACCAGCCTATGGTAAATATTACAGTAATGTATGTAAGGCTCATGCATTGATTTGAGTGTAAATACTTGGTTTTGAATAACACACATGATACAGGCTGTAAAGGGAGGGAAAGGATATGTATCTGTCACATGTTAGTAGATGGGTTATTAACTAATTGGTCTCCTAGCATAAAAAGGCACAATCCAGATAGTCACCTAATTGCCTCCTGAATTGGAGGTTTGTAGGTCACCACATAAATGCTATCCTCAAGAGAACCTTCCATCAGGCATGAGAACTGGGCACTCCTCCACTCAGTCACTCACCCTGGTGTTGAGACTGCTCATGTTAAACTATCATCACTGTGAGAGTGAGTACATTGTTCCATTTCTCTATCACATACAACAGGCACTGGCATTATCAGGTCACCTGGGGAGGAGAAAATTTATCTGAGGTTCTGCAAATGACTTCATTTTGTACACCCAAAAGAATGAGACTTCTAGGACAGCTGAACAGGATAAGAGTAAAAATCATCCCTGTCTATGTAGGTGCCCTTTCCTATATTCACTGTTAGTGGAAGCCAGAGCAGCTTAAAAGTTTTATCCCACTGTATAGCTATCATATAGAAGCCATAAGCACATAACTAGAAACAGTGCATAAGAACATGTGCCTCAGAATATAGTTCTTTAAATATATGAAGCATATACCAATAATACTAAAGAAATACTGCCTTTAACATAAGTTGGACGTACTAGAATCTGCTAAAGTTGCAGCTGCCACAGTGAAATTAGTAGGTCAAATGAACATTATTTTACAATATTAAAGATGGTAGCAATGCTTTTGGAACAAAGGAGAAGGCTCCTTTCTGGTTCAGTTTTCAATACAGGAATAATGTGAAATTATGAAGTTGATTCAGCTCAGAAAAAGCATAATTTTTTAATCGCAATATTTTTTAAGCCACAAATGGAATTCATTTTAACAATTCATGAATTAAAGATATGCTTTGAAATTGAGTCCAGCTTCCTAAAAGCATATATATCTACACAGCAAACTTAGGCACTAATGTAAACCAAGTTCTATTTACATTTTGATTGCTACCTCATATCTATCAATTAATATACTGTACTCATAAAACACAACCTTCAACACCTAGCTGACGTGAAGAACTTCCACATACATTTCAGGCTCAGTCTCTATAGACTACTTTGTTGGCAAAGCTATGTGTGAAGTTGAGTTCTGTACTTCAGTTTTTATCTATCTAAAATTTATTTAGCTAATATTCTGTCAACCAGTTTTTCTTCATTGAATTCCATGCCTTAAAAAATACAGCCTAATAAGAGCATTAAAACAACAAAGAGTAGCCTGTTGCGTACATGCTAACAGAGCTCTAATGAATCGCATTTGAAATCAGAAACCCCATTTTTTTTTCACTGAAGTAATAACTTTGATTCAGACAACTAACATTTTCCTCATTTGAAAAAAAAACTCTCCCCCACTTTCCATTTGCTTTAACAGGAGTTTTTGATAGGCAGAGCTGACGAGCTGAGATTATCTATTAGACATGGGAGGTCAATGGGCTGGAAGAGCCTTTCAGTGAATAAAACAGCTTAAAAAAGAGGCCAAACTCCACTTCTTTCTCTCTATATATGATTTCAGTAGCATTATGCAGCTTAACAGAGGAAGCTGAACTGGTGTTGACATGCTTGCTTATATATGGCTAGCCTGAAAAACAAGCAAAAATATGCCCAAAATGATGGATTTGATTACACAGATAGTAATTGAATATTCAGATGGAAAAATAGGATTCAAAGTGTTACTAAAAATTGCAAAGCTCATCCCTGTTTATAAATTAAAAATACACACATAAGCTATGAACAACGTGGAACACTCTTCTCTCCCTTTCTCTCACCCGTTTATAATCAGCACTTTCAGCAATCTGGATCCAGTTTATTGAATAAAATGGAAGGAGGTGCTAGGAAGGAGGTGGTTGCCTACACTGAAAGAAACTAGTCAGCATGTCAGAGAAGGGTCTTTCAGAATAAGGCACAGCTTGGTGCTTCAACCTTGTTTAAAGCAAGAAAGATTATTTATTTAAACCAGGTTGAGTGTTTGTGTTTTGTTCTGTGTTCAAATCCCTTGATAGCCACCATTTGCCTTTCCCCTGAAGCTGGTGCTGTGAATACAAATGGTTTGTTAGTCATGGCTACACTGGGCTATTTAAGCAGATCAGAGGCTACGTCAGTGTGAAGTAAGGAACAGAAACTGTTTTACTTTGAGAAAGAATGATGCCATAAGGAACTTAGCATGGTAAACCAGGGCTGGGGTATGCATGTAGGCAGTACAGCTGGTGGAGTTAGAGATCACTTGTATGCAAATAAGCTGATGAAAAGCTTTGTGCCATTGCAGTGGGTCAATGCCCAACAGGGTGGATTTCATGGCACTAGCCACTGAGCTCTTGAAAGATCAGATTGCGGCTTCTCAGTTGAAAAGATGTCTTGCAGAGATCTTTGCTAGTTAATTTCAAAATCTGGCTCCAGTAGTATCAGTTACACTGGATGAGACTGTAAATCTGTTCTGGTAACTAGACTTTGTTCGTATTTATTGCACATCCCTCAAAAGCCTCCTCGTCAAGTAGGAAGTCTCATGTACAGTATTGGGAAGCTGAATTTGGGAGCTTTTGTCTCAAAGCTTTCTAAACATTTGACAGTTTTCTCTGTAATTGGCACATGCATGCAAGTGCTACCCAGGCAAATAAGCCTCCTAACTCAGGTGCCTCGGTTACGTACTATGTTGCTCAGGGTAAAGATCACCATTTAATTATAACGTGCTAAAATTGAAATACTGCCATTATGCTTACAAAGAGATGCTTCTATGAGAAGAAGGTTTGTCATTACATGAAGTGTCAAAATTTACGATGTTTAATCTCCCAGAAATCACTTTTCTGCAAATAGACTTCCAAAGTTGACTATAATCTTGTCTTTTTTTCCTCATTCCTTTATTTTGCTGCACTGCGAGGCTTCTACTGAGCACAATTAAAAAAAAAAAAATTGCAATAAGGACAGATCTGGTACCAGGGAATTACTTGTTTGTCCTTAGCAGCTCAGCAGAATGATAAGTGGCAATTTACATTGCATTTATTTTTTATAATAATATCTACAGATTTTTTTGTTATAAATCCTTTGGTGAACTTCCTCCTTAAAAAAAGGCCTCACAAATAACTTCCTCTAAAGGCCAATCTTGACAGCAGCTGTAAGAGATGCAGTTGTTCTATAAACATTATTGAGCTCACAGCAATAGTTTTTTCTGTCTTTTCAATGCCCAAAACTTAAAAAACTTGCTGACTGAGGGAATCTTAAACATATTTGAGAATAAGGAAAAGGCTGAGGTGGTTAATGCTGCCTTTGCCTCAATCTTTAATAGTTACACCAGCCATCCTCAGGGTACTCAGTTCCCTGAGGTGGATGGCAGAAATGAGGAACTGACTGAAGTCCTCATAATTCAGGAAGAAATGATTAGCTACCTCCTGCTCCACTTAGATGCATACAAATCTATGGGGCTGTATAGGTTACATGCAAGACTGCTGAAAAAGCTGGCAGAGGAAGTTGCTAAGTCACTCTCCATCATCTATCAACAGCCCTGGTCCAGTGGGCAGGTACCAGAGAACTGGAGGTTGGCCAATGTGATGCCTCTTTACAAAAAGGGCAGGAAGGAAGACCCCAGAAAGCACAAGCCTATCATCCTGACCTCAGTGCTGGGGAAGGTCATGGAACAGACGATCCTGAGTGAGGTCATAAAGCATGTGCGGGAAAACAGAGGGATGAGGCCCAGCCAGCACAGGTTCAGGAAGTGCAGGTCCTGCTTGACCAACCTGATCTCCTATGATAAAGTGACTTGCCTGGTTGATGGGGGAAAGGCTGTGGACGTTGTCTATTTGGACTTAAGTAAAGCATTTGACTCTGTCTCCCACAGTGTTCTCCTGAAGAAATTGGGTGCTCATGGCCTGGATAGGTGTATTCTTTACTGGGTTGGATACTGGCTGGATGACTGAGACCAAAAAGTGGTGGTAAATGGTGTCACATCTAGTAAGTGACCAGTCATTAGTGGTGTTCCTCAGGGCTCCTTGTTAGGGTCAGTGTCATTTAATATCTTCATTGATGATCTGGATGAAGGGATTGAATGCACCCTCAGTAAATTTGCGGATGAGCACCAACTTGACTGGCATTGTTGATCTGCTGGAGGGTAGAAAAAGGTCCCTCTGCAGAGGGACTTTGACAGGTTGGATCAATGAGCTGTGGCCAGTAGTATGAGGTTCAACAAGGCAAAGTGTTGGGTCCTGCACTTGGGTCACAGCCACTCCATGCAATGCTCCAGACTTGAGGAAAAGTGCTGGAAAGCTGCTCAGCCGAAAAGGACCTGGGGGTGCTGAGTGATGTCTGAACATCAGCCAAGAAAGCCAATGGCATCCTGGCCTGTATCAGCAATAGTGTAGCCAGCAGGGCCAAGGCAGTTATCAGCACCCTGTACTCGAAGCTGACGAGGTTGCACTTTGAATACTGTGCTCAGTTCCGGGCCTGTCACTACAAGAAAGACATTGAGGTACTGGAGCAGGTCCAGAAAAGGGCAACAAAGCTGGTGAAAGGCCCGGAGGATAAGTCTCGTGAGGAAAGGCTGAGGGAACTGAAGTTGTTTAGTCTTGGCAGTCTTGGAGTAATGGCTGGACTCAATCATCTTAAATCAACCTAGCTGATTCTATGGTTCTGTATTCAGCTTTTAAGACAGAAGTGAGTAATAAAACCAGATTAGTTCCTAAACTATAGAACTATCCACATATTGAAGTCTTAAGCATGTGTGTATTCACTCTTTTTCTCTTTTTACAGACCCTTTCCATCTCACCAACTCCCTCTGTAAAGTTTAGAAGCTTCTTTTACTGTCTCTAAGTCCAGCAAAGATGCCAAAGAGTATGAGGAAATTTCTCAATCTTTGCAATCATTTCTAGTGAATGCAAAAAAAAAAAATTTAAGAAAAAATATTAAAAACTTGAATACTCGTATAGTGATCATTTTGAAAGTTATCAGCACTAAGCCCTCAGAATGAGTGGACTAAGGCATGTTTAGTTTGTCTCTTCAGGATTTTCTCCAGTCATGAAAATATCAAATATGATATGGAGTAAGCCTCTCAAGTGTCTTCTCTTAGCTCTCCATGGATTGAAATAATAATTGTTTATTAATTCTCCCTCACAAAAAATTATTAAAGCTGTTAGGATTTGTGTAGATTCATGTATTCAGATAGAATCAGCAAATAAATGGGTTTTTATGCTAAGCCTATGTTTAGGAGGATTATTTCAATTTGTTACATAGATATGACCTACATTTTCAACAAACAGTAATAATGTCTCCAGAAGACTTTGATACTACCTATGCTTGTCACTTCACTGTGATTGACAGAAAACTGCTTCTGAAATTTTAACCAAAAGAAAAATCAAGTTTTGCAGTTAGTATACATGTTTCATTTGTTTGTTTTTTTAAAAAAGATATCTTTTTATTTCTGGCATCTATGATTCAAGATTATATAAAGAAACATCACATGTTGCTTCTCCATTAGCACCAAATTTTTTTACTTTTTGAAACTGTTATCATGTATATATTTGAACAGGTTTTTGATAACTAGCTTTAGAAAAAGGAAAACCCAAGCACCGTTATTATACAGAATATTTAGAGAAGAAAAACTGTAGTTTCATATGAAAGTCTATTTAAGGACAGGGAAAATGAGCATATTTCTTTATATATGAAGACAGATTTTAATCTAGCGGAGCACCAGCACTGGTTAAATAAATGTTTACCATATGAAAGCATTTACAGTATATATTAGACAAGTAATTTACATTTTTTATGAACTCAAATCTAAGCTTAATTTGAACATCAGCTGTCAAGACTGGTGACTTCAAAAGTCTGTTTCAGGTTTTTTATGCTGGTTTTGATTGCATTTCCTTCTTCTAATTCACATTCTAATTGTGTACTCTTGTCTTACTGCTAAAAATATGTAGCCTCAGATCTGATTACTTTCATCATTTGAGGTATTATCTTCAAGATTACTCATTGCATTGTTGCATATGAAAACATCCTGACAGCAAACTCAACTATTATAAACTGAATTCCAGTTAAGAATTATTGACATTAGAAAATATTTATTATTTTGTATTAGTGCTTTTAGTTATTTCCATGCATTATCTGGAGCCCAACAGAGAGTCTGAGGTGATTGTTTTAATTTAGCAGTGTAACAAGCCTTCATCTCCTTCTTAGAATCATAAACTCATAGGACCATAGAATAGTTAGGGTTGGAAAGGACCTTAAGATCATAGAACCATAGAATCATAGAATAGTTAGAATTGGAAAGGACCTTAAGTTCACCCAGTTCCAACCCCCCTGCCAGGGGCAGGAACACCTCCCACTAAACCATGCCACCCAAGGCTATGTCCAATCCAGCCTTGAACACTGCCAGCGATGGAGCACTCACAGCTTCCCTGGGCAACCCATTCCAGTGCCTCACCACCCTTACAGTAAAGAATTTCTTCCTCATATCCAATCTAAACTTTCCCTGTTTAAGTTTGAACCCGTTACCCCTTGTCCTCTCACTACAGTCCCTCATGAAGAGTCCCTCCCCAGCATCCCTATAGGCCCCCTTCAGATACTGGAAAGCTGCTATGAGGTCTCCATGCAGCCTTCTCTTCTCCAGTCTGAACAGCCCCAACTTTCTCAGCCTATCTTCATACAGAAGGTGCTCCAGTCCCCTGATCATCCTCGTGGCCCTCCTTTGGACTTGTTCCAACAGTTCCATGTCCTTTTTATGTTGAGGACACCAGAATAATTTCCAACCAGCCCTTCCCTGTTGGTGAGGAGGAGGTCAAGCATGGCACCTCTCCTTGTCGGCTCCTCTATTACTTGCAGAAGGAAGCTGTCTTCCACACAATCAAGGAACTTCCTGGATTGCTTGTGCTGGGCTGTACCATCCCTCCAGCAGATATCAGGGTGGTTGAAGTCCCCCATGAGAGCAAGGGCCTGCGAGCGTGAGGCTGTTCCTATCTGTCTATAGAGCGCTTCATCCACAGAGTCCTCTTGGTCAGGCGATCTGTAACAGATCCCCACAATAAGGTCTCCCATCGCTGTTCTCCCTTTAACCCTGACCCACAAACTCACTGTTGGCTGCTCACCTGTCCCCAGGCACAGTTCCATACACTCCAGCCTATCCCTAACATAAATAGCAACTCCCCCTCCCCGCCTACAGGGCCTGTCTTTCCTAAAGAGCCTGTAACCTTCCATTCGAACACACCAGTCATAGGACCCATCCCACCATGTTTCTGTGATGCCGATGATATCATACCCCCGTAGACATCCACACATCTCTAATTCCTCTTGTTTGTTCCCCATGCTACGGGCATTTGCATAGAGACATCTGAGCCGAGCTCCAGTTGAAGCCGGTTCATTGGCTGGAGCAGCTGCAATATTTCTACATTGCTCTGAACGTTTACTATAGGTGCTGGCAAGTGACTGGGTGTGTTGGGATGGAATGATGCCCCCTCCCCCAACACATCTAGTTTAAAGCATCCTTGACCAGCCTGGCAAGCCTCCTCCCAAATCCACTTTTCCCTTTCTTTGTCAGACCAGCTCCACCAGCCCCCAGTAGACCTGGTCTCCTAAACTGAGTCCCATGTTCAAGGTACCCAAACCCCTGACTATAGCATCACCTTTCTAACCATTTATTAACCTGGCCAATCCTCCTAGCCTTTTTGAGGTCCTGCCCTGTATCCTGGAGAATTGACAAAAAGACAATCTGTGCTCCAGAGCCCCTAACCACCTCTCCCAGGGCTCTGTAGTTCTTCTTTATGTTCTCTGGGCTACTGCTATCTCTATCAGTAGCACCCACATGGATCACTAGAAGTGAGTAATAGTCAGTGGGACCAACTAGAGCAGGCAGCTTCTCTGCAACACCCCTGATCCGAGCCCCTGGTAGGCAACACACCTCCCCTGAGCCTGGGTCATGCCGACAGATGGGTGCCTCTGTTTCTTTCAGAGTAGAGTCCCCTACTACTACGGCCCTCCGCTTTTTCCTGGCAGCACCAGTAGAGATCTTTTTTACCAGTGGATCAGTTGGTTGTTCCTGGTGGGAGTGTGGCTCCTCATCAGCCCCCTGCAGGAAGATCATCAAGTTCCAGCCCCCCTGCCATGGGTAGGGACACCTCACACTAAACCATGTCAGCCAAGGTTCGGGCCAACCTGACCATGAACACCTTCTTCCCTCATGGAACATTTTGGTTCTTTAAGTACAGTTCTAGTTAACTTTTATACTCAAGATAGTTCTTTAATGACTTTGAAAGAATTTAATAGTGTACCCTTTTAACTGGTGTCATATACAAATAGACTGTCTCCCACCTTTGTGTTTTTCACATTTAGGTTTGGCTAATATAGACACCTAAAAATGGACTAAAGAAAACTATTCCTGCATTCAAATTTCAAGTATTCTAGGATTTTATATCTATTTTAACTGGCAAATATGGAGCGACAAGTCCCTTGGGTATTTGCCATTTTTGAGGAAGGTAGTCACATTTCTTCTGCATTCATAACTCTGAAACAGAAACACGGCCACCAGTTTTGCTTCTCTGAAGTTATTCTTCAAGATCAGGAAACAGTTTCAGAAACCAATCAAGCAAAAATCTGCACACCTATTTTTTATCTCCACTATTAATCAGGATGTAGCAGTATGGTTGATGTGGGACTCTTGTACAGATCCCTCCACTTTTTTTTTTTTTTTTTTTCAGTGAATGATTAATCCCACCTGAAAACACCTGAAATGTAGATAGGACTTTTTTCCTCTCCACTGGCTCTCAAGTAGAAGGAGGCGAGATGATGAATGCAGACTAGACTCCTCACTTTATTTAAAACTGAAGTTGAGTAGGATGGATTATTATTAGTACACAGTCAAGAAAGCAGAGCAATCCAATGACAGCTACCCATGAGAATGGTCAACCTAGACTGAAAATCTAGACTACAAGGTCGTCTGTGGTAGGAAGGACAAAGGAAGGAGTACTTGTAAATACCTTCTAAAGGAAATTCAGAAAGTAGCCCTTTTAATAAGCTCTGAGTAGAGCTTGTGATGCATGGAATGCCTCAAATGAGAAAGCAGTGAGTATGATGTAACAAACTCCATATGCAGATCAGCTGGGCAGATAACTCAATCTTGCTCCTGCTGGAGTGCTTGCTGACTGCATACTGAACCTTTCTACTCACCCCCAATGAATAATAAAGATAGTACTTTTACTTGAAGTACAGAGCTCATAGCACTGAACTGAAAAAAGCAGAGGTTAAATTAACCAGGACTCAAAGTCTGTTGAGCAGGGATTCCCATCAGCAGTATATTGCATAGTTATTGAAATTGGCTATCAACATTATTTCTGTAGTATTAATCACACAAGGAGCAACTTAGGTTATCCACACTACTATCCCCTTCCACAAGAGAACAACCTATCGATCACATACATTATCATAATTGTCAGTAAAACTGAGTTCTCACTGTTCAGTTTAGAGTAATAATAGCAATCTTGGAATCAATCCAGATTGCATACAGTCAGTTTATAAACACTATCTAATTAAACTCCTTGGGATACGTTACCTGCTTCTGAGAAACAGGTTAATGTAGATTTATAAGTTAAAATGTTTTTTCTTAATTCTTTCATGAACTGAAATTTTAGTTTATAGACAATGCTTCAATGTTGTCCCTTGTAACATAACAGTGACCACTAGGCCTATAATATTGCACAAAATTAACTGCCTTATTGAAATAAGCATCAGATGCCATGTGTTCAAGTAAGATTAAGTGATACTCAGAAAAGCAGCTTTTTCCAGAAACCGGAACAGATAATCTGGTACATTGAGTTTCCCCCTCAAGTTTTGAGCAGCAGGATTTTTCCTACATGTTATGAAGATATTTTTCTGCTGAAGTGAATGCATTCAGATAAGATAGAAGATTAGGGGTTAGCATTTTTAGCCACTTTATTTGTCAAGCTGTTAACCCTCATCCCATAATCAAACAGTAGACTCATAACTGTATTCTCTTTGTCTAAACTATTTCTGTTGCAGTTTAAACTGCAATATCAAGTAGGTGGGTGATCAGATTTGAGGATGATATAGAAAAAGTCACTGTTCCTGGAAGAGGATAACCTAAACCTTTCAACTGGATTTGCGTACAAGCTAGACACTGACTTACTTTAGCACCAAACTCTGTATTTAAAAGCAAATTGTAAACTTTGAAAGTGAAGTAGTACCTACCCTCAATGAGGATAAACTCAAGAGATGTTTCTCTGCCCTTTCTTATAAGGGAGCTTTTAGTTCAGATGCTTGGCTGAAGTCAGGCTGAACAGATTTTATCACATAATTGTCTGTCGAACGAAAACAATGGGGTCCTCAAATTTCCTGAACACACATAATGCTGGGAAATGCAGCTTATCATAAGCAAGAGGAAGGTACTGTGAGAATTACTGGTTACAATATTGACAGCACGTTGCTGATGCACAAAATATACAGGTGTGGATGGAGATGGAAGTTTAGCTTAGCATGTCACTTATATTGGCCTAAGCATTATCATGCCACTTCCAATCAACACAGCATTTAGCAAAGCTCTTGGAAGCAAAAGGAGTTTACAAAGATGAATGGAGGTGTGTGGGGCTGGAAAGTAAAGGAAAACTAAAGTAACAGGTGACAATTTTGCTAATTTTATTAGTTTATTAATAACTTTTATCATAGTGAGATGCAAAACAACACATTAAAAATATGCTTAAGGGGATCATATATTTTACTGTTGAAAAGGGATCTTTTTTGGGCAAAAGTTACAGTTACTTCCTCCATACAGAAGCACAGAAAAAGTCTCAGATAAATAATTTTCATATAAGATTGCAAAACTGCATACCTGTGTCCAGCTGGAAAGCTATATGGTTATTTGGGAAAATGTTGGCTGTAGTTGCACAGGTTAGTGAAGCGAATGCAAGGTATTTGATATAACCTATGTGTTTCAGAGTAGATCAAAGTGGTAGAGTGAATTGTATAAGGTAGGAGGGCAGATGGAGAGAAAAGAAAAAGCCCAATTTAAGGATTTAAGCCAAAGAATTTGGTTCTGAGCATACAAGCTTGAGCTGAATTCCAACAGCATACCAAGCCTGTCTTTTCTGTGTAAATTCCCGTTTTCATGCTATTTTAATCTCCAAATTCAATCTTTAGAATTATTCTGTGATTACTTCACTGGCATACTATGACTTCAGGCTTCATACTATGGCATGTCACATCATGACATGCCAGAGACAAGTGGTACTCATCAAAGTTGACTTAAAACCAGTCAGGATTATGAAAGAAACACTGATTCTGGTAGGCATAGACAGAAATAAGGAGCAAACACAGAACAAGTACAGCATCTTGAATGCTCCTGCCAAGACAAGCAAGTAAGAATATCCTGATTTCCCAGCTAGTTATGGTGAGATCCCATCATCTGTTACCAGACCTGGCACAGGCTGCTATACAAAGGTTATTAGGCAGATATAAACATGCTTATTCATAGTATTGCTGATGACAGCATGAAAAAAACAATGGCACCACAAGCCATCAGCAGTGGCAGACTAAGCAACATGCACCTATTTGTTTCTTGCAACAATTTGTCGAACTCAGAGTCTCCAATTTCTTTGTTTCTCCCACTAGGAAATTTGTAAGGAATAACAACAACAACAAAAGCTACCATATAAAAGTAAATAGTTCGGATCTCCTGGAACTCCTCTGTCAGTATCTCCCCAAAAGTACAACACAAATGATCTGGATGTGCTGTTTGACTGCAGTAAGAGTGGACGAGAGAGGCTCTGGTAAGATTTCATGCTTTGTGCTTTTCTCAGTAGCCTGGGAACCTTGATGCAACAGTAAGTGGAAGCATTGCCCGAGAGGATGAGTGCAGGATTATTTCACCTTTATCCCTAGGGAAGGAGGTGTTCAGCATGTCACCTCACTCAGCAAAATGCAATTGGGGTCAGAGGGGTACCATTGCTGATTTTCTAGTTACAACCTCAGTTTGTTTCCTACTGCTGCAAAGCAATTGTCAGCCTCTGAAAACTCGCAATAATCCTCTGATCACAGGTCATTATGGGTCTTTATTTGTTTTGAAGAAATATGCAACAAGGAAAGGAAAAGGCAAGCCCCGTATGTATAACATTTCATTACAACAAGTTCCTCACTAAAGGCAGGCTGCAGTTTCAGTTCAGTTAAGTAAACAAAGTGGACAGAGGCCTGGTTCCATGAAAGTTTAAACTGCCCTTCATTCAAACAGTTTTAGCACACAGATGGCTGGAACACAGTGTATGAAATATTTTTCAAACTATCATCCACAGACAGTTGCACCCTGTTGTGTTAGTGATTTCACTTGCAGGAAGAGAGGACAGTTTCTCTGTCTGTAGGGGTGATGAAATTAAGAAACACAAAGTAGACAGCTATCAACATACAGAAAGAAATACTATAGGAACATGCACAAGTCGATGTAAATTCCTAAACCGATTAATATGCTCCCCTCCCTCCTACACTGCCAGGGCAGATATACAGTCCACCTGCACACCATGTGGCTGTGGCTTTTTAGTGAACGGTGGGCCATGCATCTCTCAAGTGACTTCATTTCATTGTCACATATTTACATAGGAACAACATGTGATGATGACAGATGGAGATCAAGATAGAAGAGGAAGATAACATCAGAGTTTGCCTGTTCATGCAGCTGCTTACACCTTTCCTGCTTTCCAGAAGTTTTCCTACAGCACTAAAGCATGAATATTAAGCAACACAGTACTGCCACAGTCCTCAGCTCTCACTGCCTGCTACGAAACTAGGAACTTACAAAATACAGACCCAGTGCTTAACAGTACTGACAATCATGCCAAATGCAAGCAACCATTTACGTATGCCTTCAGTTTTCACTTTCAGTTTGGTTTTTTTTTGTTTGCTCGTTTGTTTTTGTGGATTTTTTTTTGTTTGGTTTGGTTTTTGCTGTGGCAGATGCTTTTGTCTTTCTCTCTACCCATAGTCCCCTCACACAACAGAAAATTCACAAATCTGAATTTAATCCCACAAACAATTGCAGTTGTTTTTTTTTTTTTTTTTTTTTTTTTTTTTTTTTTTTGACCAGGCAATATATTCAGAAAAAAAAAAAAATTGATCGTTTCAATTTTAAATAATTTGCTATTTAAAACCATAGTTGTGTTCAGTTATAATTAAAAAGCCCAATTATTAAAAACTTCAACTAAGTGAAACCAGGCATGTGAAACCACAGATCTGATAAGAGTGATTACTCTGATGTACTGCCACGGTATATAAATACTTGTGGTAACTCTAAATGAGCTGCCACCTTTAGACTGAACGTGTGCATTGAGAAACAGTAGCCCAGGCACCAGAAACCTCCTCAAAGTGAATATAATAGAACTGCACTATTATCTTGCTATCCTGCTTTTTACTGAAGAAGTGGCTTTTTCCACTTTCGCTCAGAAATCAACATGCTTTGCAGTGCAGCACACACTTAGACACTTTGCGGAAGACTGTTTTTAAAGTCCCAAGACGTCAAAACCCAAGTCATTCAAAAGAGAATATAGGCTTTTCAATTTACATATATTTTTAAAAGTCAGCTTTCTGTTAAAGTGTAACCTGCCATTTTAGGCCTTGTTTTATACCTTCATTTTCAGTATGCTTTATTGACGTAGTACTTCACAACTTGAGGACTTCTATTGGGATGCAAAACAGTTCCTGCAGACTAAGACACTTGCTACAATAACCTTTTGTTTTGCCAAGTATCAAACTTGATACTGTTATGTGTTCTACTCTTATACTCAAAGAGGAAAAAAAAAAAAAAAGAAAGGTGTTTGCAGGGTGAGAAGTAGGCAGTAGGCTTGATTTGCTCTCTCCACACTTTAAACTCAGGAAATGCTATTATCTTAAATTGTGTAACTTTCAGTCTCTCCTATGACAAGACAGGACTTCACCCTTCCTTCCTTTCCTTTTCTCAATTTCAATCCCTCCTTCTTATCAGATTCTCACATACACCAATCAAAGGGAAACAAAGAAAATAACAAAACCCACCATTAAGATTTAAATTCTTCACAATCTGAAGGATGAGACCAAATAACCACAATAATGGTGTTACCATAGTCAGATATTGCAGATATTAAGTTCCTATTAAAAGAGACTATAAACCTGAGCTATTGTATGCATTTTTTTTAAATCTGGCAGAAATATTTCAGAGGGGTATTAATTCAGTCTTGTGAATGCAATAGACAAGAAATCACATTCAGAAATTGGGTGTAAATGGGAATTTTAAGAAAAGCTTTCTTAAATATATAGCATTTGCCTGAATATGGAGATTCACATGATTTATTTAGTAGCAAAGAAAAAAGTAGCTTTGTTAAAAACCAAAATCAATTAATCACTTTTGAGCAAAATAGGGATAGTCCCATAGTACTCTGCACAGATTTATTTCATTTTATAAGAAAAAAATCCAACAATAATAGTGACAGTCCAGCCAATACACTGTACTGAGAAAGTTTTCTAACAATTAAAGAGGAAGGAAAAAGAAATTAGGCTAATAAAACTCTTCTTTTGTTTCTGACTTTGAAAGTTTGCTATTGAATTTATTTGATAATATTTAAATCAGTTTTTTTACTAAACACTACTATAATTTCTCAAATCTCCAAATCCTTTTGTTAACTTTACAGAAAGTCATTGTGTCCTACTGCCTAGAACGCCAATATCTTCAGAAATACTCCAGAAAGAAATACGCAGATTGCAATCCCACTTTTTCTTTGTGTTTTCCTTTGTTTCCAAAAGCTGTCCAAGAATTTTTTGCTACTCTCCTATAAGAAAATTTGATTAACTTCCATTAAGCATCTAATTTCTCAGAAGTTATATTTCTGAGTGGTTCCATTGATGAATGCCAATTACACCAGCTGACAAACAGCCACTGTATTACAAAAAAAAAAAAAACCATATTTTTAATGACTCCCTTGCTGTCCTTCATGTATGTGTGTATGTCATGGCATACATCTTTCTACCACCTGCACCTCTTCCTTTGTATATGTGCATTTTGTTTTATAAATTGCTTGGCTGTGAGGTATCTTGACATTTCACATAACAGCAGGGCTTGGGGGGGAACAGAAGTGCTGATCATTAGATTATTGCTGAAGTATTCTCTCCTTTCCTTCCCTCCTCCCCATGTTCCCTGGAGACACAGGTGTTAATAAAATCAAACAAAATGAAAATGGGTAAATTATTGCAAGCTATGAACACCTACATTGTACCATGCCTCGCTAGTTTCCAATACCACCTCATTCTCGACACAACCAAAGAAAAACATGCAATTTCATCCCATAGACTGGGTGATATAAGGAAAGGACAAAAGAGACAAGATATTGCAATCCAAAGGTCAGTGACCCACTCTGTTGTATAATTATAACATTTCATTTATATCCTACCAATCTGTCTTCGGATGGCTGATAGTAAATTAGTAGCTAAAAAAGAGCAATTTTAAAAATTCCTTAATAGCTAGCAACTGAGTTCTAAAGCTGGACCATCATATGAGGAGATAAGCTCAAGTACCAGCTTGTAACTTATTATCTAAAAACAGTTAAAAAAATACTCAAGAAGTCATGTCAGATTTAGGTCTATGTCCCACTGCTGTACTTCAAGAATCCTGAAAACAGATTTAATCCTTATTCTACATATCACACAGATTTTGAAGAGCTTCAAGGGTCTGAACCATTTCTGAGTGCAAGACATATTCAATTGAATCTCCCACAATTGATGCAGTTTGTACCTTTTTTTGTGCTGCATTTCTCATTTCCCATAAAAAAAGCACATACTAAACTGTGCTCTTTCATTGCATTCTAGCAAGAAGATTTCATGCAGTAACAAAAACTGTGTAGGAACACTAATGCTGAAGTTTTTGCTGGTATATATTAACAGCTTATATCTAGATTTGACGCTTGCGTTTGGTCCTTCATTAGGTACTGGGGTAAGCTTGGCCTAACGAACCATGTAGGGTCTTAATAAAAAAAATCAACCTTAGTAAGGAGATAATTCTAGTCTTGGCTTATCACATATTGCACTTGAGAACTTCAATGATCTGGATCACCTTTAGTAATGAGTGGAAGCCAACATTTTAGTAGTCTGCTAGCCACTGTTATTGAGCAGCTCTTTGCATTGTCATCTACTGAACAGCCAATAAGTACAATAGCAAAAAATTCTATATCTGTAGAACTGATCAAGCAATCACTCAATCTGTATCCATCCAGTATATCATGCAAAACCAATGACTTCACGCTTCAATGCAAGATACTAAAATGCTATATATTATGCAATTTTATGAGAAACCAGAAAGGAAATAATTCTCTCTAAAGGGCTGGTGGAACAGCACAGATGAAGAGCTGCATGATAAGAATACTGGAAGCTTAACTATTAAGGCCAGATACTTCAGAGAGCTCCAATCCCTATAACTGCTCCAGCTAATCACAAGCCACACCCATGTTTCATTTACATTCTAAATATTGACCAGAACACTGATTTCAAGACTGCAGCTCTTTAGAAAACACATGGTAACTTTCCACTTCCAAAGCTGTCTGTCTATATTTATTTCAACCAGACCACAGTAATTAATATTTATGAGAACAAGTGTAAGAAGGCTTCTCATAGCATAAGGGGATTATGAAAACACAAGGACCTGTGAAGATGCTGACGGGAATGAGCAAATCCACCTGAGACGTTCATGAAGCAGGCACATTTAGTGAAAAAAGGACAAGACAAAAGTATATATGTAGCATACTTTATGTGCTTTGTTCCATTTGCAGTCCAGGAGAAGTCTTGGCACGTACCAGGTACGTTTACTACCACTTATTTAATGGTTTTATTTGACTGTTACAGACACCAGCATCTGTGACATCTCTGATTTCAGTAATCAAAGTAATAGTAGCTGGCACATGTTAACTTTTTCAGTGGTACGTACTAGATCTGCTACGGGTTTTAACAGTGTATGTGTTGCATATTTCTGGATTTATATCTTACACAAATATAAGTAATAAAAAGCGGACAGAAGAAAAGAGCTCCGGAAAGAGCTTGTCAAAAGTATTTTCAGGTGAAAAAGAATGAAGAATAGGCGGTTTTGATCTGCAGAATGTGAAGTGTACAAAGTACAGCAATTAAAACAGAAGGGTAGATACTTTGAACTCATTAAAATTTCTTTTGAAGATGAAAGTCATTAGATTTCAATGAAAAGTTGGAGCAGAAGTTCACATTGACATGAGAATATTTAACCTGTAGTCTACAGTGCTTCAAGCAATTGATAGTATGATAAATAATTTCTTGGCTGTAGAAACCACAAAGAAGGGAAAAAAGGTTTTACCTAATCAAATACAGTCAGTGTGGTGTTGCCTGTCTCTGTGCTCCACATTTTATTCTGAATTGTTCAGAAGTTTGCAGTTATAAAAACGGAAATCCTGAGTTCTTAAAGAGGAAATTTTAAAGGATTTCTTTTCCTGTCACCTCCAAGAAACTTTGATAATATTCATGGTCAGTTCTTCAGCTGGCATAGATGTGTTAAAGCCAGTGGATCATTGCCAATTTTTCACAGCTTAACATCTGTGCTTGCTACAGAGACAACGCTATTTGAGAAGTTTTTGCTTTCATGCCCCTACCTCCTTTTAATTTTTATTTTTTTTTAAGTGAAGAAAGTTAATAGCCAAATATAGTATTTGCTGTCAGGAATACCTGTTCTCATCTTCTTCAAGGTTCAAGACTCATATTTTCATGTTAGTGAGTTGCACTGGTGATTAACTGTCACTCATATTTCAGTATCATCACAAAGCACAAGCCAGGACTGTATAGTGCTTTATCATACACGTATTTTTAATGCTATATATTGTAGATAAAAGGGAGTTCACTCCCTTTAGTGCTCAGAGTGAGAAAAGCCAAATAATAATGTTAACAGAGGCCAGAAGATATGGACCTTAAGACAATGGACCCTCCTGAAAAGGCAGAGCAAACTTGTGTTAGACAGCAATATGCACTGTAAACAGTGTTTTACTGTTAGTTAACTGTAAAGAAATAATAAGTGTCAGAAAAAGGAAAACGCACAAATAAAGGCTCCATGCTGTAAGTCAATGGTAAAACCACTGGATGCACAGTGCCCTTCCTGTCAGGGGTAAAATGACAGTATATCCATAGTAAGCAATAAATAAAGAGTTTTGGGGGAAAATAACCCAAAACATTTCCTAGTAAATCTCTTTTCACTTTCTTAAACACTCAGATCTGTATTACAATATGCAGTGCTCAGCAGTGTTCTACCAAGCCCTCTTTGCATCTTGGCCAGCACGATCCTTACATAAATATCCCCATAGAAGGCGAAACTGACTTCTTTTTATCATACATGTATTTCCTGAATGAATCCAGAAAATAAAAATTAAGAACATGCTCTGAACTAAGAGATTCCCCTGAAGGGCTATGTAGGCAGAGGTTTTCATTTCACTAATATGCACCACCTTTCTAATCCTAGGCAATGCTTCCTTCACCCCAGCCCTCTTTCTTTCAAGGAAAAGATAAAACCTATATGTTTTACTATGAAATTTGAGAATGCACCTGGTGCCAGCAAGCAGTGGCCTCAGTAGCCCACTCTGCAGTGAACAGTCTGTGGCTCAAATGGGTATGAACTTCCCCTCACCCAGAGCCAGCTGACCTCTCCTCAAGCACATCTCTCCATGTCCACACTACTTTTAGGCCTTGACTTGCACACAGTCAACAACCTTTTCTTTCTGACCAGACTAAAGATAACACCTTCCTTAAATCTTCAGCTGCCTGTTGGTTTATATCACAGCTTTCCCTCATTTAGATAATGAGGTAAACAGCACCCAGGCATTCCTAGGGGCACAGTTCTGTCCTGGGTTCAGCAGTAGCAGTCATTTTTCTCCTTCTTAGAAGCTGGAGCAGTGCTGTGGTTTTGACTTTCAGCCTGGGAACAACACTGATGACACCAACGTTTTTAGTTGCTACTCAGTAATGTTTACTCTGACCAAGGACTTTCTGAGTCTCATGCTCTACCAGGGAGGAGGGGAAGCCGGAAGGAAGCAGAGACAGGACACATAACACAAACTAGCAAAAGGGGTATTCCATACCACATCACGTCATGCCCAGTATATAAACTGGGGGCAGTTACCCGGAAGGCCTAGATCACTGCTTGGGTAAGGCTGGATATTGGTGGGTGGGTGGTGAGTGGTTGTATTCCCTTCCCTTGCTATTGCCCTTATCATTATGATTATTGGTGGTAGCAGTAGTGGTTTTGTGTTATACCTTAGTTACTGGACTGTTCTTATCTCAACCTGTGGGAGTTACATTCTTTTGACTTTCCTCCTCAACCTTCTGGGAGAGGGGGGTGGGGAGAAAGAAGGGCGAGGGAGGGAGCATCTGCATGGTTCTGAGTTACCACCTGGGCTTAAATCACGACAGTTCTTTGTGGCGGACAACGTGGAGAACGAAGGGTTGAGATAATGACAGCTCTGACCAGAGTGCGTCTAGTCGTATCTGTGATAAGAATTCATTGTTTTGGAGTCACTCGTCATAATGCTGATTTATTGGCTCTCAAAGTTGTTGCTCTTGATCTCAGTGTTTCAGCATGTAGTACCTTACTTACAGCCGGTATTTGCTGTTTTAGTATTCATCAGCTGGGGGGCTTTAGCTAAGGTACTTGTTTCTCTGTACTTCATGGTAATGATTAGTAATACAATAGAATCATTGATCATGAAACTGATTTGGCTTGTGTTCCCAGTGTAGTCATCACCTCTATACTTTGGGAGGTATATAATGGAAGTGATTAGCAATTACACATCTTTTGTTACCTCCTTGTGTTGTCAACCTCTGAAGGAGACATTCCTTTACACTCCCAGGCCTCCCACCAGACCGTTTACAGCATCATTTGAGAGTTCTGAAGGTTTTGAATGGTCTTTGGATACCCTTGAGACATGCCTGCTGATTGTGATGGGGATCACCATGCTGGCGCACCTACAGAGTGTGCTTTATTCACAACCATTTCGTCTGATCTCAAAAGTCAAGCAAAGTCGGGTTTGGGTCTTGACTAGGGTTAGATGACAATATAGGAGGACCAAGAGATTTTCCCTGAAGCTGGACAGCCATGAGTGGCAGGGTGTGTGGGATAGTATGGGCAAGAATCTAGGCCAGGGGGCCCCTCCAGTGGTTTGGAGCGTTATCACTGAACAAGTGCAAAATCTGGAAAAAATAGTAAAACACTTAAATGAGGTGTGTTGTCATCCTGGTCATACCAGAGAGGAACAAATCATGGGAACATGCTGGGGCTTGACTTATGCTTACAGACCACTTTTTAACACTTTCCAGCACCTTCAAAGGGAAAAAAAATATCCCTGGATCTGATGGCAAAGCAACAGACACCACAGTGCCTGCTTGGGTAAGGCTGGGTATCGGTCGGCAGGTTATAAGCGGTTGTATTCTCTCACCTTGTTATTTCCCTTATCATTATTACTATTGGTGGTAGCAGTAGTGGTTTTGTGTTATACCTTAGCTACCGGACTGTTCTTATCTCAACCCATGGGTGTTACTTTCTTTTGATTCTCCTCCCCATCCCTCCAGTAGCAGGGGGAGGAAGAAGTGGGGGAGTGAGGGAGCATCTGCATGGTTCTGAGTTACCGGCTGGGTTTAAACCACGACAAACTCCCAGGCTCTCTTTATTACTCTCCTCCAAGTGCTGGTAAGGATTCAATTCCACCATAGCCGTGTAAATGCAAAAAACCAAATTCTTGAAATAAGTCATCGAGGAAAGAAAATTAAAACATTTTATCCTGCATATATTGAAAAAAGCAGCTATTTTCCTCATTTTCTCCCCTATAAAGAAATGGTCAAGGGAAAGTAACTGATTTTGTGAAGTCCTTTGATTTTGACAACAGCCTTCTTTACCTTCAGCGGTTCAGGAAATACATTTCTGACTGACTTAAGTTGCATAAACAGACTTTTGTAGGTCCATATGACAGCCAGGAAACCTTATGGTGAGTGATCACTAGCATGATGCTAAACCAATATCCATTCACTTCCAAAAAGACAGAAAAAGAGAAAACCCCATACTCATCTACAAATATATGTATGTATATATATATATACATATATATGTATAAAAAGAAGACTTTTAGCTAAATTAGCCCTAAAACAATTTTCCAGGAGATTGTGACTCTAGGGCTGGACATGGCGGGGAAACAGAATAGTCACTGGACAAAGATGGTGAGGGGATAAGGAAGGCAGCTTTCAGGAAAGAAACCAAGTCAGAAAGCAGAAAACCTTTGGGAACCTGGCAGAGAGGTCATACAGAGTGAATTAATGGAATCACTGGAAAAGGGGAAATGTGGACGGCTTCCTTCAGGCAACTTTTGCAATTTTCCAGAAAGATTTGGTTTAAATCAAGGAATGAAATTGTAGCTGGTTTGTTTCTCTCCTTAGACATAGGAGTTCTACTAAACCTCAGATTTATCTTTGACACAAAAAAAAATTATTTTTTTAAAATCAATCTAACTCTCTGAAGAAAAGAAAGCCCCTTTTGATAAAATGTCTCCTCAAATACTGTCATCAGCAAGGCTTGCTTCAAGTGAACAATTTAAAAGCCATGTTTATCCTTCAGTCAAATACCACTTAGAGTGTGGTACTTGCAAATAAATTTGAAATTTAGCCTCTTGGATGTACAGCTGAAGCTCATGTGACCCTAACTAACTAGCAGAACCCTGTCAGTAGTTCAGGCCTCCAGTGATGTACTGATTATTACAGAGGAGACATTTTGGACACTATACTACATATTATTTTCAAATTGCAGTACATGAAAAAAAAGTTTGAGCCCCGATAAAAGCCTGATTATATTAGAGCTGAACAGAAAAGACTTCTGGAAAGTTATTTTTTGTCCTGGGTTCAGCAGTAGCAGTCATTTTTCTCCTTCTTGGTAGCTGGTGCAGCGCTGTGTTTTTGACTTTCGGCCTGGGAATTGCGCTGATAACACCAGGGTTTTCAGTTACTGCTTGGTAATGTTTTGGTCTGACCAAAGACTTTCTGAGCCTCATGCTCTGCCAGCGAGGAGGAGAAGCCGGGAGGAAGTGGAGGCAGGGCACCTGACCCAAACTAGCCAAGGAGGTATTTCATACCACATCACGTCATGCCCAGGATGTAAAAAAAAATGGGGGGCAGAGACCCGGAAGGGAGCGGGTGCACTGTGTGGTCGGGCTGGGTACTAGTGGTGAGCGATTGTATTCTTTTCCATTGTATTTCTCTTGTCATTATTATTATTGGTGGTAGCAGTAGTGATTTGTGTTATACCTTAGTTACTACACTGTTCTTATCTCAACCTGTGGGAGTTGCATTCTTTCGATTCTCCTCCCCATCCTCCCGGGAGCTGAGGGGAAGAAAGAGGGGGGAGTGAGTGAGCAAACTGGGTGAGTTATAGTGGCTCAAATCACGATATTTTTTTATTTAAATGAGAATGGAATCTTTAGAAGAGATGATGAATAATGCCCTTCATAACTACTCAGAGGATCCAACATCCCAATAATGTGCTTATTTGTCTGGCAATGGAAATAACCAAAGTTCAATTTCTTGTTGTTGTAAAATATACCAAAAGTCTGCGTTGCTCATATCCCAGCTGACTCATGGACCACCCAAGATCAGCCAAGTTTGGGCAGATCTATCTTGACGCTCCCTTTTAGCCCCCTTACAAAATATGTCATGAGAATATCTATTGAGTTTTGTTTTTCTACAAGCCATTTGCAAAGGAAGGTGAACCCAGGAGTTAAGAATGACAGATGAATCGCCTGGGAATGTACTCTGTTAACCAGTGATAACTGAGAGCTAAACCAGTAACTTTTCTGAGAACTCTGTTATCTGATTGAATACCTCAGATACCAACATGATAAGCAGCAACTACTGAGCTACTACCTATTTTGTTGCAAAGCAGGTATCTTTCTCGAAATCACAACACTAGTGAAACTGAGAAAAGTTTCATCACTGGAAGATTCCCCATCCTCTGTGAGTGGCTGTTTTTGCTCAAAAACAGAAAGTTATTTTGTTACATGCAGCTGCTGAAAAAATTCTGGTGTACAGCATCTTGTATGGCAATTGCTTCTGTGGTTGCTCTACAGTAAGAGTAGTAAAGACAAGGCCCTGAGAGTGGGTCACTATCATAAGGCTTTGTCCCAGTCTCTGGCAAAAGCTCCAGCTGAGCAATGTGTTCCGCATTTGCACACTGTTAAGTAAAGGTTTCATTAAAATCAATAAAACCTCCCTAGCATTCAACAGAAAGCTGACTTGAGTTGTTATGACGAACAGAAAACTCCTATTACTACTTTAAATAACGTGAGAAACTTGAACACATTCCTGAATATACTGTAAGAGAAAAATGTTTTCCAAATATTTGAAAGGCAGGCAGGCAGGCAGGAAGGGGAAAAAAGACTAAAAATGTTAAGTTAAACTTACATAATACCCTCCCAGTACATTACTGAGTAGTTGTCATTCTAAACACTGTACATTCGAGATCACTACCACAAAATAAAGTATATGTATAGCCCTACAACCAGACTATTTGGGAATAAATCTGGAAACAGAACTCAGGCACACTATACCGTTTAATGTTTAGAAAATCTTTTGTTGCTGCAGTATTTGTAATCCTATTATGTTAAATTTAGCTGGTCAAATTCTGGTCTCAATTGAACTTCACATCTGTCAACACAGAGTGTACAAGGCATACATCAAGGCAGCATTTAGCCCAGCATAGGGAGAGATCTGATATTTGAAATACATTTTATCTTTTGAAAGCCGTATGTTTTTCCAGTAATAAAGGCTGAAACAAGGTTCTCCAGAGTCATGCAATCTGTGTTCTTTCCAACTCAGCTAAAGATGGTATTAAGCAGCTAAAATAAAAAGAAATATTGTCATTTGGTTATGTAGTCTAATGTGCTTGGTATCATTCTTCTGACACTTTGGACACTTTGTTTAACAAGAAAATCAACATGAGCACACTAGCTGCTGAGTATTTCCAGGTTGAGAGTTTGTGACAAACTGGATTGGCAGCTCGAGGGCTGTGTGCGTGCCACCAAGCTGACAAACACAGGAGCTCTGCAGCATAGCACGGGGAGAGAACTGGCTGCCTGGTGAATGGTAGAGCTTTAGCAGCTGGTAAAGCAGCAGCACAGCAGGCAGCTGCCAGCCCTATTTGGCAGACAACAGCTGCAGACATCAAAGAGAATAAAAGAGAAAGAGGAAGGTAGAAAGATTGAGGAAGAAAAGGAATACGATCTACACTGTTTTATGAAGTAGATTAGTTACTTTTTTAATGATATAAACATACACTAATATTATCAGTTTGCTTAACTTTTAAAAAGGAATATTAAAAACACTTGCAAGCATATGCATGGAGCAATAAATCCTCAAGCATCTTACTGGAGTCCCAGGGGGCTAATCCCATTAAAATATATTGAGTACAATTGAAAAAGATGCTCAAAAGAAATGTCAGGTAAAATTTTTAAGTTATTTTTCTCAGGTAAGCAGAAATCCTGAGAGCAGTAAAATTACTATGGGGCAGTATTCACTGTCATTACAATGGCTTTGTTTTCTTATACTGCGTACATGGAAATTGAAACCACAGCTGCTCAGAGTGCCAAGATGAGACAATTCATCTATTAAGAAGACATATTTTTTTTCTCTGACCCTTTACAGCAGTAAGCCAAAGTAGAAAACATAAAATACACTAGCTTATGCCTGTAGTGTACACAGTGTGTTTTAGGGTGGCACAAAATGTGGTAGTTTCTTGTGACTTTGTAACAGAGGGCACAAGTTTATTAACAATGTTCTAAAATGTAATAATCACCTGTATTGAAAGATGGAAAGATGGTAGGGTATCAGGTTAGTGTTGAAATTCAGTTTTAAATGTGTAAGCAGTGAAAGAATGGTACATATGGTCCAACTTTAAAACACATGCACAAAAGACCTAAATTGGACCTTTTGAACTGGATGACAATATGCATTATACAGGGGAATTCCAATCATTTTCACTGAAACTCTCCCAAAATATTTTTTCAAAATTTTCTGCAGTTACTTAAAACTTTCAGTACAGAAACAATAAAATTAGCTGAAATTCAATCTCTGGATCGCATTGCAGTAATGAAACTTTTTTTTTTTGTTTTTGTTTCTTTTTTTTTTTTTTTTTTTGGCTTGGTTTGGTTATTTTTAAATTTACTTTATTTAGCAACAAAATAGAACCTGGTGAAGCATTCCAGTGTTACACTTGTTTATTATTGCATGCAACTGTATTTTTTTTTAGTGAGTCCTGGGAAATAGAGGCAGATTTTCTTTACAACTATTTTAGGTCAAATACTTATCAACAGAGGTAGCTACTTGACAACTTAAATCACACCCAAACTTACTCTGAGCTTGCTTGATGATTTATCTCTATTTCACTTTTTTTTCGCTTTGCACAAAGGTATTATCTCCATCAAACAAAGCATCTAAATGTTTGACTAAGTGGTAATTCCACGGAGGGGAACACAATCCTTCCCATTTACAAAGTCAGGGATATTATACTTCAGTTTCTTTGACACTGTTCAATAGCTCATAGTTCTAACAGCATTAGTTTGGTGTGTCTAGTGCTGTCAGTTGAAACATTGACATTTAATTTTAAGGCAAATTTTCACATATAAAAATATTAGGATAGTTCTATCAGCTGTAATATCGGAGTGTGCATGCATACAGCATTATATACAATGTCAGATTCAATTGGGCTGTTAGAAAATATCAGATAGCATATACAATGGCTTGTTTCCCAGCTTGATTCCCACAGGAACCTCAACCAAAAATCATCAGTCCTCTTTTTCCACATTGCATTTTTCCTTTTCTAATTGTTTCAAATTCTTTGTAGAAGCTCTTTCCATTCAACTATACAGTATAATATAGCATACCTAATATTTTGTAAGAGACATTTCTGCAACTGCCTTTATACCTTTAGGCTTTGGGACTTGATGTCATATGGTCTTGAATTATTAGAAAAAAAACCTTTTCCAATGTTTTTTCTTTTTAAATAGTGAACTGTAAATAACCAGTTCAATATGAAAAATGCTAAATAGCTCCTTTGAAATTCTAATGAAGATTGTCTACAGTTATATCACCCATTGCAGAATCTGTCTTAACATGCAGAATGTATAGGAATGAAACCTGCATATGAGTGCAAATCTCTGTGTTGGTCTGTTGGAACGCAGACATTTGGGTTGGGTACAGTTAGAAAGACAAAAATGGATTGAAAACATTAAAAAAAAGATTATTTTGCTAAATTTGAGGCTTTGAGACTTTTACTTGAATATTCAATGACATATTTGCTCTTAAATGTAATTCAACCAACAAATTCCTTTTCTTTTTTCTTATTGGAAAATATTTAATTATTTTAGTTCTGTAGTCTTGCTGGTTTGGGGTTTGCAACTCTTAAATCTTCACTGAAGAAACCCGCTGCAAAGCTTAACTCCAGTCCACCCTAATTTTCTGCTAGCAACAGCACTTTCTGTCTACATTGACATTATATGGCACACCTTGCTGGCAGCAGCCAAGTCTGGATGGAGCTCGGACTCACTGGGCTGTTCCATGATCCTTGAGTTTAGACCTCTAGCCCTTACTTTGTGTGAACTCCTAGACTACCAAGCCTTTCTAACTACTCCAGTGTTATATTTTGAACCTGATAGGCTTCATCTCTAGTGCATTCTACTACTGAGCTCCATCAGCCTTTATTCTATATACAATGAGCAAGGCTTGTAGAGCTTGGAAGCAATTTTCTCCCTCACAGTCTTAACCAAATCACTTCTCTAGGCTTGTCATTCCTCAGAACCCTGCCCAGTTTTGCTAGCACCATCCCAGCATTTCCAGAATGCCATTAAATGCTTATCACTTAAAAGTTTAAGTGCTAATTGCTTAGTAATGAAAACTTCAATTGCTGGGAGATTAAACCTTTAACTGCTAAGTGGCTGGTGGAGTTCCAGTCCTCCATAACAACCAAAATTCACTAACATAATATTTTTTAAATGCCCTTTGTATGAAAACTCTTCTATATCCAAGTGTGTGAAGGCCTAAATGGAAGCCCCTTAAGTATTTCCAGGACTGCAAAGAAAATGTGGCTGAATTAGCAGTGGCTAATTTGGGATTAAATAAAATCTCAGTGTTCATCTTAGAAATGTTTAAATCATTGAAAAACATTTCCCCTTTCTTTTATTTCACGTGCCTGTGTTTACAAGTAAATTGATCTCTCTTGAAAATGCATGCCTGACCTAGTCTTCAAAATAGAGATTCTGCTGTGTCCTTACGTTGATAAGTTTACTATTGATTGACAAAGCTACTATGTAACCTGAGGAACTTTTTTCACCTTCTGAAACAGTATTCTAATCTTGATTTTCACAAACTCAGAGGAAATACTTTCAGAAATGAAGCAGCTAATTCTCCGTAGATTATATATTTTGCTCTTTTGTATTATGTAGCTGAGTAGAGATGTTCAATGCAGTGTTACTCGCGAGACACAAAACAGCTTACACTGGATATTGAAAAGGAGATAGATTCAAACTGAATCTCTAACATGCCATTAACTACTTAACTAGAAATTGGGTTGGACTGAATTCTTCAGTTTGCTTTCTAGTTTCTAAAAATGCAGAAAAGACATCATGAAAATAAGGAAGAAAAAGCATCAAGCCTATCATAGAATCACAGAATCATAAAATCATAGAATTATAGAATAGTTAGGATTGGAAAGGACCTTAAGATCATCTACTTCCAATCTGCCTGCCATGGAAAAACCCTAGACCATGTCACCCAAGACTGCCCCCAACCTGGCCTTGAACACTGTCAGGGATAGAACATCCACAACTTCCTTGGGCAGCATTTCCCAGTGCCTCACCACCCGCACAGTAAAGAACTTCTTCCTTATATCTAACCTGAACTTCCTGTGTTTAAGTTTGAACCTGATACCCTTTGTCCTACCACTACAGTCCCTAATGAAAAGTCCCTCTCCAACATCCTTGTAGGTCCCTATATTCCTTAGCGCCCGCTCACTGCACTTAGTCCATGTTCGAAATTCCAACCCACTTCTTTAAGACCTTTTTTATGTCACAGGAGCTTTGCAGAGGGCTTGGACAATGTTCCTAAATACAGAACAAGAATAGTGTTTTTTGCCTTCACCTTCAGAGCCACAATATCAGAAGCTTCTGGCACTCTGATATTCTGTCACTTTTTAATGCAAACTCTGGAAGTCCACGGACACAACACTGCACAATCTGAAGAAGATAAATCACAGTTACTTCAAGCCAGCTGACAGCAGTTTAAGCAGCTGCAATCATCAACCACCAAGGGAGTTTCTTCTTTTATCTTACTAAATGCAAAAATATACCAGGAACTGGTAATATCACTGGACTATCAGGAGTCCTGCTTTTACATAAATATCACCAAGCTGTAAGTAAATTCTGTTGACGAAATGTAATAAAACAAAGACGGTTTCAAATATGACCATTCCCTGATGCATTCTGTAGCCCTGTCTTACTCACTTATTGCATGCTGCTGAGATTATAAGGTTTGCTTTTATCTGTCAGAAATCAATATTTCAAACATCGGATAAAAGAGGAAATTGAACTGGGAATAGGCTGAAGTGCTGTAAAAACTACAAAGCACAATTATCAAAAAGCACTTAACGTACTTAATAGAACACACATATAAAAATGCTCAAATTAATGTGAGGGAACTATAATGAGAACTTTTTCTATGCTTTTTGATCCAAATGCAATGTAATTTGAGTGCAGCCTGGTCAGTCAATACAGTTTTCAATCTATATGAAACCCTAAGGATTTCTAGCAATCCATTTGCTAGAACTGAACCATTACATATGATTGGTTAATATTTCAATTTATTGAAAATACATTATTTTGTGTAAAGTGTTTAAGTTGTTGAGGTTTAATCATTATAAACAGTTATGATAGAAATAGATCTTTGGGTAAACAAAGACCTTACAGTCAAGCTTTTAATAAATACTAGTATAACTAGAAAATTGGATTTTAAGAGGAATAGACATAATAAGGAAAAACTTCAGGTATGGGGTGGTGAGATGACAGGGGAATGTTGTACGGAACTGATCTATATCAGCACAAATTAAGCTGAGAAAGGGCTTATTTGTAAAATGTTCGAAAACATAGTTATTTTATGCAAAAATGTCCATTACTAGCTTTGGTACTTTCCCCTTGGATTTATATATTCATTTATCATCTTTAACACTATTGAGCTGGAGGTTTTTACAAAATTATGCTAGGTCAGAAATCACTGCAAATGAGTATACAGGTCTGTATGCACATACTAGCATATATAGAAAACAGATTCTGTGGCCTTAAATAATGTGATAGTACCTAAGCTGCAACACACAGAGGAGTTACAGCTATGATTTGAGCAGCCATGACCCACACTTACTAAATGGCTGTATCGAACTGTATCACCCTCTTTTCTAATCTACACCCCATATTTTTAATACGGAGCAACAAAAGATTCTTAGGAAATATTTTTTTGTGGAAACTATCCTTAACACACTTCACTTTTAACCTTCAACCATGACAATTAAAATGTGTATTTTACTGGAACTACATCAAACTCCTTGAACATTGGATCAGCCTGTGGTTTCCACTAGCCAAACATCTTCCCATCATCAATCCTCATTAATTCTGAGCCTAATCCAATACAACTTCTTGGTTAACACCCCTACTTGGTCATCCAAACTAAGTTAAAACTTTGTTGCTTCTTCATGATGCAAAACTTGACTTTTAGTTGCTAGAATCCTGATTTGGGTCATAATTCACTGCTTCAAATTCATCCCTATTCTTTACATTCTTCATACATCTTCCCTTTTCCTGCTCATCTCTTCATTAGTGTGTCAGCCCCTGGCATATAGCCACTTTACTCAGCAAACAATGCCCCCCAGCATGCTATATCATTCTCCTTGCTTTCTGTATGCCATTTCTGTTTTTTTCCCTGCTTATTTGATATGGCTTGACCTTTCAAAGTTAGTTTGGAAGCTTGCTACCTTTTCTGATTTCACAGCTTTTCTGAATGCTTGCTTTTACTTTAATGCTTGTAAGAAGTTCCATGAGCTACAAAGATTAAGTGGGGATGTAAATGTAAAAAAAAAAAAAAAACCAAACAACTAATAATTTACACAAAATATTATTTCTATATTTAAACAGCATTTTTAAGTTGTAACCAAAGACAAAGTATGCATAAGTCATGCAAAAATACTGTATTTGCATACATAAAAAGGAAATTGAACAAAAAGCCAGAAATGTATTAATGATTCTATGATTTAAAATATAACATATGGTTTACTATCTGCCAGTGTGGCCTTTATATTTTTACAGAGTTATACATACTATAAATCGTGTAACTGCTGGCTACCATAAAGCTGGATTAAAGCCAAAACAACATGGGCCAAACCCCAGAATCCAGTCTCTGGTTGATGACATCGAAGTTTTGTTTGGATAACAAAGAAATAGGGAGTAGGGACAAGTGTACCGGTATAATTCCAGACAGCTGTTGTTGAACTTGTTCTTGCAGATCTCTAAAGACAGAACTTCAAAATTTCCCAGGTAATATAGTAAGTGCTTTATTATCTTACTATTATAAAAATTGGGTTGAGGTTATTTTTTTTTTTTTTTTTTTTTTTTGTTTTGGGGTTGTTTGGGCTTTTCTTAATCTAATGTGAATCTTTGCAACCCTCATGTAAGTCCTTCTTGTTGCCCTATTTTATGTGATGGAAAACAGGCTATAGTATTCCCTTTTGCAACAAATTTGACTACGTAAACAGTGATCAAGATTCCAACCCCACTCTTTCTGCACTTCCTCATGCACCATGTTTTCCCCAGAAGTACTCTCAGATCTGAAACAGTATTACAGACAGGAAGAATGGTTTAGGGTATTCACATTAAGCGAAATTTCCTGTTCTACAAAGTCTTCTGCAACTTTGAAGAAATCAGACTGTCATTCTACCAAATGGGTATAAAGCTGCTGTTGTTCCAGGTTGTGTAGTCTGAGGTCTTTTTACACCAAACAGCTTCTTTTCAGCACAGAGGTTGTATGAATAGTACAATCAGGCTCTGATCTAGACAATCAACGACTTATGCAGTTCACTAGGTAAGAAAGGTGTCAAGAGTCTCTTTAAAGTTGAGCTGCACAATACATAGCCAAAACATATTTTCTAATAATTCTGGTCTTGTGTATATTAAGCAAAATATAACATGATTTAATTGAGGGAACTGGGAAAGAAATCCGCTAAAACCAGAGATTTCAATATACAAAAACAATGTTGACAAGACTAAAAATATTGCTTCAGCTAGATACTATATTCGCTTAAATTGTGTATGGAATTTTCAGATTTCCTGAATTAACACACAGAGCATACAATCTTTTCCAAATAGTATATATTTCCAAATAATAATAAACAAGTGTTTTGTTTCAAAAAGTAGTCCAAGTGGAAAACATAACATGATCAGGTAAAGCAGTTGTAGTCATGGCAGTCATAATTGCATAATGCATTTCACAGAAGCTTCTTCTCTTGCACCTTATTGTATTTTTCCATCAATTATTAAGTTTGAGGCCTAACCTCAAAAGCAAATGCCCTTGTCTTTACATGCACTTGAATTGTTACTGTCATTTAAAACTAATCAATGTTTTCTTTAGTACCATAATAGCTTATTTCCAAAGCACCTCTTTTAGAAAAATTTACTTGGTATTCTGGAAGGAAACATGTTTAACATTCTAGGAAAAGCTCCCAATAAAGAGAAAGAGGGCTTGATTCTTATCTCAATGTTTAGTGCAACTAAACTGCCTTCAAGAGCTTTAAAATTTGTGCACAAAGGGATTTGCTAGTAGATTATACCATGTGTTCATACATAATAGAAGAAAAAACCTTGCATTATATACCATCCTTATATCCCTAGAGAAAGGGCTGAGCATATAAATATAGGTTTTCATTAATATTAACAGGAAAACAAATGGTTAAAATTTTATTATTAACCAGTGTTTACATTCACATTCCTTGGAAATACGCCACTCCTGACTTGGATGTTCAACTGCAGAAAACTCATAGGACACCGTGGTCTCATTGAGTGGTGGAAAGCCCAAGCTGCTCCAGTAATGTCAATATATGCACTCAGAGTTCAGTTTGACACAAACAGGAATGTTCACACCACTTTCCTCTAGGAATATAAGGGAGGTTTCTAAATTAGTCTCTGTAGACTCCTTCAGAAGGAGGTCAGAGAAAAAAACTTAAGCAATATGAGTACCCCTAATGTCTCAAGATCTGCAGTTATTCAACAAAAGGAAGTCTTCATGAAGGAAAAACAAAGTTCATGCAAAACTCACAAGCAGGCTTTTTTTATTTCCAAATGTAAACATCTACTGCTTTAATAAGCAGATCAACTTCAGTTCAAGCTATGCCTGTACTTGAATACATCCAAACCCATTGATTCCAGGAGGGTAGCAAGTCTATCACTAGGATGAAAGTTATAAAATCAAGTTAAGCTCTTCTGTTTACATATGTTCTATAGGGGGTTATAATGATCGAACATTTGTAAACAGAAGAGTTATTACAACATCTATGATCAGAACTGAGAATTTGATCTAGTTTGTCCCATGCATCTTGTTTAGCTTCACAGTGATACCTGCCTGCTGTAACTCTGCAAAATATTTAGTCCATTTTATTTGGAATACAGCCTTGTGAAACCTTATGTTTATACTTCCAAACTCTCTACCTTTACCTTAATCTATGCACTGTTCTCAACTGAATGTTATTAATACTAATAGTGGTAGCAGGTGATTTGCTTTCCAATATTCGCCATGCAGAAGATGCAGAGTGGAGCTGCTCTTCAAAGGTTTGTAGCTTTGCAGCTTTGCAAATAGGTGTTAAAATCACACAAGGAGCTGGGTGCCTTAACTGACATACCTTCAGTGTACACTGAGTAACTGCATTCATGGATAAGTACAATCAGCAGTTGCAGAAGTGAAAGGCCTTGTGGGCAAACAATTGCCTGTTTAACATATACCAGGTAGAGGAGTGTGATCCTGTATTTCCTTTCTCCTCTACATACAATATATTTTTAAAAATCTGACTCTATTCCAAACATAATGAGCAAAACTGTCAAATTTAGAAGTAAGGATGCAGGCTTTTAATGACAAGGACAAGAAGTTATTCACATGACCAGGCAGTTCACAGGCAGAGTTGATAACCTATGGAAAGCGTATGGTTCAAAAATACGTGTATTTCAACATATGTGTATTTCCAAGCCTGGAAGCAAGGAACAGACATAAAACCAAATTAATCTCCCCCCCGCCCCCCCCCCCTCCCCCCCCCGGAGTTCCAATTAATAAAATAAGTTCAGCTGAGGAGCTGAGGAATACAGAGTGCCAAGCTTTACCAAAAGGAAGAAACAGAAATATAATTCCAAACATTGGACAGAGTAACTGTCCACAAAGTAATGCAATAACCTATGCCAAAGCATTTGCTACCAATTTATTTCCTGCTGAAGACTGAATAGACTGAAGTCTAGCTCCTTTGCTAAATTACATGTTTCAGAATTAATCCTGTAGCCTGCAGCAGGTAGCAGATGCTTTATAGGGTGACTTAGAACAGATAGTCACCCATTACTGCTCATTATTTAATAGCACTGCTTTAACTCTACTGTGATTGCATTCACTGCTGGGTAGTTGCTTTTATAGGCTCATGTTTTCACAGTTGCTTTCCAAGATTTCACACCTGATTCCAGAGTATTATTGCATTGACTCCAGTTGGCCTAGTGTACAAGCAGCAGCAGCTGGGAGAAATTTCCTGTACAATTTGTCCTAGATGGATTCACACGAAAACCATGAATTTCTTTTCTTACCAACTAGTTACCATGAGACCCCAGATACCAAATTGTGCATATGTTTTCAATACTATTCACTGTCAGTTATGTGCAGAACAAAAGGGAAATATGCAGCTTATGACCAGAAGTCAGAGTCAATGATATAACTCATTATTATGTAATGTATAAAATAATTCCATTTGCAAAGTTAAAAACATGCAAAACTCGTAATGTCTGGCAAAGTTTACCTGGTGCTAGCAGGAAGGACAGAGATGACAAATTTTCTTGTATTTCCTTATCTGGAAGTTGCAGAGAAATTGCCACACCATTGATATACAAACCTGAGGCAAAGTCTTAGAATTTACTTAATTTCTGCTGAACTTATTTTTTCTTTAACAAAATGAGACTTTTCTATTTTCAGTGATTCTTTATTTCTGTAAACATGATTTCCATTTGGTTTTTCTCTGTGTTTTTAGAGAAATGTTCAGAGAATGTCTATGGGAAAGCTTATCTATTTCAGTATTCAAGGAACTCACTGAATCCATTAAAGTTATTCCACATTTTTTCCATTATACCTGGCAACAGGTTTCGTTTCATATTTTTCTACATCATCAATAATCTGCTAAGGTAACAGCTCCCATGTTATATATAATACTATTGCCTGCATAAGCTTTAAATCATAGTTTTCAACTTTGCATTTTTCTCAGTTTATTGTATCTAAGTGATGATGATATGTAGCATCTATCGCTTATGGCATGTACTCTTACATTATAGAAATAAGTTCATCCCATGATTTCTTTTTATTAACCAAGATTGTTTTTCCAGGTGGTCTTGAAATAAGTATTTCATTAAGGACCATTAAGGAATTATATATAAACTCTTCACAGTCCTCATCATAAATCATAAGCATTTCATTCACAAGCAGCTATTAGTCTGAAATTTATTTTCCAGTTTTACTAAAAATCTTTTAAGAATATGTATTGAAAATCAAACCAAAACAAAAACCCTTTCATTTCCAAAAGAGAATTTTCAAAGTATATTAATTTAAAATAACCAAGAATTTACTTAGAGAGTTTAAATAACGTGATTAAAAAATGAACCCAAGGATTTTTCCATTCTTCATTCTGGCTAGAATAAAGGCAGCTCAAAATTATAGATTATTCCCTCTCTTTAAACAAGGTAGAAGGTGATGAAACAGTGCTGGGTAGATGCACAATAGTAATGGATTATGCAGATTTTTCTCTCCTGGATCACTGTTATGAATCTGATCCAAGATAGCAGTGATGAAATGTCACTGTCATTTTATGGCTTTTAGTGTGAAATCCTGACCCTGTGAGTTCAATGGCAAAACATTAGCAGTGCAAGGATTTTCACCTTTCTAGTCTCTAGGGTGCAAAAAGAATTAAAGTCTGACTCACCATTCACTGACGTTAATGGGAGTTATACTAAGTTCAAGGTCCAGATTTTTAGAAGTCCTTAAATGTTGCTTTGCTCATGCTTTGAGCATAAGAGCTATGTTCTTCAGATGATTCAAACACTTAAAACTGTAGTGTTAAAACCATAAGCTTTCATCTTTAAAGTGAAATATTCTGATGGGCAAGATAATATAGTGATGCTAAGTCATACACAGTGTCAAAACAACATCCACGTGTAGATGTGAATCTGCCATCACTCCTGTTGTCCACCTCTATGTTTAGCTAACAGCACTTCTAACTCACACCCCACTTCCAACCATTTCTCTTTCCTCTTCTACAATATAAGAAGATCTAAGGGAGAAGATTTAAGTCCTAAAGGCTTCTCTGCTACAGCTGTGCAGGTATCATGCCCTGCAGTGTTTTCCTCTCTGGACAGGAAAATGCCAAGTGGGCATTCTCAGAGGGTTGTGATTGGGAAGTAGTCCTATAGTGAGGTGTTAAATGATGTTGCTCACCCAGAGTGTAAGTTATATCTGGACCAGCATGGGCTCCCTCTTAGCACACTGAGAGAGCTGAGTGCCTTAGAGGTGATTCACAAAAGCTGCCTGCTGCCCCACCCAGTGTCAGCAAAGGTCCAAACGTTGCCTAAAGCACATCAGTGAGAAAACACTGAGGAAAGAAACAAGCCTTTAAATCAAGTTCTTTTCAGCAGCACAAAAGACTCAGCCAAGTGGAAGCCATAGTCTGAGATATACTTATGAACAGAGATCAATTTTTAAAACTGTGATGGGAGAATCTGTTGCTAATTGCTCTGCTAAACATGATGTAAAGCTATCTTTTTATCTAGAGATTATATTGGCCAGAGGAAGTATAAGACACTGACTTTTGACCTTTGTTATCAGATGACATACTTCCCCTTGCTCTGCTCTCTGGATTATTCTGCTCCACTAGGCTAAGCCCTGGACAAGGGCTGCTTTCACCATATTTATTCACTCTCTCGCTTCTTTCTCTGAAAACAAAATCCTTGTCCCAGATGACAGGAGGTTCAAAACCTCTTGGACTACTATGTTTGTGGCCATCAAGAAATTTAGCATAAAATGTGTCTTCTAGTCTGCATTCTGTCTAGCCTGATTTATGGTCAATTCCCAGAAAGTTCACTACTACAGAATGTAAGGTCTCTGCTGTACAGGAATAGGTATCCTTTGTGTCAAAGCAAAACAGGAGAAGTCATCAAACACCCTTCCAGGAGTGATCAATTCAAACAAAATCTTTATCAATTCCTTAAATGCGGGCAGAGATGGGTTGTTATTTTGTTCAGCTTAGTAGCAGCTGTTTTGTAGAAAGGACATTACGAATCATTTAAACCAGCAGCTGCAGGACCCTAACTTTCAAATTTTGCAATTTTGCAGGCTTGAAAAGTTTTGATTCTGAAAAGGAAATAATATAATCTAAATGAGCTGTCAGATTTTGAGTGTTTATCCAAAATTAAAACAAAATCCCAATATTAAATGATTTGTTCTTTCCCTCCAAAAATATTAAGGTACACAAGTACAAAAATTATGTCCTGCTGTAACATATGCGTTCCAGACATATTTTACTTATACAAATGCACAGTTCAGGCCTCTGTCCCTAAAAGTATTTAGCTCTGCTGAAAACCACCCAGGAATTAAAGTGGATGAAAGCATGCTTGAGAAGTTGTTGGAGGTTTAATTACCTTTTCCTTTTTTCTCTTTAGTAGGAGTTCTGAATTCTGGAGGAGTAAAACTCCAGTCTCTACTGTATTGAAATGATATTTTTTTAGCACTCCAATCATTGCCTCTACTTGACTAAGACATTTCTGTGCTAAAGCAGGTGCATTTACTTTTCAAGTATTATTTTACTAATCAATTGAAAAATTACCTCCATGAATGACAGAAGTGCAGACCTTTGGAGTATTTCATTAAAAGGAGCAAACATTAATTACAAATCCAGCCCAACCTTTGCGGACATAAATTATGGGATGGATCTATTTTCTCCATGCTTAATTGCAAGCAGTGACTAGCTCTTTAAATTATTATCTCCAAGGCATGAATGAAATTAGAATGGATTTGATGATATTCTCAAGGCTTATTTGTATCTAAATAACTTGGCCATATACTGTCTGGTAATATAAGGAAAAGTAGATGCAATATCTTTGAGACTCTAAAGAGAGGTTAGGTTACCATGTAAAAATTGGGATTTGCAAAATGGAATTGGAACCTCAAAGTCTTTGCAGACAGGGTGTCTAGTTGCAGATTTAATAACAGGAGAGTTAATACTGTCCAAGTATTTTTTCTTCTGAAGTCTAAGATTTTTAGGTGTTCGTAGTTTTCTGAAGCATCTACATTTCAGGCAGAATTTTCCAGGCAGTATCTTTTCTGAAAAGTAATATTTACATTTCAAGAAAAAGAACTGTTTTTCTAGTGAAGTGGAACACCCTTCCCACAGAATTAAGAAGGTTGAAAATTTTGATTTTGGAGTAGCTACAATGCTGACATGTTTGCGTTCAAACTGAAAGCTGGCAGGGAAATAGATGAGTAAAGTGCCTTTAATTGGTCCATTGAAAACCAATTTTGAAATAGCCATGTTTGTTGATACAAAGTAGAATTTCAAAGACATTCAACAATGGTCAAATTTTCACGTGGTCTTTTCTCCTGACTAATAATGTTTTTACAGCATATTTTCTACTTGCCTTTTTGACTTTTTTAAATACCAAGAATCAGCAATTTTTTGTTTTGTTTCCTAAAACTCAGATGAACAGTTAGGCTATTTTTTAAAGGCCTTTGAATGTAGTTTAAATTGGAAACACTGAAAACAAATTTCCCAATTTTAAAACAAGTTTTACCTAATAAATGTCTTTTCTGAGTTCTACTTTACCTCTAACAGTTTTATAACTCCATCTGTTTTCCAAGAGAGAAGTATTCAATAGTTACCACTTATGATGGTATGACTTAAATTATTATCATATATTGAAACTCATTTCCAAATTCTAAACAAATGTTTGTTCAATACATGACAAAGAGATGGAGCAGAATAAAATTAAAAATTGAACATGCATAAAACAAACAAATGAACATGAAACTATCTGATAAGCCTCAGTATAAGGCAAAACTGATCTTGAAGTTTCTGAGCAATTCAGATATGGAGAACTTCCAGTCCTTTTCTGCTTAAAATAATTGAAGAATTCATTCCCACAGGAACTGAACAGCACTGTATACATGTAAAAAACAGAAAGTGTGGTTTATTATGACAAGTGAGGAATAGATGTAGACTGCAAGGGTTTTTCTTTTTTTAAAACACTGATGAAGACATAATTTTTTTTATTATTTTTATACATTTAATGATTTAGACTTTGCATTGGAAAAAAAGAAAGCAGTCTTCGTAAGAACTACGACCTTTATACACTACACAGAGTGTGCACAAAGGAATCCGAGCAAAGACTCTCAATGGGAACTGCCTGCCCCATATTTTTACTCTTCTTTTAGCAAAGATGTTAATCATTTGGCATTGCATACTTACAGAAAAATAATAATAAAATAGATAATGACTTGCTTGCAGCTCAATTTACTTGTGTCATGATATAATAAACACCAAGCTGAGTTTTCACAGTATTAATCATTAACCTAGGAGAGGACGTTCGCTTAAGACGCATTCCTGTTTCCTGAATACATTTGTAGATATTTTAACAGCAGTTTCAAATATGCTGAAGACAAAAACAAGCCCAAGTTCTCCTAGAAGCCAAACTCTTTTTCATCTTTTAACTTTTGAATATAAAGTTAACATCCCTCTCCCCTGATAGAACAGTTTCTGAAACCTGAACAGCTGAAGAAAAGTTGAATTCTGGGAGGTACAGGGGAAGCCCAGCTCAGATTGAGAGCTTTATTTGTGCAAGACACTGAAACATGCAGGGCAGGGGTACATATAACTCAAAATATTCTGATATGGTACTGATATTTTTCCAGCTTTTCCTCTGTGACAGACTTCTCAGGCCCACAGCAAAATGTTTCTGGTACTGAGTGGAAGATTCTGCAACAACATTAGAAGACTACCTGGAAAAAAGAATCTATTCTACTGAAGGTTAGAGATTGGTTCAAAAAAATTCAGAAATAATTGGTCTAGCATAAAGAAGACTTCATGGGCTTAATATTGTGTCTTGTTTAGGGGACAGAAGAGTGAAAAATCCTACTTGCTTGGATTTTGTATTTATAATAAAGGTGGAATTTTGTATTTAAATTATTTGTGTTCCCTTTTTTCTCCATGATATTTCACCCTAACTTAAAAGTGAGGAGTTAAAGATTGATCTGCAGCTTGGGAAAAGCAGTCAAGCAGTGGACCACTGCAGACAGGGTGAAACCTTTAACCATATTGCCTGAGAAAGGCAGTACTTGGCAATCTATCCCTGGGAATGATAGTATCATAGGTAACCTATTTGCCCTGGAATCTAAACCAGAGCACCACATTTGAACCACCTGATCTAAAATTAAGGTAAATATGTTATGCGGATCTCCCCACTTACACAGGCCCGAGTGGAATGTCTTAATTTTAACAGACCTGGACAAATTTCTCACTCTTCTCAGTAACCCATTCAAAACAAAATTTGGTGACTTCTCTTCTTTTTTTTTTTTCCTCCCCCCTAAAACCATCCAATCCTAAAATCTCATTTAGATCTAGTCACTGAACACCACGTCCTTTGTTTTTCTTTAGAAAGATAAATATCACTAGCAATTATTGGTTTTAACACCTTGCAGGATATATATATACGAGGAAGAAACACCTTAGGCACTGCTTGAATTTAACACCATTGTAATTTATAGCATCTAGAAAGGCTGGAGTAGAGGAGGTAGGAAATTGTTTAAATGGGAGTTTTAAAAATTAAGATACTTTATTTATCAAGGGTTATGGAAAACATATGAAGGAGGAATATTATGTACCTTTAGTCAACAGATACATGGTTTTCCCTCTGAATACGAAACTGCAGAGAGACTTTGCTTCAAGTTGCAAAAATTGTCAATGGAAATATTGAGAAATCATAGAATCATAGAATAATTAGGGTTGGAAAGGACTTTAAGATCTTCTAGTTTCAACCCGCCTGCTAGGGGCAGGGACACCTCCCACTAAACCATGCCACCCAAGGCTATGTCCAATCCAGCCTTGAACACCACCAGCACTGGAGCATTCACAACTTCCCTGGGTAACCCATTCCAGTGCCTCACCAACCTTACAGTAAAGAATTTCTTCCTCATATCCAATCTAAACTTTCCCTGTTTAAGTTTGAACCCATTACCCCTTGTCCTCTCACTACAGTTCCTCATGAAAAGTCCCTCCCCAGCATCCCTATAGGCTCCCTTCAGATACTGGAAGGCTGCTATGAGGCCTCCACGCAGCCTTCTCTTCTCCAGGCTGAACAGCCCCAACTTTCTCAGCCTATCTTCATATGGGATCATAATTTCCATCTAAATATTAAACACTGGCTTATTAATGCCTGTTTTTTAGTCTAAATGTAGGCAAGTATTTATTCAGACATTGCTATGCACCAAAACAACATGCATTAATTATAGCTAAGAAAGAGTATGAGCAAATACTGCTCTGAGGCAGATCCTTAGTCACAAAGCGTACAGCACAGTTTCTCTGACCCATGGATGCTATGGTCCTTCTAACATGCATTTCATGGAGTGGGCTGTACCATATTAAACGGTACAATTCATAGAATCATAGAATAGTTAGGGTTGGAAAAGACCTTCATAGAAACCTTGTGCATGACACGTAGGACAACCACATAGCACTAATAACCTGTTTAAGTGCAACTCCTACATCAGGACTACAACATAAGTCCAAGTGACGGAAGGACCTAAGAGCACTTCCTTCCAGACTCTGGTACCAACATAGGCTATCCCCAAGTTCACAGAAGACAAGATCCCAAGGCAACCCAGTTTCAGTTCACTCCACATCCACGTGCCTGGAGACGGAGTACTGCATGGAAACAGCCCCTGTGACCACTAAGAGGACTGAGGCCAGTCAGCATTTGATGAGTAATGCCAATTTTTGTTTGCAGAAAAGATGAACTAGTATGGACCATCAAGGCCTGCATAGCTGGGTTGCACAGACCGGAGTGTGACCCTGTTCTGGAGTTCGAGGATTCCGGGTTGAGAGAAACACAATATAATAAAGAATCATAATGAATTTATTAATACAGGGAAAATACAGAGGTAACAAAAGATACAGTAAAGGATATTTCTGATGTTTGGTTATCTTACCAACCCCAAGGACCATGTAATGACAATCAGGAAACCAGCTCCAAAAAACATCATCACATTGCGAGGTGGCAGGCTCAACCTCAGCAGGTGTCCCCATGGAGGCAACATTGACCTGGGTGGTATGAGGTTCTGCCTCTCTGCATCGTGTGAGGCTCCAGCTTTTACACTAACAAAAATGAACACTCATTCTGAACGTAGGGGGCCAGCCTATATGGGAAGAAGTGGCCAGCAATATCTAGAAAGGTCTCCAGAGGCTGGGACTTTTCTGGGCAGTTCTAAAGCGGAACTTTCCAGGGAGGAACCAAAGTGGGACCTTCCAGGGAGCAGCCAAAGTGGACAAACAGTCCTTTTCTATCTTTGTGTGTTTCACCATGGTGCATTATCTATTGTCCCTGATGCAGATCCATGCTGTACAGGAATAGGAGGCCCCTGCAGAGAGCTGCCCAGAGTTTGTCTGTGCCCCTCAGGGCTGTGGTGTGTAGCCCATAGCTGTCACATGCTAGGATTGCAGCACATGGCTCACAGGAAAGCTGGTCACTCTCCTCACTGCTGGTCTATGCAGATAGAGTTACAGACACACAAAGATGACAAGGGTGTAAATGACTATCATGCTGGGGACCACAACACACAACACTACCTTCTTATAAGCTATGTACATAGTTCTCATTCTGTACTTCTTTCTTTTTCTCAGTTCAGCAAATTCTGAAATAACAAGAGTAGCATCAGTACAAGGGAGATGCGTCCATGTAGTGATTTTGAAATGAGTTGACTCCTGGCTGTGTCACCGGTCTACCTTACCTTCCTCCAACCTAGTTCGTTCTTGTTTTTTTTAAGCTGAAATCTGACATGGGGGAAAAATTATTATATCCATCTGAACCTTCCCAATCATCTAAACAATCATGTCACCTGTAAATTGTGAATAACCTTATTGCACATTGTTTAATTAATGTGGGTTAAACTCCTGAGGGATAAAGGCCCAGAGTGTTTCAAATAAGTTCTTGGTCTGTCTTTGACAGCGAAATACAAATAACAATTTATTTTGGCCAAAACAACCAATTCCAGGTGAATTTATGTCCTTAATGGGAGAGCTGCCATGACAAACAAGAAGGGGATGTAGCTACACAATTCAGTGCATTCTAGTCAAAAGTGAAATATCTTAAATCAAATGTTTCAGTAGGCTTAAAGGTTCCTGCTAACCCTGCTCTATTAAATCTTCATAATAACATGACAAGCTAGAATTCGTGTCTTCTACTTCATTAAAAAGAGGGCAACCACTACAATAAAATAAAATTGAGAAATAAAATTTACCTTGGATCAGTTTCATGTAAACATAAAAAAATCAACTTCTCAGAACTCACATGAAAAACATAATGTAGTTAATATTAAATACAATGATTATGCAACCTATTACTTTTACAGTTTGTGCTTCTGTGTCCTTGATTTCAGCCCTGTTTTGCTTATGATTAATGAATGACTAACCTTCAGTACTCTCATTTATTTCATACCTCATTATGAATTTGAAAATGTCAGTTTGTTATTTGAAAATAACAAAACATAAATGGAAATTGAATAATGTTCATAAATGCAACTGACACCTTTATAAAAAAATTCCCAGGGACGAGTATTGTGTCTTGTTTTCGTAGTTCACATTTTTTGACTGGTTTTGATATAACTTTGAAGGGTGTAGATAACTTGTTCCCATAAAACAACAGATTAAATTTCTGTATGTGATTTCTAAGAACATCAGGAGTGTCATTGCACTCCCTACACAGTTACATTTACACACAGATCCTAGAATAGCACCTGGTATGCTTAACTGTTTTCTATTTTAACTTGTCAAGGTCTTATGCTGTAATTTCCCATGACTTTTTATCTGTTTTGCTTGGAATTTTTTACCAAGGTTTGATACTTTATGATGTTATGTGATTATACTGTTAACATTCAGGTAGGGACAAAATCTAGGCTAGAAAAAATGATGGGATTTTGTGTATATTAAGCTCATAATTGCTAAAGCAAAACCACTAACTTACTTATACTAAACCCAAAGTTTCACACCAACATTTCACAGTACTACATTGCTGTTGTTATATTCTTTTTACATTTTGATAATTACTTGCAATTACAGAATATGGTAATTGCAAAATTCTTTTTTAAGCAGGAAAATAGGCCTGGGTGACCTCAGGGTGAAATCATATTCTGTGGAGCACTCAAAGGCATACCAAGAAGTCCACCTTTTCTCTCAGTTTACTGGAGGTAAATACTTAAATCACTTGGGCACCACTGTCAGAAGATGACAGTCACCAACTATAAAAGAACACCTGTGATAAACTGATAGCTTGAGGAGTAGATTATGGTATCTAGGGAAGCTCAGGGTAACTCCATTCAAAAGTGTCACTATCACAGCTGGCAAGCTACCCTGGGCAAGTTGCTAGTGGCACAGAAATCTTCCTTTGGACATAGGGCAATCAATGCTACTCACAGTGTTCACCTCTGTGACTATGCAAGAACAGGGCCTGCGCTGTTTACAGAACAATAGCCTGTGAGGCTGTGAATAGATTGAGCTACATTCCAGATTATATAGACATGCCCAGGCTAACTTGGACAAAACTGGACAGTTTGGTGATTTCTGGTACTGTAGGTGGAGCTGCATATACTTCAGTGTGGGCTAATACAGTCCATCCAGAAGACTGTGCAGTCTGCTCTTCTCTCATGGCTTTAGCAATCCTGTCTACAGGAACAAGTTGGGTTTAAAGTTCTGCAAAAGAGACTTCACTGCATAAGGGCGTTACCTCTAAAGCCCCAGTGACAGCTGCACCCAGCTGCTTCTCAGAGGATAATCTGTCTCTATGCCTTACCCTTTTTGATTTCTGACTCATAATGTGTAAGCAGCAGCACTCACAACTACTATTTTTTGTCCTGTCTTATTTGCAGCTGGGTTATGGCTGTGAGGTTTATTCAGGTGAGGTTTATTCAGGTTGGATGCTGAGGCTACATTTGACTGAGAGTAGACCACAGTCCATGGAGTTTATCAACAGAAATGGAAAAATCAACCCCTACTGATTGCATATTACTTCATTCTGTACAATACACATGGCTGTTTGTGGTGCCACATTCAATAGCTTAAATGTTGTGCCGTTTGTAACTGAGCATGGTTAGTAACTGCAGGCTGACCTTCAGTTTTGCCTTTGCTTAATATTGTAGCTTTATGTTTTACCCCAATTTGCTCAGAACTCTTTGTACCATGGATTATTAATCTATAACTAAATATTATCCTTGGTGTTCATCTAGATGGCAGTATTTGGAACTAATGCAAATCAATTATCTTTGAATTTTGTAAGCAGCTTCATTACAGGCTTTTACTCTTACAATTTCAGTGAAAAGCACAAGAAAAAAAGTAACTGTTTACTTAGGCTCATTGTTTTGAATCACATCCCACCTATGATGCACTTTAAGATCAGTGAACAGTTTGTCCTTAAAATTAACAGAACCAAATACCCCCATCAATGCTGTACCCTTATTCCTAGCAAGCTCTATGTCAGTTTTCAGTGTGAATAAAGAAGAGAACATCTTTCCATGACAAATGTAACGAGGTAATAATAGATGATAAATCTGACATGAGTTAGGAAGTATTTGGGGGTAACGGGGAGGGAGGGAAGAATAAAAAAAAGAGAAAACCAACCACACAATCTATGATTCTAACTTCCTGAAGATAAAAGAAGAACAGATTTTGTGGTGGACATGGCATAATCATAGAATAAATGGGTGGTTTGAATGGGTTAGAAGGGACCTTAAAAAGAGAATCATAGAATCATGGAATGGTTAGGGTTGCAAAGGACCTTAAAGACCATCCAGTTCCAACCCCCTGACATGGGCAGGGGCACCTTCTACTAGACCAAGCTACTCAAAGTCCCATCCAACCTGGCCTTGAATGTTGCCAGGGATGGTGCAGCTTCTCTGGGCAACCTGTGCCATTGTCTCACCATTCTCATAGTAAAGAATTTTTTCCTAATATCTAACCTAAATCTACAGTTGAAAGCCATTCCTCTTTGTTCAGTCACTACATACCCTTGCAAAAACTCCCTCTCCAAATTTCTTGTTGGCCCCTTTAGTTAGCAGAAGCCTGCACTCAGGTCTTCCCAAAACCTTCTCTTCTCTAGGCTGATGGCTTCCCACCAGCTTTTCAACTGCACCACACAGCTTGGTGTCATCAGCAAACTTGCTGAGGGTGCACTAGATCCCACTGTCCATGTTGCCAACAAACAGTGCCGATCCTAACACTGACCCCTAAAGAGCACTACTTGTCACTTGTCTCCACTTGGATATTGAGCTGTTGACTGCAACTGTTTGAGTGCAACCATCCAGCTAATTCCTTATCCACCGAGCAGTCCATCCATCAGATACATGTCTCTCCAATTTAGAGACAAGGATTTTGTGTGGGACAGTATCAGCAATCAGAGAAAACTACACAAAGCCGGTCTGAGTATATTACTACAATGAGTATTACCTTCAGTATAGACAGATCAAACACAAAACATGTATACTGTGGGAGAACTGAAGTTACATAAGGTAAGGATGGCTTATCAGTAATAATTTAGTCTTTAATAAGTGGTTTCCTATTTAAGCAATGAGAGCATTTAGTCTCCTTACTTTACCAGAATGAGAGTTTACTTCTTGAGGAAAATGCTTAGAGATAGCTAAAACCAGCCTGAAACTTAATAGGTGTTATTTTCGATACTTGAAACACAACTATTTCAAGGTATCACTTATTAATTTTTATTATAAAAATACCAAGAAGTACCTTAAGGAACTACTCAGTCTTCATTTTGACTCAAAACAATCTAGATGGCTTAACTGGATGTTTATACTAGATTTTTTGTAAAATATTTTAAACCAGAACATATGGTAAAGCATTAAAATAGCCTAGCATTTATACAAAGTATTTTGAGGTACCTATTCTCCCACATCCTGGGAAAAGCAAATACAATCAGGTAATTCTATTGTTTTCAAATCCCAAGAGAATGTAAACAAGTCTCCTCAGACTATCAAGAGCACTACATGTTTTTGCTTCACTGTTAACATACCAAACATGATTTTCCCCAAGCATTCTTAAAAAGAAATCTTCCCATGTTATATTTCCCCTGTAGAAAAGCATGTGTATAAAGCTAGTGAGAAGGGAATATTGTTATTTTCAAATGATAATGTAACACAGTAGCAATATGACACTGGATTACTGGGATATTTCTTCCAAACTGCACTTACTACGGTCACCCAAAACACATAGCATAAAAAAGCAGCATTCAAGAAAAATAATCCATTTATCATCATCTGAAAACATGAAATGCAAAATAAAGTCCAAAAGAATCCTAACTCCCACCTTGACTTTCCTACTTTTATCTCTGCCATGGACAGTGACTCATGCAGATACCATGCCAGAAAGCCTCTATCACTTAACAGTGCCTGTTTTCAGCCGTAGGAAAGGGTGCATTAACTATTTTAACACAAGCTTGAAATTTATGAGCTCCTCAGGGGAGCGGTGGCAGTATCCTAACTCCTGTATTTTTTCATGGTTACTGAACAGACTAGATTTTATGCCTGCTTCCTACAGGTATTGTGAACTGCACAGAAATTGACTTTTAGGAAATATATTCCTCTGTATTCCAAAAACCAACAGTGCTTTTATTTGCAGGTAGTTGACATATCTAGTTACACAAGAAAGACTAAAACACATGAATTTAGAGAGGAAGGAGAGGAAGAGGGAGAAGGGAACCACGTTTCATGGAGCACAATATTCAGAAATCTCGAGTGGGTGTTTGCCTCTGGATTGACATTGATCAGACCACCAGGCCTGTGTCTCTCCCAGCTCTACCATAAGATGGCATTCAGCTATCACTAACTCTGAATATAGAGCTACAGAGTAAATTAGGTAAGAAAAGACCTTTAAGATCACCAAGCCCAACCATTAACCTAGGACTGCTAAGTCCACCACTAAACCATGACACTGAAGTCATCATCTATACAGTTTTTGAACACTTCCAGGGATGGTGATTCCACCATTTCCCTGGGCAGCCTGTTCCAATGCCTGATCACCCTTTCTATGAAGAAATTGTTCTAATATCAAATCTCAACCTCCTCTGGCACAGCTTGAGGCCGTTATCTCTTGTCCTATTGCTTGTCACTTGGGAGAAGAGACGGGCCCCCAGCTCACTACAGCCTCCTTTCAGGTCGCTGTAGAGAGTGGTAATGTCTTCCCTGTGCCTTCTTTTCTCCAGACAAACCAACCCCAGTTTACTGAGCTGCTTCTCATCACACTTGTGCTTTGGAAACTTCACCAGCTCTGTTGCCCTTCTCTGGACTTGCTGAAGCACTTCAATGTTTTTCTGTCATGGTTTAAGCCCAGCTGGTAACTCAGAACCATGCAGACACTCCCTCGCTCCCCCCAACTTCCTCCAACCCACTCCCAGAGGGATAGGGAGGAGAATCAAAAGAATGTAACCCCACAGGTTGAGATAAGAATAGTCCAGTAACTAAGGTATAACACAAAACCACTGCTGCTACCACCAATTATCATAATGATAAGGGCAATAGCAAGGGAAGGGAATACAACTGCTCGCCACCCACCCACCAATATCCAGCCTTACCTGAGCAGTGGTCTAGCCGTTCCAGGTAACTGTCCCCAGTTTATATAATGAACATGACATGTTGTGTTATGGAATACCCCTTTTGCTAGTTTGTGTTACGTGTCCTGTCTCTGCTTCTCCAGAATTTCCCTTCTCCCTGGCAGAGCATGAGACTCAAAAAGTCCTTGGTCAGAGTAAACATTACTGAGTAGCAACTAAAAACATTGGTGTTACCAGTGTTGTTCCCAGGCTGAAAGTCAAAACCACAGCACTGCACCAGCTTCTAAGAAGGAGAAAAATGACTACTAGTGCTGAACCCAGGACAGTATCCACCCCTTATTCCATACCATTCATGTCGTGCTCAGATCCCACATTTTTCAATATAGCATCACTCTTGTCTTTTTTATATATACATATATATATATATATATACACACACACATACACACACACACAGACAGACAGAGAGAGAGATATCATTCCTTAGCGCATGGACCAATCCCTATAAAGATGCTGAGTTCATCCAGTCCATGATGTCAGGTTCCATCTCTTGTAGCAGCCTTTCAGGGCAGGAGGGACAGTGTGCAGTGCTGGATTGTTTCCTGCTGATGACACTGTGGAACTTGTTTGGTCACTGCTGAGCTTGTCTGGTTTCGTAAAAGTTCATTCTTTGTTGGGATGATGGTCAGAGCAAAGTCAGGGCCATTCACTGGCCACCTAAAGACATCTAGTTGGTGGGCTATAAAAGTGCTACATAGCAGGCAACAGCATACAATTGAGTTCACTGGCTGTTTTCCCCTAAAATCAAATCCCCTTGAGGTACACATCAGACTTCCCCATCCTCCTACATTAGCCACCAAGTATACCCGGGTCCCTGAGCAAAAGCAATCTCACGAGTGGGTTTGCCTTTACCTGAAGCAGGAATAACCCACACTGTCTTCCCCAGCAAATTCTTTATGTGCACCACAGGAACTTTATCCTCTTCTACATTATGTAAAAGTTCTGACTGGGCTGGGCCAGCCCTGTTGGCAGATCCTCTGGGGTTGACTAACAAGGTGGCTTTTAGGAAATGTGTATCCCAATGTTTCAAAGTCCCACCACCCATTGCTCTCAGTGTAGCTTTTAACAGCCCATTGTACCATTCGATTTTCCCAGAGGCTGGTGCATGGTAGGGGATGTGATATATCCACTCAGTTCCATACTCTTTGGCCCAAGTGTCTATAATGTTGTTCTGGAAATGAGTCCCATTGTCTCACTCACTTCTCTCTGGGGTGCCATGTCGCCACAATATTTCTTTCTTATGGCCTGTTCCTTGAGAGCACTATTCTCAAGGATAGTGTTCCAGGCAGTGGCATGCGGGACAGCGTGTTTCCAGCTATCCGATGGTTGTTTCCACCGTGGTAAGCACATGGCGCTTGCCTTGGCAGGTTGGTGGGAGTGTGATATAGTCAATCTGCCAGGCCTCCCCATACTTGTACTTCAGCCATCGTTCTCCATATGAGAGAGGCTTTAACCGTTTAGCTTGCTTAATTGCAGCACATATTTCACAGTCATGAATAACCTGGGCAATAGTGTCCATTGTTAAGTCCACCCCTTGATCACGAGCCCATCTGTATGTTACATCTCTGTCCTGATGGCCTGAAGTGTCATGGGCCCACCAGGCCAAAAGTAATTCACCCTTATGTTGCCAATCTAAGTCCATCTGAGCCACTTCAATCTTAGCAGCTTTATCCACTTGTTGGTTGTTCTGGTGTTCCTCAGTGGCCCGACTCTTGGGTACATGAGCAGTTACACGGCATACCTTCACCACCAGGTTCTGCACCCAGGCAGCGATATCTTGCCACAGTGCAGCAGCCCAGATGGGTTTACCTCTGCGTTGCCAGTTGCTTTGTTTCCATTGCTGTGACAACCCCCACAGGGCATTTGCAACCATCCATGAGTCAGTATAGAGATAAAGTACTGGCCACTTTTCTCATCCAGCAATGTCGAAGGCCAGCTGCATGGCTTTCACCTCAGCAAACTGACTTGATTCACCCTGTCCTTCAGCAGTTTTCTGCAACTTGTCGTGAAGGACTCTATACAGCTGCCATCCATCTCAAATGCTTTCCCACAATACGGCAGGACCCATCAGTAAACAGAGCATACTGCTTTTCACTTTTTGACAGCTTATTATATGGTGGGGGCTCTTCAGCATGCATCACCTTCACCTCTGGTGGCATTCCAAAATCTTTGCCCTCTGGCCAGTCCATGATGACTTCTAGAATTCCTGGATGACTGGGATTTCCTATTTGAGCTCGCTGTGTAATTAGTGCAGCCCACTTACTCCATAGGCATTGCAGAAACATGGTGGGATGGGTCCTATGACTGGTGTGTTGGAATGGAAGGTTATAGACTCTTTAGGAAAGACAGGCTCTGTAGGAGGTGAGGGGGAGTTGCTAGTTATGTTAGGGATAGGCTGGAGAGAATGGAACTCTGCCTGGGGACAGGTGAGCAGTCGACAGAAAGTTTGTGGGTCAGGGTTAAAGGGAGAACAGCGATGGGAGACATTATTGTGGGGATCTGTTACAGATCGCCTGGTCAAGAGGACTTTGTGGATGAAGTGCTCTATAGACAGATAGGAACAGCCTCACGCTCACAGGCCCTTGTCCTCATGCGGGACTTCAACCGCCTTGATATTGGTTGGAGGGATGGTACGGCCCCGCACAAGCAATCCAGGAAGTTCCTCAATTGTGTGGAAGACAGCTTCCTTTGCAAGTCACTTAAGTCTTGTAGACGGGGATTAGTCTTTATCACAGGAGATGGAGTGAAATCAGCTCTTCCACTCCATCTGTGAAGCTGCTCACCAGAGACTGAAGCCACAGATTTCTTGGAATGATCATCCTTGACCTCTGCTCTCTTCAATTCGTGCATCCGTTCCTCCAGAGCTGAGGTAGGCTTACCATCCCACTTATAGAATCATAGAATAGTTAGGGTTGGAAAGGACCTTAAGATCATCCAGTTCCAACCCCCTGGCCAGGGGCAGGAACATCTCCCACTAAACCATGTCACCCAAGGCTCTGTCCAACCCAGCCTTGAACACTGCCAGTGATGGAGAATTCACAACTTCCCTGGGTAACCCATTCCAGTGCCTCACCAACCTTACAGTAAAGAATTTCTTACTCATATCCAATCTAAACTTCCCCTGTTTAAGTTTGAACCCATTACCCCTTGTCCTCTCACTACAGTCCCTCATGAAGAGTCCCTCCCCAGCATCCCTATAGGCTCCCTTCAGATATTGGAAGGCTGCTATAAGATCTCCACACAGCTTTCTCTTCACCAGGCTGAACAGACCCAACTTTCTCAGCCTATCTTCATGCGAGAGGTGCTCCAGTCCCCTGATCATCCTCGTGGCCTTCCTCTAGATTTGTTCCAACAGTTCCATGTCCTTTTTATGTTGAGGACACCAGAACTGCACACAATACTCCAAGTGAGGTCTCACAAGAGCAGAGTAGAGGAGCAGGATCACCTCCCTCGACCTGCTGGTCACACTCCTTTTGATGCAGCCCAGGATACAGTTGGCTTTCTGGGCTGCGAGCGCACACACTGCCGGCTCATATTCATTTTCTCATGGACCAACACCCCCAAGTCCTTCTCCGCAGGGCTGCTCTGAATCTCTTCTCTGCCCAACCTGTAGCTGTGCCTGGGATTGCTCCCAACCAGGTGTCAGACCTTGCACTTCTCATGATTAAACTTCATCAGGTTAACATCAGCCCACCTCACAAGCGTGTCAAGGTCCCTCTGCATGGCATTCCTTCCCTCCAACGTATCAACCGAACCACTCAGCTTGGTGTCATCGGCAAATTTGCTGAGGGCGCACTCAATCCCACTGTCCATGTCACTGACAAAGATGTTGAACAAGATGGATCCCAACACCAGTCCCTGAGGGACACCACTTGTTCCTGATCTCCAGCTGCGCATTGAGCCATTGAGCACAGCCCTTTGCTTGTGGCCATCCAGCCAGTTCTTTATCCACCCAGTGGTCCACCGATCAAATTGATGTCTCTCCAACTTAGAGACAAGGATGTCATGTGAGACAGTGTGAAATGCTTTGCACAAGTCCAGGTAGGTGACATCAACTGCTCTACCCCTATCCATCAGTTCCGTAGCCCCATCATAGAAGGCCACCAGATTGGTCAGGCAGGATTTCCCCTTAATGAAGCCATGCTGGCTGTCACCAAGCACCTTGTTTTTCATGTGCCTCAGCATGCCTTCCAGGAGAATCTGTTCCAAGATTTAGCCAGGCACAGAGGTGAGGCTGACTGGTCTGTAGTTCCTTGGCTCATCCATTTTCCCCTTCTTGAAAATGGGGGTTATATTTCCCTTTTTCCAGTCATCGGGAACTTCACCTGACTGCCATGATTTTTCAAATATGATGGACAGTGGCTAAGCAACTTCATTTGCCAGCTCCTTCAGGACCTGCGGATGGATTTCATCAGGTCCCATGGACTTGTACACATTCAGGTTCCTAAGATGATCTCGAGCCAGATCCTCTCCTAAAGTGGGCCCAGGTCTTCATTCTCACAGTCCCTGCATCTCCCTTCCCAGACTTGGGTGCTATGGTCAGAGCATTTTCCAGGGAAGACTGAGGAAAAGAAGTCATTAAGAACCTCAGCCTTCTCCAAATCCGGGGCAGCCAGTTCTCCCGATAGCTTCTTGAGAAAGCCCACGTTGTCTCTAGTCTGTCTTTTATTTGCAATGTAACTATAGAATCCCTTCCTGTTACCCTTAACATCCCCAGACAAATTTAATTCTAAGTGGGCCTTAGCTTTCCTAACCTGGTCCCTAGCTTCCCAGACAACTTCCCTGCCTTCTTCCCAGGCTGCCTCTCCTTGCTTCCACCTTTTATAAGCTTCTTTTTTCCTTCGAATTTTCCTCAGCAGCTCCTTATCCATCCAAGGAGGTCTCCTGGCCCTCCTACAGCACTTCCTTCTAGTTGGGATGTATCGTTCCTGAGCTTGCAGCAGGTGATCCTTGAATATCAACCAAGAGCCTTGGGCCCCCCTGCCCTCTTGGGCTATATCCCATGGAACTTACTGAGCAGGTTCCTGAGGAGGCCAAAGTCTGCCCTCTTGAAGTCCAGGGCAGTGAGCTTGCTGCATACTCTTCTCACTGTCCTGAGGATCTTGAATTCAACCATCTCATGATTGCTGCAATCAAGGCTGCCCTGGAGTGTCAGATTTCCAACCAGCCCTTCCCTGTTGGTGAGCACGAGGTCAAGCATGGCACCTCTCCTTGTCGGCTCCTCTATTACTTGCTGGAGGAAGCTGTCTTCCACACAATTGAGGAACTTCCTGGATTGCTTGTGCGGGGCTGCACCATCCCTCCAACAGATATCAGGGTGGCTGAAGTCCAGCATGAGAACAAGGGCCTGCGAGCGTGAGGCTGTTCCTATCTGTCTATAGAGCGCTTCATCCACAGAGTCCTCTTGGTCAGGCGGTCTGTAACAGATCCCCACAGTAATGTCTCCCATTGCTGTTCTCCCTTAACCCTGACCCACAAACTCTCTGTCGACTGCTCACCTGTCCCCAGGCAGAGTTTCATACACTCCAGCCTATCCCTAACATAAATAGCAACTCCCCCTCACCTCCTACAGGGCCTGTCTTTCCTAAAGAGCCTGTAACCTTCCATTCCAACACACCAGTCATAGGACCCATCCCACCATGTTTCTGCGATGCCTATGATATCACACCCCCGGAGACATCCACACATCTCTAATTCCTCTTGTTTGTTCCCCATGCTACGGGCATTTGTATAGAGACATCTGAGCCAAGCTCCAGTTGAAGCCGGCACATTGGCTGGAGCAGCTGCAATATCTCTGCATTGCTCTGAACATTTGCTATAGGTGCTGGCAAGTGACTGGGTGTGTGTCGTGGTTTAAGACTAACTCACGCAGACTCTCTCTCTCTCACTCACTTCCCCCTCTTTCTTCCCCCTGCTCCTGGAGGGATGTGAAGGAGAATCGAAAAGAATGCAACTCCCACAGGTTGAGATAAGAACAGTTTAGTAACTAAAGTATAGCACAAACCACTACTGCTACCACCAATAATAATAATGACAAGAGAAATACAAGGAAAGAGTACAATTCTCACCACCTAATACCAAGCCCGACCAAGCAGTGCACCCCCACCCTTCCGGGTCCCTGCTCTCTGCTTTCCCTCCTGGGCATGATGTGCTGTGGTATGGAATAACCTCTTTTGGTCAGTTTGGGTCAGGTGTCCTGTCTCTGCTTCCTCCCGGCTCCCCTCCTCCTTGGCAGAGCATGAAACTCAGAAAGTCCTTGGCCAGACCAAAACATCCTAAGCCACAACTATAAACATCGGTGTTATCAGCGCTCTTCCCAGACTAAAAATTGAAAACACAGCACTGCACCAGCTACTACGAAGGAGAAAAAATGACTGCTGCTGCTGAACCCATGACAGTGTGTTGGTATGGAATGATACCCCTCTCCCCCAAAACATCTAGTTTAAAGCATCCTTGACCAATCTGGCAAGCCTCCTACCAAAACTGCTCTTCCCCTTCTTTGTCAGAACAGCTCCACCAGCCCCCAGTAGACCTGGCCTACTAAACTGAGTCCCATGTTCAAGGTACCCAAATCTCTGACTTTAGCACCGCCCTTCTAACCATTTATTAACCTGGCCAATCCTCCTAGCCTTTTTAAGGACCTCCCCTGTATCCTGGAGAATTGACAGAAAGACAGTCTGAGCTCCAGAGCCCCTAACCACCTCTCCCAGGGCTCTGTAGTCCTTCTTTATGTTCTCCAGGCTACTGCTATCTATATCACTAGCACCACATGGATCACTAGAAGTGGGTAATAGTCAGTGAGACCGACCAGAGCAGGCAGCTTCTCTGCAACACCCCTGATCCGAGCCCCTTGTAGGCAGCACACCTCCCTTGGACCTGTGTCAGGCCGACAGATGGGTGCCTCTGTTCCTTTCAGAGGAGAGTCCCCTACTACTACTGCCTGCTGTTTTTTCCTGGCAGCACCAGTAGAGATCTTTTTTACCAGTGGATCAGCCGGTTTTTCCTGGTGGGAGTGTGGTTCCTCATCAGCCCCCTGCAGGACAGCAAAGCGGTTCTGGGTAGGAACAACAGATTTAGGAGGAAGCCCCTTGCTTTTTATTGTTCTCTTCCTCCTTTTTTCGTTGTTTTTTTCTGTTACTGTTTTCCAGCTTCCTGGGTTAGCGGCCTCCTTTCCTGCATGAGCGTCAGCAGATGCTTGAGGCCCCTGCACAGCCTGGTCCTGGAGCAAGCATTGCTGCTTCCCCTCAGCTTCCCTGACACCTTTCAGCCCAGTTACAGCATCCTGCAGCTCAGCCACCTGCTGCAGGAGGACCTCAACCTGGGAGCACACAGTGCAACCCTGCCTATTGTGCACCCTCTCCTCAGGAGAGCAGGGCAGGCGCTCTCTACACCCCGAGCTCTGCACTGAATTCTCCCTTCTCATCCGCTCTGTCTGGGCACCTACGCTGGCCACTGCCAGGGCAGCCAGAGCAGAGCTCCCAGACCGAGCCCTGGTCATACGGCGAATGCTCACCATTCTGCTCACCATCCCGCTCGCCTGCATGTGTGAACTGCTGCACGAACTGCCTCGAACCTGCCCTGTTCACCGCGGCCCTGGTCACTTGCGCTCCCTGGGGCAGGTTTTTACCCACTCAGGTCTGGTGCCGCTCCTCCTGGTGCTGCCCCCTCTGAGTCAGCTGCTCACGTCTGCTGAGCTGCCTGCTCCTGGGCAAGCCCTGTCGAGGACTTGAGGCTCCCTCGGTGCGTGTTACTGCACCGAGTTGAAGCTCCTGGACGCTGAGCCTCCCCCAGATCAGATGCTGCAGGCATCCCTTCTCGAGACAGTCATCTCAGCAATGGGCTGTAAATGGCCGATGATGCCTGGGTTGAATCTGCCACCGCTCCTCCTGGCGCCACCCCCTCTGAGTCAGCTGCTCGCATCTGCTGAGCTGCCTTGTCTCTAAGTTGGAGAGACATCAATTTGATAGGTGGATAAAGAACTGGCTGGATGACTGCATGCAAAGAGTTGTGGTCAATGGCTCAATGTCCAGTTGGAGACCAGGAACAAGTGGTGTCCCTCAGGCATCAGTGTTGGGACCCATCTTGTTCACCATCTTTGTCGGTGACATGGTCAGTGGGATTGAGTGTACCCTCAGCAAGTTTGCCGATGACACCAAGCTGTGTGGTTTGGTTGATATGTTGGAGGGAAGGAATGCCATCCAGAGGGACCTTGACATGCTTGTGAGGTAGGCTGATGTTAACCTGATGAAGTTTAATCATGAGAAGTGCAAGGTCCTACACCTAGGTCGGAGCAATCCCAGGCACAGCTACAGGTTGGGCAGAGAAGAGATTCAGAGCAGCCCTGCGGAGAAGGACTTGGGGGTGTTGGTCCATGAGAAAATGAATATGAGCCGGCAGTGTGTGCGCTCGCAGCCCAGAAAGCCAACTGTATCCTGGGCTGCATCAAAAGGAGTGTGACCAGCAGGTCGAGGGAGGTGATCCTGCTCCTCTACTCTGCTCTTGTGAGACCTCACTTGGAGTATTGTGTGCAGTTCTGGTGTCCTCAACATAAAAAGGACATGGAACTGTTGGAACAAATCTAGAGGAGGGCCACGAGGATGATCAGGGGACTGGAGCACCTCTCGCATGAAGATAGGCTGAGAAAGTTGGGTCTGTTCAGCCTGGTGAAGAGAAAGCTGTGTGGAGACCTCATAGCAGCCTTCCAATATCTGAAGGGAGCCTATAGTGATGCTGGGGAGGGACTCTTCATTAGGGACTGTAATGAAAAAACAAGGGGTAACAGGTTCAAACTTAAACAGGGGAAGTTTAGATTGGATATGAGTAAGAAATTCTTTACTGTAAGGGTGGTGAGGCACTGGAATGGGTTACCCAGGGAAGTTGTGAATTCTCCATCGCTGGCAGTGTTGAAGGCTGGGTTGGACAGAGCCTTGGATGACATGGTTTAGTGGGAGGTGTCCCTGCCCCTGGCAGGGAGGTTGGAACTGGATGATCTTAAGGTCCTTTCCAACCCTAACTATTCTATGTTTCTATGAGTCTATGACTCACAGAAGGTGAAAATATCAATGTCATAAGAAAGAATGGCAAGACATGATAGAAGGAAGAATTCTGCCCTAAAGATCTACTAAAGCAAATTTGCCAGTGGTATAGCTTCAGGCCCAAGATCAAATCCGAATGTGTAAATTACTTTTTTGTCACTCTGAACTAATAGAGACACCTGCAAATCAGTGGGAGCTTAAGCTACTGTTCAGATGCTTGGATTCACTTTCATTCCTTTTTGAAGACTGACTTACCAGTGAGGATACAGTACACAGAGCTTTCAAAGAGGAGATCTTGGGGAAGGCAAAGTACTGGAACGTTTAGTACATTTTATAGATAGTTCTGGTATATAGGATGTGGATGTTGTGAGAGGCAAACAATGAGGTGACTGGCAGTTAAGAACTCTGAGCTGGAGCAAATGGGAAGGTAAAACAGAATCGAAATAGTGAGCCATCTGCTTTCTAATGAAAGCAGCTCTACTTGTCAGCAATGTCCAGAAAAAATGATTTCTTAGTTGGAGTGTATAACCGAGGGAAGTAGCTTTTTTGCTATATGAGGTAATACACTCAAATGATGTATGACTTAGAGAATAGTGTGGGTTAATGATCTTCAGCTGGATCAGGGAGTAAAACAAAGTAATTTCATAATACAGAACATGATGGATTAAATCATGTTAATACTGGGTATATACATTAAAGAAAATGATCTTTCTGGCATACTAAATGGAAAAATAAAAAGCACTTTTAGTAAGTTATATGATTAATTAGTCTGCCCTTTTATTTATGTACCATGATAAAGTAAAATGTACTTCTGGTTACCTCCCAGGCAATTATTTTAAAAGTTATATTGAATACACCAGCTTCATTGTATTGCACCAGTCCATCAGGAACTGCAAAGTAGGTCCCTGTCTTTGTTTTAAGTCAGTGGCATTTTTTCTCTCCCTTTCCTGTCCTCCTTGATGAAGGTTATTGAGGTTTGGTTTTGTATGTTTTTTAACTCACAGAAACATGAGTTTAAATGCAACATGTTGATATACTGAAATAATGTGAACATTTCTTTGTCTTGGGTACTATTAACTAGAGAGAATACAAAAAATTACAGAGTGCAAAGTTATAGCTCTGGTGAAATTCAGGCAATTATTTACAAATGAGAATGCAAATGCTCCAGAGTCTGAGCTTTTCCGTTTTCTGCCTTCACGACTTAGTTGTGTATTTTACAAATTTCCACCAAAGATTCAATCGCATCCATAAAGAAAGAAAGAAACTGGAAATGGATTTTCAAAGGAGACTTCAAATTCAAGTAAAAATCTCAAATTTCAGAAATAATGATACCTACAGAAGGAGGAACAATTTTTTTTTGAGAACTATGTCTCTTCCAGTCTCATTTTACACCCTTTTCAGTAATTATGCCAATAATGTAAGACACAGAATTTCCCCTAGTACCAAATTTGCCTGGAAGAAAAAAAAGCTATTGTTAGCACTGAATTTACGTCTTCCTTAACATCTTATGAGCCTGTAGAAATAGCTAAAATTCATGAGTTAATGAAAATTCCATTTCAATGGCCTTTTTTAAACCAAAACCAGAAAACCAAACCAAAACCAAAACCAACAGCAACAACAACAACCAAAAAAAAAAAAAACACCTCATAAAGTAAAAGCCCTGAAAAAAACCCCAAAACAAAACAAAACAAAACAAAAAAAAAAAAAAAAAAAAAAAACAAACAAAAAAAAAAAAGAGAGAGCTTTAGCAATCCATATTCTATGAAGAACAGAGTCGTACAATTCCCCTTCAAGCTGGATTGCCTTAGACAGATGTTCTGGACAATATGCTAAATCTGAAAGACCTAACATGGACAGTTTTCTAACGCTAAATTCAGAATTCAGGTGGGAATTGTCTTTGACAGTGAAACGTGCTTGCACAAAAGGCCCAGCATTTACATTGTCTTATTCTGTTCCACAGACTTGCACAAAACAGTGGGTCATGATTCTAAAACACAAGGTTGAAGAAAATGACTTTTAAAAAGAACCAGACAAGAATAATCTTTTTAAGCTAGTGCCAGACATTTGTCTACTAGAGCAAATGCATTAAATTTCTGCATGAAATCTTCCTGATGTTCTAGTTCTGGATTCTCTCACACAGAGTTCACCAGCTGACAGAGATTCAGTATATGCTGACTAATCTTTTATTTGCCTCGTCACTAATGCTTTCATCCAACTCTGGGTTTTTTGTAGTCTTGAATGCAATGTGAAATTAGTCTTTACTGGGAATTAATCATGGTAAATATAAATCTATATATTTTCAGTATTTATTGCATCTGTGAATTTTGTATTTACGTACTAGAAAAAGGAAATGCTCTGTCATCATGCTCCACAAAGGCACCTTCTATATCGTTCTGTGCTTTCCTCCTGTAGTGCTGTTCTATGTCTAGTTCTCATCACCATTCCAGGTACACAGTGCAGTTTGGACACCTCTCAAATTTCTTTAGTGTGGAAAGGTGCATATGAATTTTCCTCTTGGCAAAGGCATCTTGTTAGTCCCTTTCTTTTCTACAATCAATAGTTCCAAATATTATTCTGTACAACTTTTTCAAGTGGTCCTCCTTATTCTGAGGATCATAAAGGTATTAACCAAGCAGACTTTAACATGCTACTCAGTAGTATCATATCTGGACTACTTTTTGAAGTGAGCAGATTTATGACATTTGTTTTATTTTGCCAATTCTTTTAATGGTTGCTGAAATATTTTCAATCAGCTTTTCAGCCTAGAAATGCTCAATAGATACTGTCGAGAAATTCCAGACAGATGTGGAAAGAAACCTGACCACCTATTTACAACTAGTAAATTAAAACCGACTTTTTTAAGGCATGTGAATTTGTAGTTGCTAGTGAGACAACTGTAAGAATATAGATAATGGGTGAAATCTATCACAAAATTAAAGTGCATAAGCATAACTTCTTCTAAACATTGGTCTAAAATATTATTGAATTGATGCTCCATTTTAAACTTCGTAAGATATAACACCATGTAGAAGTGTGACTTTAAAATTTGTGTTTGCAAGTGCCTGTGATGTGGGTCAGGGGTTTTAGAAAATAGCAGGTTTTAAACTTAAAATTATATTAATTTATTTGCTGCAATAAAATTAGGTAGTTTAGTTATTGTTCAGACTGACTTGTTACATAAAAGAACAGCTTTATATTAGAAATAAAATAAAATTAAAAAAAGCTGCTGGGAGAAGCATTCGTGCCCTTCCACTCCACTACTGTTGGAAAGACTAAACTAGAAATGCAAGATATGTATGAAGAGTAATTTTGTCTCATTAAATGACAACACTAGTGGTTCCTCTTCATCTCCTTAATTCATTTTTTATAGTTTTTCTTGTCACATCCACTTGTTTTATGGCTTACTAACTTGCAAGTTATGGTCGTAATTTATGGTCAAAATTGAGTGGTGGCAAATCACAGAATATTTTCATTGATTACCCTAAATTGTCTAATCTCCTATATGTTTTTAGGAGTTGATTGGGTGGTATTTACTGATTGCCTTCATCTAATTTAAAAATCAATCAATAGCAACAATGAGAGGTGGTGGATAAATCGAGTCTAATGCAGCATAACTGCAGCAAATATCCATCAAAGGCTCATTCTCAATCAAATTTGCGGGAAGTTTTAATACATAAACCAAAATGTCTAAAAGCCTCACTTCTAGAGCCCATCATTTTAAGATTGTGCTCTGCAATGTGGCATCTTATTGCTCTTGTGCTGTCTGTTTAGGATGGTTTTCAACTGCTAAAATGGACATATTTCACTACAATAAAACTGTAGAAAACAAACAAACAAAAATGTCATCAGCTTTGGTTTAAAGGCACTTTGTTTCGTCTTCCTCAATATTATCTGTATATAATAACAGAAATTAACATAACATCAGCTTTCCATATAAACTGTGTGCATTTTCCCTGAGATAAACATTCTAGTATGTGTCTTGATAGGAGATGTGCTTTCTAAATTGAGAAATCAATTAATTAAAGTTGTTCCTAACCTTTTTTTTTTTTCAAGCATAAATAATTATGCTTTAAAAAGAAACTGGAAGGCAGTACTCTAATTTTTTGACACTATCAAGGCAAAGACGCCTCATGCAGCAAAGTAGAGCAGAGAAAAAATGCAAACCTTTTCTTTCCTAAGTGATGGCATTATAAAAGTAAAATGTTTCTTTACAATTTGTCATGATAAAACATAAAACACACACACAAATGTAATTTTTTCACTAGGCATAGGCCTCTAGTTTATATTAACTCAAACTAAGTTTTCTATAGGCACATAGGGTAGAAACTTACATAAATCGAGGTCAGAATTATGCCATCATATACAGCTCAATCATAGTTCAATAGCCTGGAAAAACAACTTAAAGCTGCCTCTATTCTTGAAATAATTTTAATTATTTCTTACTCAGAATCAGATATTTAGTACAAGAATTTCCTTGATAAATATTCTGTATACATAGCTAAGGAGATTCAGGTTATATTTCTTGACAGTGGGACACATGATGCAGTATCCGTCTTGGGAGGTTCTGCCTTGTGCCTTCAAGTATTCAACACATGACCAGTGAAGAAGAGAAACCTGGAGGATTTGGGCTTTTCTGTAATTTTGCAGTTATTTGATTTCAATTTGAGCTAAGGATGCTTATTAGTAGATATTGTTTTTTACTGTATTTAAATTCAAGAATACAAGATAATTAGTACAGCCATGGAACAAACTCTGAAGCATAGGTTGGATGAGGCTTTGAGCAACCTGGTCTACTGGAAGGTGTCCCTGCCCATGGCAGAGGAGCTGAAGCTAGATGATCCTTAAGGTCCCTTCCAACCTAAATCATCCTATGTTTCCATGAATACAGAACTGAATTTGACAAAAGATGTTCATTAAGGGGAACTTTGAAAGAGAAAGTACATACATACCTTCCTAAATATCAGAAAATGACAAGGGTTCTCAATTAACAGGAACACAGCTGCAGAAGTTGCACACACCAAGACCTGGGAATTCTTCGTGTTAACTTTACAGCTGACCACTCTCTGAATCACAACTGTGATTCTTAATTTTTACGTAAGTCAGATGAAAAGACAGAGAGAATCTTTATCATCATGTTTCCACAGTCATATTTTATTTAAAGTGTTAAGTATGCCTTATATTTGTAAGAGTTGTTCTTATTAATGTTATTTTCATGCCCTTTTATAATTTTGATTTCATCTGGGATTAAGAATTAAAATGGGACAATGCTGAGGTATTAAAACAGGGGCTTTCCACTCAAGTCTACTACATTTTCTCACCAAAATAAGTAAGGCATCTTGTGAAGTGGTTTTCTGTATTAAGAAAGAAAAGTCCAAGAGCTTTGGATGGTCCTGAATCTACTTGGATGAAAATTCCATGTTTTCATACTTATCTAAAGAAAGTACAATTTATTTGGCTACAATCCACAACTACTACAAACAAAACTGCAGATCAGTTGTACTAGATCAGGCAAGCACTACCACTGGCAAATAATTCTTCTGTTCTAATCAATTTTAAAGTGTCCTTTGTTGCTAAACACTCTTAAAAAATCTCTGGCCCAAGCAACAGATCACAGCACACATTACAAATATAAAAGACAAGCACCAAAGAGAAGCCTACCAGCAGCCTGCTGTTTATTAAAATTCTGACATTCTGAGATATCTTCTTGCCAAGGGCCCTCTTACAATGACATCTGTACACTTGTCATTACATTGCAGTTCACATTACTTACATAAACATGCCACAGGGAAACCATGACTGATATAATTTTTATAAGATTGAAAGGTAGCCATTGTGATCATTAAAACAAACCAGAGAAAGCCTTCCTGATGATGGAACAGATTCAGTTACTTCTTCCTTCTTTGTGGGTCATTAGTTAAAAAGGCAAAGGGGGAGGGGGAGGAGGGAGAGAAGGCCATATACTGCAGGTGTTTTATCCTTTGTAAGTAGACTGCACTGAGACAAATGATTCTAGCTGGCATTTTGTACACACCGGAGATTGCTTATCGATCCAGATCAGAATATTCAGGCTGGCCCCAGGGAAAAGGCAGAGTATTTTCTGAGGGAGTTAATAACCTGGCAGCTGAGCTGTCTTGTCCAATTCACTGAACCTAGGGCTCTAATCAGGCCAGAGTTTTTATTTTGAGAAATCTTGCCATATGTGTCTGCTAGCTGCCTTCCACTCTATTGGACCAGTGACAGTGATTGAAATGACAGCCTATAGATAGAGCCTAATCAAATTGTTTATTATCAGCCTAAATCAATATGTATAGATTGTTGAAACATCACTGTCATTCCATCGAAAAGTCATACTAATACTACATGCTGCAGGTGTAATACTTAAATGTATTTTTCCATCCTAAATTACATCTGAATTTAACAAAGTAAGAAAAAAGAAATATATAATGGTGTATGAGACAGTGAAAAATATACACGTTTACACATTTGCAATAAAATAACATTAAAGATTAATGTTAAAATGTCATGTTGTGCACCACTTAAATACATTATCATGTTCCCTATACAGAAGAGAGGCAACAGAGCTGTATAAAAGCAAAAAGGGATTGAAGAGAGAAGCATTCTGCCTTTTGGATAGAAAGGTTAAAATCTCACAAAGGTCTATGTAAGCATGTTCAAATTCCATTACACCTAAAAAGCAAGTTTTGAGACATCCAAACTACAGAGGTGAAACATACAGTAATATGAATTCCTTTGGTACTACACGAATAACCCTCACAAAAGCCTTCTAAAGAGCTTGGACCACGAAGTCTAACTATTTGATAGGGAGGCTAGCAGGCAAACAACTTATGTTCTGAATTTAGAAAAGACACTAATTGCAAGCACCTAAAGTGTAACCCAGGAGTTGATTTCATAGAAAAAGCTGTATCTTCTGAAGACTCTTGGATACCATTTTTGTGCAGTAAAGGTATAAATGCATTAAATGGAAAAAAGTAAAAAATATTTGGTAATATACAGTGAGTCAGATTCTACAGGCTTAATTAACATCTCAAGCAAAATTGTTCAAACACTAAAAAATGAACTGAAGAAGAGATATTCCTGAGAGCATGGCACACGATGGAAGTCACAGATTTGGGAGAGGGTCAGTAAACTTTTTGGCCCTGTGAAGCTCACCTGAGCAATATGCATGTGCAATTCTTCTCTAGTGGAACTGACCTGAAATTGTGGCCCAACAAGAGTCAACTGTGTAGTTTATAACTTTTGAAGTAGGTCTACTGGCAGAATTCTGCACTGCCCAACATGACCTGTGGAATAATTTATTGCCTTGCTCTTCAAAAAACTGTTTTAAAGTACCTTGGCAAGGTAAACAGGCCATAACCTTAGAGCAAGTTATACTTTTTGCCCTGAAGAATGGTGTAAAGTAACATTCAGGTTAATTAATCTTTCCAATGCAATACACTCCTGTTTCAATATCATTTACATTGTGTGATTATTGGGTTGAGTCAAACATATAACAACTTTAAGCATTACAACATATGTGTTAATAAAAATAATATTGCCTTATAGGTTGCACTGCTTTAAAGTGGTATGTTTTTCCTTGGATAAAATGTACTTTTCTTAGTGTGTGCTTTCAAAGCTCTCCAAACAGCAATTACCTTTGACTGGCTGATTCTAGGTATTTTCCTATTACATTCAAAATAAGAATTTCTTCATTGCCATTTTAAGAAATAAAGGTACTCATTCACCATAAAGCTTTAGCATGTAAGTCTCTCTAAGTTTTTGCTTAAGTCCCCGTGAGTCCGGAAAGCAGTTATGCAGATGCATATCCTTACGTTCTAAATTATTTTAGTGTGACCTTCCCTTGTCTTAAGTTTTGAACCCACTTGTGGCATACTCATGGCTAAGCATACAGTATGTATACAGGTGGCTGAGTTTGGTCCACAGCTGGCACAAACCCAAAATTTAACATTACTTTTAAGGTGTTTTGACTAAAATCCAGCAAAGCACTTAAGTCTACACGCAGTGCTGACTTAACTATCTCAGTTTATAGTTACACCGGCGCAATTTCCTAGCATTGATATAGTTCTGCTGGTATTTATCTTGGCATAACTTAGCAAGACACTTTTACAGAAATGAATGCCATTGAAAGCCATGGAAAGATAGGGCAAGCCTGCAAGAGATAATACCAAAATTGCATAAATTCAAAATGCAACAGCAGGAGGGGCATAAGAAATGGAAAATATCTAGTAAATGAAAATACTCTGCTGGCTTTCTTCAAATGCACAATGAAGCATTCTGGAGTTTTAGTCATTACTCTCTCTCTGAAGAGTTTACCGTGTTCCCTAAAGATGGAACACCTGCCTGGTGATGTATTTCATTCACACAGTAAGAACAGTATCAGTAGCTCCTTCACCCTTTTTGACGTAGGAGTTAGAAATGCTGCAGTGAATGAAGACAGAAAAATCGCATGATTTTCAGCACAGTGGTTCTGCCACTGTAGTTGAACACCGTTTTTGAAAACTGCATTTTCCTTCTTCATCAAAAATCTTCTTATAATGCTGAAAGAACATTGCTCCTTTTCTCTCCTCCTATATCAGCAATGGATAGGCATAGGCCTGCCAAACACAGTTTTCCCGAGAAGTGACTCACTAATTTTCTGGGTCTGTGACTTGAGACTGCAGTCATCTACTGTGCAGGCAGTACTAAGTCATTAGGTTTCCAAATGAAATGATAAGTGATTTAAATAGAGTGAATGCTAAATCACCTGAAAAATCAGAACTTTGGGGCTTTTTTTTGAACTGGGAATTTCCTGTGAAATATGTATCACTTTTTTAACTGGTGCTCATTTCAAGTTAAAGACAATTTTGGCTTTAATTTACACATGCAGGTTTGTGTATGAGACATACCCCTGTATCGAGCACAGTGAAACAAACTCACTGCTGATCACTAAATGCACCACCAGTTGACCACAAAACTTCCGATCTTCTCCAGTAATATTTGATACACACATTTGACACATATTTCTCAAGTATTGATGCAGAGATATTTTTTATGAAATTGTCACTTTAGCTTTTGTACCTTGAAGTCATTTGTTACCTACTTAAAATATCTGAAACTCTTTCTCAAACCTTTAAAACCTTCAACAGACCAATTTCTTAACACACTTTTGCCAATCTGTCAATTCATATGTGAATTCATTTCACAAATAGTAGCTCCTTCTGGAAAGCATGGGTAAAATGCTTGGTTTGTACCTTGTATGCTGTAAGACCCATTGAGCTGGATATGCTCTAACTGTTGAGTTGAAACATGGAAATCTCTTTTAGTTTCTGTTTGGCATGCAGTGAAATCCCTGTTACAGTCTTCTGTGTCTGTTGAGAATACATTATTTTTATGTTCTTTTTTTGCTTTTTTGTTAAATCTCAATGCAGCCAAATGACGCAAGAGAATGGAATGCAATTTTTTTTTCCTTTTCAAAGGAACTTCAAGGGAAGAGTTTGACTACAAATAACGGTGATAAAAATTAAGAAGAATGAAGACTTTACAATTATTTATAATGCATAATAGTGGTCAACAGTACCACTGCTATCCAGCTTTCCGATACATGTGTCTCAGTTATGGATATCAGATTGTAACAGGAAATACACCTAACAGCCTAGTACTACCTTGAGAAAGGACTGTGTTGAGGACCCTCCAATAAATCTAGTAAAAGTCTTAGTGCTTCGTTCGTTCCATTTCTCTAGGTCCATTCATTTTCTTTTTGATTATTTCTGTTACGGGCCTATTTGCTTTGTCTTTTCGTTAAATGGGGTGTAAAACTAAGCGCTACTGATACATATTCTACAGGTTTATCTGTTGCCTTTTGCCACCTTGCTTTGTACAAACAGCAAATGTATCAAGAGATCAGCAGCATACCAAATTCTCATACTATTCAAAGAACATAATGCTTCTAAATTAAATTCTTCAAGACAAAAAAAAAAAAAAAAAAAAAAGACAGTATTAGAGACACCAGTGCAAATCTTATCCTGCCTTCTTCCCCAAAAATATTCCAACTGTCAGACTGTTGCCATCTTCATTAAATGCATCGCTACCTATCAGCATGTGGGCATACTAAATGACAACATTAATCCCTATATACCTGCTCCTTAATTGTACTTGACTGTACAAAATAAAAATATTCTATTTAGTATACTTAATGATCTCTGCTATGCAGTAATTGTCGTAATTTTCTATGTAAAATAATAATTCCAAAATTAAGAATTTTAGTTTCCATTAATCCACTATCAGTTTTCATGCATACCATAAAAAATTTAACAACTTCCTTTTTTGTCATATGAATCATACAGCCAGTGACTCTAATATTAAGCAGATTTCTCTACTACCAACAACTGAAGCCCTATGCTGAACTATTTCTGGGGGTTTTTTTCAGTTGCATTGTGATGTTGCAAACTAAATCCAGTAATGTCACAGCAAGGCCTTACTATTCCAATAAGGGAAATATACTATAATATAGCCCCATGCCCCATAAAACCTTATACGTAGTACTGTTTCACTTCAGATGCACAAATAATTGATGTACTGTACAAATCAGGCCTGCAAATAGGTTTGCTTTCCAAACCGCTTCAAACTTCATTACATTTAATAGTTCCGTACCCGAATGCCAAGTCACTCGACAAAAATTCTGGCCAGATTTACATACTTAAAAAAAATAGTACTGAAACAGAGAAACATGAAACAGTGAAATACTAGAAAGTTCTAAATTCAAACTACACTTCAGCAGCATAAAGGGGGTTTAATCAACTGTGGTTGTGAAATCCTAGAAGAAAGAGTTTAAAAACTGATCCATTTCAACAGTGCTATGTCATGCTGCTAGGCTTAATTGCAGCACCTTGTCTCCATCAATTGCAAAAACACTCTCTGTGCTGTTTGCAGATAGTACTGGTAACCACTCTGCTGCATATGCTGTAGTCTGACTGTTGGGAGTTAAACATAGCAGAGATGACGTGATCCCCTGGACAGTCCAGATACACTTCTGGGCAGCTAATTCTATTTTACTTTAATTAAAGATACAGTGGTAGTATATGCTGATCTCATATGTTAAGATACATCTGTAGACACATAAATCAGTCCTAAGTTAGTATTAAAATCTTTTCTTTTGTACCAGAAGGAGGTGGGTACAACCTAAAAAGAGAGACTTCTGAAATACTGTGTGAAACTGTTGATACACACTGATGAGAAATCCCGGGATTTTGTCTGCAGAAAGAAAATTGTCTAAATTGTCTGGAAAAACTCATTGACCCAGTCAGATTGTGTGAAACTTGTGATCAAATACAGCCCCAGGCTCTCCTGCCTTATGCACTTGTGCACCTTGCTCAGAACACACAGCTCAATGAAAAAACCCCACTATTTTACTGAGATAAACACTACAATAGGATGGTGTTTGCAGAGGCATGTGTGAGTTGCTCTTCTTTAGCAATTTCAAAACATTACACTGAAGGTTTGTAAGGTGTAAATTTATAGACACTACATGCAAAGAATTTTAAGGTTTAGGTATTCAATTATTTTAAGTAGAACAATGAGTACATCAATGCTACAACAATACAAATTAATCAAACAAGAAAAAGTGAAGTAATTAAAGCTGAGCAGTGAGACCGATAAATTCACAGGTGGAGAAAACTTCTGGAATGCCTATTCAAGAGCCTGAGTAATTAGGGATAGCTTTAGAAAGATTAATATGCCTTTTATTGTATATCTATGAAATCTATTTCACTGAGAAATCAAACACATTGGGTTTGTGGCTCAATTTGGACAACTACAAAAACTTAGCAAAGATGGTCCTATGATTTAGGGCATGGAATAGGGGATAGAAAGCTTCTTGAATCGTATGATTACTTATTATTTCTTTGTCTTTTCAGTCACTAGATATCCTCAGATATTCTCATCTGTGGAATCCCAACTAAGCCTGTACTGAGTTCCACAAAGTGCTGGTTGTATGTGAGAGAATCTGAATTTCTGTGGTACCTATGAGACAAAGGTTAAGTTTAACCTTGTGAAGTTAGTACCTCCTCCAGAGAGTGTTTCAGATAATCTAGTTGAGATTTCCATTCCAGCAATTATCATACCTGTAGCGTATAACTACAAAATATATTTGCAACTCTCTGATAGGATTTAGGTAAAGTATCACATATGTAAGTATTTCAAATTAAAGTCAGTTTCAACTGTTTATCCTAATGTAGCACTGCAATTAGGAATGATCTTCACTTACGGCATTCTGACCAAACGTGAGTTGTCCTGGGTTTAGCTTAAACTAAGACGAGTCTAGGTCAATACTCCTTTGGAACAAACATGCATGATACAGAGCAGATGAACAGCAAGGAGATCACTGGGGTAACACAGAAGTGAGAGAATTTGGTGAAAACTTTAGATTGCTTCATTTTGCAAACCATTACATATTTTTACATTTTCATATCTTAAAATCATAAGGACAAATTTATAGACATGCATACTGTATTTGAACCATGTTGAGTAATTTTTTGTTGGAATTCTTTGGAACAGACATGGACCATAATAATGACAATGATGTGAGGTTAGTTGTTATGCTGAGCATATAGGGAAGTCTGTGTAATAATCTTATCCTGCTAAGCTCCAAAACATAAGTAATTTTTGTTGGAATTCTTTGGAATAGTCATGGACCATAATAATGTCAATGATGTGAGATCAGTTCTAACACTGAGCATATAGGGAAGTCTGTGCAATACCCTTATCCTGTGAAACCTCAAAACATTAAAAAAAAAAAAAAAAAGGAACTTCTCTGCCTTGACAGTAGTGTAATAAATTATTAGTCTCGGTTTCCAACCTATACCGTCCTCAATGTTGATGCCAAGCTGTACAGCTTGGCAAATCACATCTTACCTCTACGACAACTGTGGAACTGTTCTGTCTTTTGTCTCTGGAACTGTGTGTTGCTCATACTCTGTGCTTCCAATCTGGAAGCCTTAGGTGACACAGCGTAAGGTATTTTCTTGATGCCTGGGTACTGATAGTGAAGTTCCATTACCTTCTTGTATTTCTCTCCTAAGTCTGATGTTGTCACTTACAATATGTCTGATAATATTTTCAGTAGCCCTGGCATGCTGTTTACTGGAAGTCAAATTTTGCAAAAAACAGAACTTTCTGAACCTTTACCTTTTTTAATGTTTGCTAACTAATTAAGGTGGGCTATTATGGAGTATATGTCCCATGTGACAATGAGAAAATTAATTTCACTCTGTTCTTAGAAATGCAGAACTTCTATGCAGGAGAATAACATCAAAAATCACCATGAACTCTATGATTCTGAAAGAGAGATTAAAAAAAAGAACTCACAATAGAAAAGAAAAAAAAAAAAGGAAGAATATAAATCCTTCCATCTAGCTTTAACATATTCAAGGACAGCAATAAAGCATATTCTTAACCAAACTTTGATAAAGATTTACTTTGCAGTATTCCATGAAAGTATACACACATTCACACCATGTTAAAAATAAAAAAGTGAAAAGTAAAAAATGTAGCTACCAAACGAAGGTTATTTATGTTCAAACTGTACTGGAGAAATTAGTCAAGGGTAATTCATGCATGTGAAAATATGATTTCTAACACGGCCAAGGTCGATAAGACCTTAGGGAGTAAATGCTAAACATACAAATCAAAGATGCCTAGAGGCAGTTTTGAAGATGAGTGGGAAGGCTTTAGTAGTTTTAAAAAGCCTGTTAATAATCCAAATATATAAGCAATGATACAAGAAGATCAAATAACTTGTTTATGAAAGGAACCAACCACTGCTAGATATTTTTCTCTCCTTGGACTAGATTGCACAAGCCCAAAATGATTAATACACTTCTCTCCCACTTTCTTTTCTGTCCCACAATTCCTGACACACTTAAACCAGAGAAAGCAGTGGCACCTACCAGGCTGTATAAAGAGAGTTCAGATGGTTCATTAGGCTTTTGCTTGACTGCCAGATTCTACCCTGCCATTTGCCCTATGATAAGGTCCCATCCCACATTTATGGTAGGAATATAAACACGGAATTAAGTATCTGATTCTTTCTCCAACCTGAAAAATGAATGAAGACACCACCAGTCTAAATGAATCTGAGCTACTGAATTAGTTTATTTAATAATATTGTAAAGTAACCAAAGTACTTTTATAGGAATATTTCACCTTTTCCCAAGACGTCTGAAAAGAAATTAATGTTATATGAAAATGCATGTTGGGTACCTTTTTTTTTCTTCCATTTTCCCATGGTATACAAACAAAAGCAAATGGATTTCCCTTCCTCCCTCAAAAAAAAAAAAAAAAAGAAAAAAGGAAAATTGACAATTTTTCATTTTAAGCTCAGACCCTGAACTAAGACTTCTGATTAGCTGGATCCAGATACTCCTTTGGTTGCCACTGTTGTACTATCTAAACACCCCTAAAGTTTCAAGTTGTCATTTCAAAATGTTGGGTAAGTTGGAACATAAACATTTCTCACACAGCTTAGATATCTGGAATATACATCTAGTCAAAGATATCTGAAAACAAAGTGATTTTTAAAACAAATTTTTGAAGCAACTCAGTTTGAGTCATTAAAAATAACACAGTTTGATCAGCAAGGGTAGTAGTCATAAAAAAGTAAGTGCCATAGCCTCCTACTTATTTTCCCTACAGAGCCATGCATAAGACAATGAATTGAAGTTAATGAAGAGGAGGTTTTAAAAGTGCTCTTGCAAGTGCTGGGTAAGCTGCATAGAAAATACAGAAGGAAAATACAGTAAGACCCAATAACAGTTATTAGTTAATGGTTATCCTGGCATGTATCTTGTTAAAGAACTCATGGAAAGCCCACGGTCACAGCTGTCCAATACTTGTTGGGTGCCTTGACCCTTGACCTGTATACTGTTAATTCCTCACATAAAATGTCTCCTTCCCTCCTTTTCTCACTGCAGAGAAGGAAAAGAAGCTAAAACTTGGTTCTTCTTCCTTGAGATGAGTTGGTAAAGATCAAACAATATTTGCATGAGGTTTCCAGTGAAATTTTGCCGGACAATAAAGGGCTTTATGGGACTGTACTTGTTGGCTGAGTTTGGGAATCAGTTGAAGCCAGACTACAGCGACAACAGCAGCTGTTTTAAATTTTTTTTTTTTTTTTCTGATCTCAGCACAGCATTCAAGTAATTTGTTGCAAACTTAACTGGAGAAGCCAAGTATACAGCGTTGTGGAAATGAAATCCAAAAAACATAGTATTTCCGATTAGGAGACCTATTGCTTGTAAGCTTAAACCACTGTTAGCATTCCATTTTCTGGTTTGGTCACAGCACTCTTGTATTCTGATATATTTAACTTAAATCATAAAATCATAGAATCATAGAATAGTTAGGGTTGGAAAGGACCTTAAGATCACCCAGTTCCAACCTCCCTGCCATGGGCAAGGACACCTGACACAAATCCGTGTCACCCAAGGCTCTTCTCAACCTGGCCTTGAACACCACCAGGGCTGGAGCATTCACAACTTCCCTGGGTAACCCATTCCAGTGCCTCACCAACCTTACAGTAAAGAATTTCTTCCTCATATCCAATCTAAACTTCCCCTGTTTAAGTTTGAACCCATTACTCCTTGTTCTATCACTACAGTCCGTAATAAAGAGACCCTCCCCAGCATCCTTATAGGCCCCCTTCAGATACTGGAAGGCTGCTATGAGGTCTCTATGCAGCCTTCTCTTCACCAGGCTGAACAGACCCAACTTTCTCAGCCTGTCTTCATACGGGAGGTGCTCCAGTCCCCTGATCATCCTCGTGGTCTTCCTTTGGACTTGTTCCAACAGTTCCATTTTCTTTTTGTGTTGAGGACACCAGAACTGCACATAATACTCCAAGTGAGGTCTCAGGAGAGCAGAGTAGAGGGGCAGGATCACCTCCCTCGACCTGCTGGTCACGCTAATCACAAAAGTATTGTTTCACATGTACTTTTTTGGCTTTTTATAATGCATTCAAATATGTTCACAATGTTTTAGAACTACCACCAGATATTACTAGCAATAAAATCAGTTTCTAGTTTTTTTGTTTGTTAAAGTACAGTAAGGACTTCTGCCAGTTGATACATCTAGTTTGCTGAAACATTTTCCAGTTTTGATAGACTTTCCCATGAGCCATGCAAGGAGCACATTGTTCTCCACATATAGGTTAGAGGCTTATATGGGGCATCTTCTCTGGAGACATTTTTAATCCTACATTTATTCCTTAGCCTGGTTTTACTACTCCAACCTTCCAAATGGCTGGCAAAATCCACGTCACTATCTTGGATATGTGAACAATGAAGTGTTAAATTAGATGGTCCTAAATGCATATTTGATTGCCCAAAGAAACAAGTAGGAAGATGGGTATTTTCAAAGCATATTTATTGCCATGGTAGCTAATATGAAGTGTTTCAGAGTTACTTTAGGACGAATTCAGGACTAAAACAAGGAGAAAGAACTAAAAAATATGTAATAGCCTGTACCTTCTTTTCTTATTTAATATCAAAGTATATAAAATATTTTATATAAATAGGTAGGAGTAATAAATCCAAAAGGGTATGACCAATTAAAATGAACATTATTTTAGGAGATGAAGCAGATCAATTTAGATGATGTTTCAACCCATCTACAATAACTTATGGATCTGCCCCTAAATATTACAACAGTAGTCTTGACACTTTTGTTTTTTTTTTTTTTTTTTTTTTTCAATTCTAGACTTTAAAGACACTTTGCAGTTCAGGGGTACAGGGTAAGAGAAACTTTACTGCATGCTGCTTCTGGGTGATAGCACAACTGTTATCTGCACCAAAATGTCTATAATATTGTTTGGGTTTTCTAAAAGATGGAGTGAAGAATAACTACCTAATTATATGCACAAAGGCAATTTTAGCTAAGTAAAATACACTTATAATAACCAGAATTACTTTTGGACATGATTAGTAATAAATGTCCCTTACTCTATGAAAATGAGCCAGGAAATTTTAATTGACTGCAAGTATCCAAGGTTGCAATCTAACACATCATCTGAAAGATAGATTCATTGGGCACACACTTAACTACTATGTAACCTGCATTCTGTTGTACAAGATGGAATGATTTTGTTTTACATGACAGTTATTGGGCCTAATTCTACTAACAGTTATGCCAGTGAAAAATTTGGAACAAGTCCATTAAAGTCAACGGCTCTATGAAGTTGGAGCAAAATTACACTCAGACCCAACATGCAACTTCAGCATCTAGTAATAATAATTGGTATTACAAATCTACTAATAGATTTGTAATAGTAATCTAGTAATAATAGTTGCTAATACAAATTATGCCAGTTTCTGCTTTTCCAAGTGGGAACAAGTAGAATCATGCACCAGATATCACATAATTCTGAAAGATGCCTGCATTAAGCATTGGTCCTTCCGCAGAGACATGGGCCATATATCTTGTCTGACATGACACACAATGTGCTGAGACCAAACTGCATGCATGTATATTCCCTAGCACTTTGAGAGGCCACCAACATGAAAATGCAGAAATAAAATGAAGAGTTCAAAATGGGAATTTTATTATAACAGCTTTTACCTGCAAATTACTTATGAACTACAGGTTCTTTTCATTATTATCAGAAGTTTTGAGCCACTGTCTTTTATGTGGCTTGAGCTTATCTTTTCTTGTGAGTTCAGTGTTTGACACAGCTTTAGATCAGGCAGGACTTTGTCTTCTGTTTCCTGACAGGATTATCATCCTATACAGAAGCTTTCCTCCTAATATGGACATCTGCTTTTTCACTGTTTCTTTAAATTCAGAAGCTCCAGACCTTCCTGGGGACAGCAATACAGATCCAGCTTCACAAAGCGGGTCTGCTTCTGGGGTGCTTTCAAAGTGGATGCCCGAACTTGCAGCCTTTACTTCTCTGCAGTAGAAAATCTTTGTAGGATTTACTGAAATGGAGAATCACAGATTACAACTCAAGAAAAAAAAAAAGGCAGGCAATTAGCATGTGCTGCAGTGCAAAATGACAAACATTATTCACTGCCCACAGCCAGTATTCATGTTCTCCAAATACCAAATAGTAAAACTCAATAATAGGTACTCCGGTGCTCTACATTTTAGAAGCTTTCTTTTTATATCAGCCATTAACATTACGTATCTTTGTAATTTATGTATTGTAATACTCAAGTCAGAAGCCCAAATATATGAAAGAACTATAAAAGTACTAGTAAGTAAATTTTAAATTCAGCATCTGGTCAATTCTAGAAATGTAAGGTGGAGAGGTGGAGTCTGTTGTTATTTTCAACTGTTGTTCTAAAAATAGTCATTTTAATATATACTCAATTTGGAAGCTTTTGAACAGAACTGGATATGCCATGTTATTCATAATCTGTCTTGTGCAAATTGATCCAAGCATTAAGTCACTGCACAAGCCACTGTACTTAAGCGCAGCTATGGGCCAGAGACAGTGGAAGTAGAATGGAAGTAAAAAGGAAATGAGATGCTGTATCAAGATAGAAGCACATGGATTTGCTGCCTTGCTTCAGAAATGAGCTAAAATTATCATTATTTTCTTGGGAAATTCACATTCTGAAGTAAACAAACACAACCCAGTGACTCCTGTCCTCTCCCTTCTGTTGTTGGTGTTGCATTACCAAATACTGCTGGTTCTTGAGTGTTTATATTGTTAACAGTTGCTAACCAATATTTACAATGATGCATTTACAAGGATCACATATATATGAAAAATAGTGTTTCCTTCCCAATTCCACAAACGACCGGCTGACTTGAAAAAGTATGTTTCTATCTATTACAGCACATGTACAGGTTGATGGCTTTCAAATGATCCCACTTATGTTAGAACTGGTAAAGTGATATTTTATTATTGCATTGGAAACAAAATGTATTGAGACATTTCACATTGTTTTTCATTTTGCTTCTGCATCAATATTCTTTTAGCTTTGATTTATGCCATCTAACAATAAAAAGTTATCCAAAATAATTGTTGCACATTACATCCGTTACATTAACAATGATCTGTGTTTGGAAAATAAGATTGTTTTATGAATAAAATACATTGAGAAAATATAGCTGTCTCAACAGCAATTTTGTCAGTTAAAAATACAGCGATATAGCTTGAATTTCTACACTTCAGTGCATCTCATGAGGAGTGAAATGCTTATTTGATTGTTGCATGCATTATTCTCCAAATCTTCTTTTATATGCCTATTTCAAGTATTTGATTATTGCCTGGCTAATAATAGGTGCTTCTTCAGTCAAAGAACAGACTAGAGAACATAGTGTAAATTGTAGCATATAATTGTTCATTGACTGCCATTGAAATTGTTTAGCTACTACTGTTTGACAATCTTCCTCTGATGTTTGCAGCCACCGTTTCATGTAACAGCAACTAAAGCTATGGGAATCAGGAAAAAAATCATCTAGAGTTCAATCCTACCCCATTACTTTTTAACTGTACAGAATACTCCAGAGGGCAGGCAAGCCCACCTGGGGCCAGTGAAAAGAAATCACACCAGTCACTGATATACTGGGGGCAGGAGATGGGCGCTGAAAATGATGTGCACCTCCCAGCTTCACAGCACTGCCTAGCACAGCTCTTTCACTGTCTTTCCTTCTGCACCTTCACCTTGGCCACCACAGTAACCACAGAGACACATTTTGGCTGCATCATACATTGAACATGCACAGAACTGCATCTGAATTGAATCTGGAAGAAGCCAAGGAGGCTGGTAGCCAAAAACTATTTCTGAGCCTGTGTTATGGAGGAGAATCTTGAAAGCATGGCAGTTTGGCAAAACTGAGCAGTGAGGGGCCTCTGAGCGAACTACAAACGGATTAGCATTTTGCAGACACAAATAGACTGAAAAAAAAAAAAAAATCAAGAGCTGCCCAGAAAACAGCAAGGTATGAAAGAACTGAAGCAAGAAGTTACTCTTGGAGTCTGATGATTCTGTCTTTCAGCATGTTCAGAGATAAACTTCAAGCGAAAGGTAAATGGATAACCCTACTTTTGAACTGAGAAATATGTAGCTCATCCCCTAGCCTCCAAAGATTTTAAGATGTGATTGGATATGGATGTATGTAAATAAAAAGGAAGCATTTCAGCTACTCTTCTTCCTCTCTAGTGTCAACAAATACTTCAGAGCTAGACTGGAAACACCACTAGCTGGTCTCAGTGAGAAAGACTATACAGGGTATTGTGGGAGAGAAGAAAATGTGCGTCTTTACTTTTATGAGCAGCAACTCACATCCTGCACCATTTCTTCCTACCCCCAAACAGAACACTCCCAAATTACTGTGGGCAATTTTGCAATAAGCCATTTGTGTTATTCAACCCTTTAACACTTAGAGAAGCCTTTTTATCGAGCAACAATATAACAAGGAAAGTGCCAACGGATCCAAATGGGCTTGGGAATGATTTATTCATCCTAGGCTTCTAAGCCCCCTTTCCTCAGTATTAATACTAAGATTAATGTGTCCCATCAGTGTGCTGCCAACAGGAACTTTAATAAAAGCAAGAACAACTAGTTGCCTCAGCTTGCTTTCTACTTAAGGTTAGAGCATCATAAAACCAGTAGCCTACAAAGGCTTTCCCTTTAATTTACTTATTACTTTACAAAATGAGAGTAATTTCATTTAATTTAACGAAAACACACAGATTACAGGAACATAAGTACATCACTATCTAAAGTCATTCACTGGCCAGTTTTTTGAAAGGATAAATGTAATATATTTCCATATCTTTAAATGGTGCATATTCATCTTAAAATTTTTCTCAGTGTAGACAGATGTATTTGAACGTAACCACAACATGACACACACTATACTTAGGAAGATGCCAGATTAGTAACGAGTTAAACCCATAGAGTAAATGACAGACACGTTATACCTGCAACTAACTAAAGAATTCAATAGATGTGAAGGACAATTTATTTACATAACTAATGTCAAAACTGGGTCTCTTTCAAGTCTATTTAGCCACATCTATTGCTGTGGACAATGCAAGTGTACCATGTTGATGGTCTCCGCAGTATGGACGCGTAGCCTTTTTTTCACATATGCCATTAAAATCTTCAACTGCCAGTGAATCACTGCCAGCTGGGTTAGATTTTGCCCAGGATGACCTTGTGCTTAAGAGCTCCTGCTCTTCAGTAGCCCTTCAACAACACTTTATTTATACTCTACATCCTTAAGCCTCTAATTTCAAAAATCAAACCCATAAAAGTGTGTCCAGAAAAGCTTGAAGAATGCACTTAATGAAGGCTATTTGAAAATTAAGAGAAAACCCAACCAAAAAATCTGTACCCAGGGCTTCTGAGACAGTTTAGTGACATTTTAACAAACTGCAGTGTGACAAAATCACCTAAATGAATTGTGAAGGATACTGCAGACTGTGTATTGCATATTTGAATACATAAAGTGTATCCATTTGGCACATAACTGCAAAACTGCCAAAGCTATTTAAAAGTAAGCTTTCAAATTCATTCCTGACCACATTGCTACAAATTGTACCCATTTGAACCTCAGATTTTTTAAGTTCTTTTCTTTTGGTCCCCAATCTTCTTATTTTGTGAAAAAAGTATGCATGCATATTTGCTTACTTCTCTTTTCTTTCTTCCCATCCTCTGTACCAATTGTTCACCTAGATCAGGCACAGAAACTGCAGAATTGCTGGGTGGTGGTGATGGGTGAGTGGAGCAGAAACTCCATTTCCCCCTAAAAGGCAGAGGTCGCTCAACTGAAAGAACAGAAAGGCCTTTTATTCCTATAAAGAAAAGAAGAGGAAAAAGCTCTTCACAGTGAAGATGAAAAATATTGTATCTGAATCCTGGGAAGAACTTGTTCTTCCTACACTGGAGAATAGTCTATTCACAGCACAATTCAAATAGCCTTTAGCTTTTCAAATATCTGCAATTGGCGAAAAGGATAATACACATCTGTTTACACTTAGTTTTATTTTTAGAATTTCTTCTATGATCACAGTATGTATGTCAGACTAAGACACTTCATGTTATTCCATTAAAAAGTGGAAGCTTAAATTTCTTAATCATCTCAGGCACTTAGATTTAAAACTTCACCTATTGGCTGTTATTGCAATCATAATACAGTGTAGACTTTGATTTATTGCCTCAGATTTTTAATGATTACTTGCATACTCCTACAAAAGTAGGACTTTCAACTGGAAAGAAAAAAGCCCTGGGAACATAACTTACATCTAAAGGTCTAAATGGATATATAAAACTGACAAATATTGACCAAATTCAGAATAATACAACATTCAATGAACCTCACTTGTTCATTTTCTGAAATGTCTCATTTGAAAATTCTCAAATGTTTTCTAAAAATACATGAAATTTGATCCTTCAATTGCTAATTTGTAATTACAAATGGCAAAAGCTTACAAAGAATTTTGTACAATGTGGGTTGGTGGTATAAATTAAGTGTTGTATTTCTAGTGTTTTACTAGATACACATGTAACTAGATACATATGTAAATCAGTCAACAATACACAAATTGACAACTGTAAAAGGCAAAATTGATGTTTAGAACAGAGAACGTTCAAATAGAGGTAATTATATAACTTCTTTAATCAAAGGACACAAGAAATACCACGAGATAGAGGTGCATATTTGGTTAGAAATACTTTATGTTTAAAATTAGAGTTCTCAATTTATGCTGTGTGCAGTGAGTAGCAGCAAAATGGAAATTCAGAACATTTCAGTCAGAACAAAAATTTCCTGCATACAAGTTGCTGAGGTTTCCATTTTAAGCTTTACAATTTTTAAAGATTACCACTATAGAGCTTTTTACTAATTGTACTAAAAAAGAGTGGCAGACATACACTATTGCTAGTGCTAACCTGAAAATAATAATACATTTTTAATTAAAAAGTATGATTTTGTCTGTTGGAAAGAGAGGTAGACTCATTGAGCCCCAGTAGAATGATTTATCTCAGCTTCCATAGTGAGTTTGGAAAAAAATCATCAGATATATGGCTTAAGGAATCAACCTACCTCAAATTTCATTTTACCAGCTGAAACTACAGCCAATGATTTCTTGTAAAATCCTATGCTCATCTGCATTTGAAACAGGGGTAGATGCAAAGTCTTGTCTTTTTTAATGAAAGAATAATGGTCTGCCTCTACCTTCCTGCGTTAAGCTGGTTTTGTTAGAAGTTGTTAAGTTCTGTTGGGATGAAAAAAAATACCATCCACATTTCCTATTGTATTTCCATACCATCTTCACTTCTCCATTTTACTATGACTGTTGTTTTTTACTCATATGCATTCCCTATCTCATGCTCTCTTTGAGTAGCAACTGAAGACAATTCTTTCCAGTTGAATACCCGAGATCTTGATAAAGTCTAAATATGGAACCAAAGGTTTGCAATGGGATGAAAAAAATCACCACTGTAAAACCCTGAAGCATGTAACAATCCAGGCAGCGATGCCTTACAGTGTGAGCCTACTTGATCTTAAGAGCAGAATATGGTTGGCACCAATAGGATTATTTCATTTTTGGACAGCAGACCACGCAGGGTATGAGGAAGCCCTACAACTACGTTTTTCTGAACAATTTAAACCATCTCTAATTAATTATGATGGTTTCAGCTGAAACTTTCCAGATGAACAGTTCAAGCTGGACTCAAAACTGAACAATCATTGTGTTACTGAAATGCGCTGGTATATTCCAAGTCCTAACTTTTTGATTCAATGAAAATACCAGAAAATGAGCAGCATATGTTATCTCAATCCAGGAGATTTATAAAACTCAGATATCTTGTGATTGTGTTGCTACTTTAGCAGGATAAAAATTCCTTTTTACCCCTTTCACTTCTGCAAAATTCCCCCCAGCTATGTCTTAAAAATGTCAAACATACTTTACTGTTTCCAAATAAACACATCATTTTTGGCAGAATTAGTAGACAAGAAAGGTAGGAGCACTGTTGTTACAGGAGTTCATATAAAAAGCAAATTTTAATGTTTGAAAATTTAAGACTTTCCTAAAGTTTTAAAATACATCCTCCCTTACTCCATCTGTATAATTGTCAAAAACTTTATGAAGTGTCCCTTTGGAAAAGTAAATCTGATTAATTAGCATCAGTCTCCACTGTAGAATTCAACAGCTATATAAACAGCCATAGACTTTTCTTAACAAGTATTCTATTATTGTTTTTAACATTGTTAAAATCTAAAATGATTTAATTGTTTAACCATTGTGTTCTGTGCATTGTTTGCAAAGTTCATCAAGTGAAAAGAATTTTTCTCAGTGTTCTGGAATGATACTGAAACCCTTTATCTTCAGAATTGCTCTAACACAGTATACAAAAGCAGGATTGCTTTTAAGTAGCAATTCTGCATAAAAAAGGGAAAGAAAGCAGAAAAACTGCAAACAACTGAGAACATAAAAATGACAGAAAAGAGTTTTCATTGCAGTACTCTATTTCAGTGGAAAGCTTTTGTGATACCAGTAAGATAAAAAATGCTTGCTTCATAGTTTGCAAGCAAGAATATGGTGATTTCATTTGCAGTTCTTCAGCAAAAAAATATCACTACATGGTAATAGCATTTAGATATTAACTGTCTCATGGTGGTTTAGTTTTTGTGCAAGAGGTTAAGGAGCTGGAGGCCACTGCCTACAGAAATCCCCACATCTCACCGAAATTACTGCTTTGAAGTCACTACTGCCCCACATCCTTGCTGATCTCAGCTCACACCTTTATTTAAGCAGGGGTGCAGGGCTGATCCAGCAGCAAGCTCAGGGAAGGGATTACTATCACCAGCTCCTCTGATGCCAGCTGACTGTGGGCCAGTGAGGAGTAGCTTGTACTGCCTGCACTGTACCACCTTAATGCTGGAATTGTAAAGTTTTTATCTGTGCAATATAACAACACCTTTCTTAGCTATTAAATTCGTAAAATTTCAGAAATCCCCTGGCACTCTGCAAAAATTCTGCTAATAGTCACATTAAAAATTAAGAGAGCAAAAATATGTGCATGTGTTTACTTCCATATTGATGCTACAGAAATGCTTCAGCTGTGAACTGTAAATGTAAACATAAATGAGTGGAAAAAAAAAAAAGAAAAAAGTAAACCCTCCCAATGTTTACTTGCTTTTAACACAAAAAGCAGGATTTCAGCATTCACAGGAGCAAGCATAAATAATATGGTCATCTTTAATTTGGCCTCCAATATCTGGCCAACCTTGATTTATCCACAGACAAAACCAAGCATCTCTAATTTGCTAACCAATCACTGCAATTCTTTTCTTACCAACCAATAATTCTGCCATCTCTAATTTACCAATAAATAATTCTGCACTCTCAAATTTACTAACCGATAATGTGACCAATTTGCTGACCAATGATTGTGTCAAGTGGTAATAGTGGCCCTAGCAAACAGTAATTTGCCAAGTAATATTTGGACCTTTTTCCCCCCTAGCAATAAAAAACTTTAGTGGTCTTTAATTCAGTATCTACTACGTTGCTCTGAAACTGCTTAATGGGGATAGTGAGGTTTTTACAAAGTATTTGCTTTCTGTGGGAGTATTTGTTTACATTGACTGCTTAGAAATTGCACAGGTCTCTTGGGTGCCCATGAACTAGAATATTGTTTCCCCTTTTAGCAATATTAGCATCTGAGGCAAGCCTGCTTTTAATGTTAGCAGTATTCCTTGGCCTATTGCTAACTCCTCTGTTAGTGCTGTTGTCACCATGCTGGGATCTGGCGACAATTCCACAGTGCTTGGACAGTGTGCATTGGTAAAGCAGTGACACTGCTAGCCAGCTCTGTCACCCTGCTAACCTTACCACCCAAGTCGATCCTGTCTGAGCAGAGATTTGAGCAGAAGGAGTTCATATATAAAGACACATGATTGATTAATTTTCTTTAATTTCTATGTCCCTTGGCTTGAGTGAAAAACAGGTCTTGAATTATTGGTTTCTTTAAACAATAATAATATCATTTTGGAGTCATGTAGTAACTTCTGCAGTCAATTTTACCTCCCAGAAATGTTACCAAATTTGTGTTATTTTATTAGTTCATATTAAAGCCATTAGCTAACACAACATTAGCCCTGTGAGCAACCCCTCTAACGCCCATTTTACAGGGAAAGTCTACACAGAATAAGGGCATAGCAGGAGTGGTCATCAGCGCCGAAATTAGTATAGAATTTCCAAGCTCCAAGCTCCTGTCCCAGAGAGCTACAGAAAATATTTATAGGTTGCTGGACAAATCACTGCAAAATTATACAACAGAGTATTTACAAAGAGAGAAACTGTGAGTTCGGGCACAGCTCTATGTGCAAGACAGTAACTGCACCAGCTCACTATATATTGTTACTTGTAAAAAACCTCCTAAAACAGTTTACTGATTAATTGATTGCATATTCCAGTAAATTATTCAAAGAAATATTAATTCCAAAACAGAATAAAATGTTGAGTTTTACTAGGGAAACCCCCCAAAAAACAACTTGCATTTTAAACTCATATGAAAATATGAATTGATTCTCTTAAAATTTCATCCTAGAAGTAGAACATAGGAAGCACATTCTTAAACTGCATTGCAGGTTCTTTCTTTGCCTTTTTCTTTCCCACCTTGCAGGATAAGCACAGCCTAAGCAGCACTGTTGCTTCTCACTTTTTTTTCCTGAAGTCTCCTGGGATTCTTGAAAGAAGAGGCAGAAATGCCATTCTTGGTGTCTGTTTCTTTAGAGTAGGTTGTGAATAGTGAAAAGCAAGTGAATCAAGAAGGAAGAGCAGTTGGCCAGGAAGGCAGGAATTCCCAGAAGTCCAGAAGCTTGGTATATTTAATGTTCTCTTGGTGCTGGAGGAACAAGTGTAATGCAACTGAAGCTGTGCTAAAGCTTATTTCCTGAACTTAGTTATATGACAAAAGTAAAATATAAAAATTCACTATCAGAGTTTTAAGATAAATAAAAATTGTGATGCTAGTTCCAGTACTATTTCTGTAAAAGATTTCAAATATCCATATTATTGTTTTTTTCCCACAAAAAAACATTTGATTCACAAACCTTGGCCTGTTAAGTTTTCAGCAGCAAACATTTCATTAGCCTATACTGGGAAGATTAACTTGAATACAAAAAACAGTACTGCTTATCCTGCAAGCATGAAAAGTAGGTGTGGTGAAATAAAGGCGCAAAGAATGTGGTGCATGCACCTCTTCCCCATACAAAGTGGTAGAGGGTGGGAAAATGTCCTAAGTAGGAGATAGAGATTGCTGAGGCCTAAAATGTGAATGAAAGGTAATGGCAGAGGACAAGATAAAATGACTGTGAAAGCAGAAATTACGAATTAGCAGAAGAACAAGATGATCAATCAATAGTGCAAGTGACAGAAAACAAGAATATGTCTACACCTTTCAAGAGTGAACATAAGTTTCTAGATGTGTGTAGCTGCCTGTGTTTCTCTCTTCAAAGTTGGCGTGAAAGGAGAAATATCTACCAGTTCATGAGTCCTGAAGTTTGTTTTACAGTATGGACATGAGCACATCCACAGTGTTACAGAGGTAGTACAAAGAAAAGTGTCAAAGGAAAAAAAACACATCAAAAGCACATAAGCATATGCATATAGTATTAATATAATGTTTTATGAGGATTGATGCAGGTGGGAAGATGGTTTTGCCCTGTCTGGTTAAATTTTCTACATTAGAGTACTATTGATTTTTGTAAGTATATAGGATACTGTATATACCCCATTCTGCTATCCTTACACAGGTTAATTCTTTTATCCATTTCAAACGCCGTCAATCAATAACAGTGATCAGGTAGGTTGTGAAATTGCCTGGAAAACACATCCACAAAGTAAACCAAATACATTGGCCTGTCTATGTGACTTAAAGCTTAGCACAGCATTGAAAATCACTAATGGAACACTGTGCAGTTTGTTCATGCTACAAGCAGTCAAGAATCATGCATAATGTAATAGTGCATCTGCTAACAGCAGCTCACACAAGCTAATTTAATCTTGTTTTACACTAGACACAAGGAATTAATCTTTAAAGCTGCTCTCGTGATTCTCTTTGGCCCTTAAAATATCGAGGGTCTTTTCACCTCCCCATTTACAATTCTGTAAAGGGATGCATTTCAGTTATCATCGTGTATTTACACTTCATCTACATTAGCTGCAAAATGGATGAAACTCCATAATTTATCAGTCTTAAGAAGCACATTGCTGGCCCAGTCCAGAAGCTGTTTTTTGTGTTGTCGCATCTGAAACTGGTATTAAGTCTCAGGCTAGACTGTGAAAGTTGGATTCCCTAATAATTAATATTTAAAAAGAAAGAAATTACTCCTTCTCTCCCTCCCCCCTTGAATTTAGTTTGGCCGTATTAATTACACAAGACTGTCTCACAGCTATTTCTGGTGTACAAGTTACCTTTAACATTATTTTTGTCCTAATTAGTTGTGCTATTGTGTCTGGTACTATGCAAACTCTGAGAAAGACAGTATTCTCCCCAAAGATATAGACAGATTGGACAGTACAAATGTTAAAAAAAGAACAGCAAAAAACAAAGAAAAAAACCACACAAAAAAACAACCAAAATGAAAACCCAAAGCAATACCAATGAGAAAGACAAGAAATAACATATTCATATATAGTAAACTTGACTATGGCAAGATTTCAAGATTTCAAGTTGGGAGCTTGAATTTTTGGACCTTTAGGCTAAGAGAAATTTTAGCAGGGCTGTGAAAGATAACAGTGAATTACTTTTGCAAATTCATGGCAAGCTCCTTGTAAGCATAAGGAAGACTTGATAACAAAAAAAGATGCTCAAAAGAAAAAGTAACAAGTGGAAAGTGGAGAATGGTCACTCATCACTCATCAAGATTGGTAAGGCATAAGATATATACCAGTATTATACTTCAGAGAAGGGAGAAGTAAACCTGTGAGGTTTCTGACTAAGGATAGTTGTTGAGCTTGCATTTGTGGATTATATCTCAAAGATAACATACAGAAAGAATAGCAAAATGTGAGCAAAGGACACATGTGAAAATGAACAGCTAGTGTAACCTCACTGCTCCCTGCAGGAGGGTGAGACTAGATCACCTTTGAAGGTCCCTTCCAATCCAAACTATTCTGATTCTATAAAACAAATTCATTGGAATCAAATGATGAGGCTGAAATTGATTTAGAGGAGAACATCATCAGAAAGCAGTTGAACAAATTTAGAGCAGAGACAGAGAAGGAAAACAATGAGTAAAAGTGCTAGAAAAGAGGCCAAGAATATTTTTAGATAGAAAAAGTTACATTGTGTTTGTATGATGCAGGGCTAACCCAGTAGAGAGACACATGAGAAAGATACACTTGTCAATATTCTAAACATGAAAAGGTCACCAGATGGAGATGAAATTAGAGGAAATGGACTGAAATGGAGAAACAAAACAACCGTCATGAACTGTAAGAGAGGACAAAGAAAATTCTTTGTGAAGGAAAGAAAAAGCAAGCAGGATAGGCAAAGAGGTGGTTTCAATTTTTCTTGGGAAAAATTAGTAGTAATAACATAAAGGTGACCTGGACTGTTGGCACAAGCTCCAGAACAAAAAATACATTATGAAAGCCATGTGCTGTCATATCTGGTAAAATTTAATATTGATCTTTAGGTAAGCATGCTAGCAGGCAGCAAACATGACAGAATCTGCTCGTTTAGTCAGGTCTAGAATGAAGAAAAACACTCTTTTTTTGTGCCAAATTAGTCATGTAGGAATAGTGGAGTTAGGTCAATGCCACCTTCCACAATTTCTAATTTCAATTTTAGATTCAAGCCAGCCTTCCAAACCCAGTTAGGACCCTAAAGTTTTATTTTACATCCTAAGAAATACAAATATTCCCCAGATCTTCTGGAAAACTATAAATTGAAGTCCTTTGAAGCGTCTTCAAGACTACTTCAGAGGTTGGTGAAGTGTTGCAGTTGGAGCATTCACCAAGGACTGTTCATAAAATACCTCAGCTTAAGCTTTAACTTTAAACAAGCCCCCTGAGATCCAAACCTAACTATCTCCCACTCCTATTTATAGTAAATGTTTAAGGGACAAATAAGAAAAAATAGAGAGTCTGTAAGGACAATCTTTATACAGACATAAACTAGCAATCAGAGAAAGAATTCCCTAAATCAATTCAGACTATTTCTTGTTAATGTGTTTAAAAATACATTTTTAAAAAGTTTCTGAACACTTGGACATGGCTCTGACCTTAAAAAATGCACAATCCCAAGGTAGTCAAGTAGTCAGAGAGTAGTGGAAAAAGAATAACAATAATAAAATTATACAATTTATACATGTCAACTTGATTCACAATAAGCACAGCAGATCTTTAAAAGGGACTTAAATGTCAACAAAGTGTTATGAATGAAAGAACAGAATAAACATCCATTACATTACATAGTATGTGAAAAACTGCATGGAAAATAGAAATCAGATTTGATTTAAGATTATGAAACCATAAATTCACTTGTACTTCTTACATGCTTCGCTTGTCTCATATAGTACTTATTGTTATTTCTAAAGGGAAAAACCCCTAACATCCTGTGCAATCATTACAATTTACTGGTTCCTTGTGTTTCCAAAAAATACTTTGTTGACTCCATTCTCTTTTATAATTAATTTTAAGCTCCTTTCTGTTTGTTTTAAATGCATCTTAGTAAATAATTAGAGTGATAAACCCTCTTTTTGTATGTACACACACACACAAATGAAATATAACACACGCATCTAAAAAAATGCTTTTTCTCTCAGATATTTAAGGTAATTTTAATACAAGATATTCAGTATAAACAAACACTTGAAAACAACATTTAGCAGAATTTCTTGTAAAATTAGACTTGATGCTGAGAGTGAGGCCTGTGCTGTAAAGCTTCTTGCCATAAAAGGAAAGTTTAAGTAAACAATACACTGTTTCTGTTACAAAAAAGAAAAAAAGAAAGAAAAAAGGAAAAAAAAAAAAGAAAGAAAAATGCCAAGCCCAGTCAAAATGCATTATTAGGGTGTCCAGGAAATTATAGCTTGTGTCCATTAGTCCTTTCAGGGTTAATATTGATGCAGATATTATTTCTATCCACGGTACCATTTATTTGAAATATTATGACTGGGAGTAGCTGCAGCAGTGAATCAAATCAATTGATAGAGCAGTTAGCCCCGCAGTCAAGGCTGCCTTTACACCATGCAGCGAGCATGAAATATTATGGAGATTGTTCTTTAAAGTGATCACTTTATCATCATTTGTCTGCAGCCCAGGCTATTCCTTCCTGCCTCGCTTCCCTGTTGGGTTAGAGCTGTCATAACTCAATCAGCCGTATAATGCTGTTCATAGCACCTCCGTAGCAGGTATCGAACCTGTCAAGGGCCACTGAGGGAATTATACTTATCCATTTTGACAGCTAGCAACACCACTCTGATATTTATGTCAGTTTATATATGTATGATATGTATTTCTTAAATGTAATTAGAAGCCTGTTTGTGTGTGATATATCTGAATTGCCCAGAGCTGCCCATGATTAAGACATTGATTTCTAACCTTGTGCATTACTGGAGAAGGGAATATGACAAGCTCCATCACTCAGGGGTTGCAGCTAACGTCTTCTGTCTGTATACATCATATGAAATTGTCACTATTGTTTATCTGTCCAGCAAAGTTGACTACAAAGCAATTGTTTTTTTTTTTAGCTTGCTAAATAAACTGAAAGACTGTAAAACAAACCATCATCCCTGTCCTCCACAGCACTGCTGCTCTGCAGCCATGTTACTTGGACTAAGGTGACAAAAACAGACCACACTCTGCAAGCTGAGTGAACATCACCATCATGTTTGCTTTATTGTGTGTTCTCATAGGTAGCTAGAGCATATGATTCAAATTTCAAAGTGAAATTTTTGTAGATATCCCATGTGGTAAGCAATAGAAAATATGCTCTATTTCCTTTAAAAAGTGAATAAAGACAAATAACAAGAAAAAATAAAAAAGAACAAAAAAAAGGCTGTCTGCCAAAACTCAACCAGCTCTTTATGCTTATACATCTATTTTGTTATGGTTACAGAATGAGATTATTACACAAAATAGTTACAGTGTGTATGATAAGCCTCCTGACTTTTTTCCCTTTTGATATCCTACTGGTTTGATGATATATTTTCCAGACTATTCTTCCTCTTATAGCAGGATTAACACTGAAGCAAATCTTTTTTGTTGGTTTTTCATTTTGTTGGATTTTTTTCTGGAGGGTGGAGAGGAAGTTTTGAGGTTTTGTTGGTTTTGTTTTTGTCAGTTTGTTGGGTTTTTTTAAGTTCCTAAAAGTTAGGTTAGGATTTCTGAATTCTAATTTAGGCAATTCAGATTCTGTGGCTCACATGGCATAATCTTTATATCTGAAAATTGACATCTTTACTCTTATCTACATTTCCCTCCAAAAAATAATCTCCTCCTGAAGATATCTGGGGTCAAAAGTTTCAATTTGGGTAGATTTCATAAAAGATCTGGAGTAGATTATATTTTGAAAAATTCTCTCTATAGTTCTTGTTTGACAATAAAAGATTCTAAGGAAATTTCAAAGCATCATTTTAGAGGATTAGAACTTTCCATATCTTTAGATTCAACAACATAGGCGGACAGTTTAAGCTGTCACACATCATCAATCCAAGATTCTTTGAAGCTTGCGGAGATCAGAGATCAGGGTAAATTGTAGGATTCTATTTCTGTTTGGTTTTTTTTAAACAAATGACCGATGAATCCAAGAAAAACAAGAAGCCTGCAAACAGTGTTTACAAACAGATGCTAATTTTGGAAAGTATAACCACCTTTTGCAAAAACTCCCATCACAACCTTAACATCACATTAGCTGCACTTCATTTTGAGATTGAAGTGCTTACATGAAATATAACCTCAGTGCAACTCAGAAGCAGCATTAAAAAGGTCAAAGGGTCCATCTTAGATGTCTCTAGATATATTTGTGAAACGTCCCTAGAAAGTAATCTAGAAAACATCTATTCTATCTACCAGTCTCCCACAGAAAACGTTTTTCTTTTCTCAGAGGAGCGAAAAGATACCAAAAACTACAGACTGTCGTAGAAAAAGCACAAGAATTCTAGCTAAATATTATTCAGATGTCATTGTTCTGACCTTCCTTAATAAAATCCAAACACCTCTGTAATCCAAAGATCTATGATGAGAGCTATGTGGTTTAATTCATATGCTTCCAATGTAATTTTTCTAGATTGGTTTATTTATACTGAAAATGGAAACATACAATTTTGTTTTCTGGTTACAGCATGATGTGCCTGTACCTGATGATTTTTATGTAACTAGGATTAAAAAAAACAAGACAGAAAATAATTTTCCTTACCTCTGAAATAAGAGGGCTGTGTAAAATGTATTTTCTTTCTGACTTATCACATAAACCCATGATAGAATAAAGTAAAATAAGGTGGGTGCCCCAAGGAAAGAAAACAAAGTTGGTAGTATCTAGCAAAATATTAGTTATTGAATCTAAAGCGCTAAATGTTAACTGGAATAAATCTGAAAAATTTGCTCATAACTTCTGTCAAGCTACACCAGGTAAGGTTTCTACCATTAGAAAATAAATGCATTAGCCAAGGGTATAATCACACAAGCTACATCTGGCCATATTACCTTGGGAGACAAATATTTACACAGCCTATAGTGCTAAATGACACCAACATCAGTGACCATACAGGCCAATCCATACAATTACTGCCCCCAAAATATCTCCAGTGTATTATGATGTAGTTTCCTGCAAATTTTATTATGCCTGTTCCACTTTGCAAAGCTTTTTTTTTTTTGAAGTAGCTGATCTAAGATACAGTTGGAAGTAAAACCTCAAAACTCACTGATAGTAAATTGCAAATGACCTTTCTTACATTCTCATAAAGATATGAAATAAGGATGGGACCTTTTAATTACTTTTGTTTTAAAAAGATTTTTCCAAAAAGAGCTCAGAATTATTCTGGTTCTGCCATGTAAAGATAAGGACATGTCAAACTTGAAGGTTATGGTTTATTCTTTGGATGCTAAAAAAGTTTTCTTCATTTCAATCCAAGATTATTATAAATGCACCTTTTATACAGCTATTGGAATTAGGAACCTTTTAGTTTTAAACACTGGAACTCTTTAACAGTGTACAGGAGCAATTAATAAGGAAGTAAGAGGAAGAATAATCTAACACATTTAATACTAAATTTTGTTTAATGTGTCTAAATCACATCTCATAATTTCTGATGACTTTCATTTGACCAGCTATGCATTTTTCCAGGAGAAAATAGATGTACGGAAATAACAGATTGTCTCAGCTGGAAATGGCCTGAACACTAGTGTTAACTAAAAGCACCACCACTTCTTTAATAACGATGATCAAGACTCTCATTTTGCACCTCCTTAAAGTTCACTTCCAGCAGCAGAGTGCCCCTTTAACACCACTGGTTAAGAGCTGATGCAGAGCAGAGTTCCAGCAATGAATCACCCATATTAATTCCATGCTTTGCATGGAAGATCAGACAATTTCATAGTGTTATCCTATTTAACTGCCATACTTCAGTGTGTTGCATAGAATACTTATGATGCATTTTGTATCTTTAAAACACTGTACAAAGATTATAAATTAAAATAATGCAGGAATTATTATTTTTGTTCCTATGAGGAAAGTGAGGCAACTGAGTCAATGGCACAGCTAATGCCCTTGAAAGCACCCTGCTCCTTTTGCTGGGAACCAGCATGTTGCTGCATACGCTTTCTATGTTTTGCATATAGCATGACCACCCTGAGAAGGTCCAATCTTGCCTGATCTCAGAAGCTAAGCAGGGTCTGGCTAGGGTCTTGTTTAAGGTTAAACGAATATTTAAGAATACCACCAAGACATCTTCCCCAAGGCTGGAAAGTCATGAGTGGCAGGGTGTGTGGCTTTGTATGGGCAAGCCCCTAAGCCAGTGGGCCCCTCCAATGCTTTGGAACTTCACCCCTGAACAAATACAGAATCTGGAAAAATTAGTAGAACACTTAGACAAGGTGTGCTGTCATCGTGGCAATACCAGAGAGGGACAACTTGCTGCAATGTGCTGGGACTTGGCCTACACCTAGACAGCCCTGCTCTGTAAGAAACAGGAAAAAGATGTCTGATAGCAAAGCAACAGACAATGCAGTTACTCAACCCCCAAGCACGGGGCAGCTACACCAACCCCAGAGACAAGCACAGCAGCTGCTCAAACCCTGACAACAGACCCTGAAGCCATTACAACCCCAGTGAAAGACACTGCAGCCACTCCAACCCCAGTGACAAACACTGCAGCCATCCAATCCTAGGGAAAGACACTGCAGCTGAACCAAAGTATCAATCAATGCCAGTATCAGTTGCCCCTATAAGCAAGAGGAAAAGCAAATAAAAGGCACAAAAAGCAATTAATACAGGGAAGGAAGATGAAGACTCAGGGCACAAACTAGAGATGATGGCATCTAAACAAGAGTTATTACTACAGGAATTAGAGGAAGAGGAAGAAAAAGAGGTAATTTCTTGATCCCGGACCTTGACTGAGCTGTGGAATATATGAAGAGATTTCAGCCATCTTCCAGGGGAGCACACTGTCACCTGGTTGCTCCAATGCTGGAAAAGTGGTGCCAATGGTCACAAACGAGAAGGTAGGGAAGACAGCGACTGAGATCATTTGCGAGGGAAGGGGGAATTGACAAAGCAATTGCAAAAGAGAAATGAGTCCTCAGCCTCTGAAGGTGGGTTTTGGCAGCTGTGAAGGGCGATGTTATATGTTGCCCAAGCAAGTGGACCAAGATAGAGAAAGGCCTCTAATACCTGAAGGAATCAGCCATTCTAGAGATTATCTATAGTAGGAATCTATAGTAGGACATATGCCGGGAATGCACCTCTGGATCCAGATGAAGTCAAATGTACACAACCCATGTGGTGGAAGTTTACATGGAATGCGCCATCATCACATGCCCAGTCAGTGGCGTCAATGACCTGCAGTGAGGTAGCAGCAGCAACAGAGCATGAAGTGATTCATCAGCTCTGGGAGTTTGAAGACAATCTCAACCCTTCCATCATTTCAGCTGTGGAAGAACTGTCCCAGGAGGTCAAACAATTGAAAGATGATCTATCCAGCTCCCCATGTGTACTGACCCACATCTCAGCTATTAAGAGGTGGAAACTGACATCATGGACTGAATTAATTCAATAGACTTTATAGGGATGGTCTATGGACTAAGGAATAATATCTGTTTCAGTGTGTGCGTGTGTATATATATACATATATATAGTCTCATATACATATATATACGAGACAAAAAGTGATGGCATATTGAAAAATGTGGGATCTGAGCATGACGTGGATGGCATGGAATTAGAGGTGGATACTGTCCTGGGTTTGGCTGTAACAGTTATTTTTCTCCTTCTTAGTGGCTGGTGCAGTGCTGTGGTTTTGACTTTAGCCTGAGAACAGTGTTGATAATACACCGATGTTTTAGCTGTGTGTTTGGTTTAGTTTAGTTAGTTCAGTAATGGTTACTCTGATCAAGGACTTTTCAGTCTCATGTTCTGCCAGGAAGGAGGGGAAGCTGTGAGAAAGCAGAGACAGGACATCTGATCCAAACTAGCCAAAGGGGTATTCCATACCACAGTATGTCATGTCCAGTTGTCCTGGGTTCAACAGTAGCAGTCATTTTTCTCCTTAGTAGCTGATGCAATGCTGTGGTTTTGACTTTCAGCTTGGGAACAACATTGATAACACCGATGTTTTTAGTTGTTGCTAAGTGATGTTTACTCTGACCAAGGACTTTTTGAGTCTCATGCTCTGCCAGCGAGGAGGGGAAGTCGGAAGGAAGCAGAGACAGGACACCTGATACAAATTAGACAAAGAGGTATTCCATACCACAGTACATCATGCCCAGTATATAAACTGAGGGCAGTTACCTGGAAGGGCTAGATCAATGCATGGGTGGGGCTGGGTATTGGTCGGCGAGTGGTGAACGGTTGTATTCTCTTCTGTTGTTATTTCCCTTACCATTATTATTATTGGTGGTAGCAGCAGTGGTTTGTGTTATACCTTAGTTATTGGACTGTTCTTATCTCAACCAGCAGGAGTTACACTCTTTAAATTCTCCTCCTCATCCCTCCAGGAGCAGGGGGAAGAAGAAGTGCGGTGGTTGGGGAGTGAGCAAGTGGCTGCGTGGTTCTGAGTTACTGGCTGGACTTAAACCACGACACGAGTATACAAACTGGGGGGAATTACCTGGAAGGCCAGATTGCTGCTTGGATCAGGTTGGGTATCTGTTGGCAGGTTTTGAGCAATGGTATTGTGCATCACTTGTGTTTATTGTTTCCTTTTCCCCTTTCACTTTCTTAATCTCTCCCCTTGTTATTTCCCTTATCATTATTATTATTGGTGGTAGCAGTAGTAGTTTCGTATTGTACCTTAGTTACTGGACTGTTCTTATCTCAACCAGTGGGATTCATTCAGTTCTTTCGATTCTCCTCCCAGTGCCTTCTGGAGCAGGAGGAGAAGGGGGGAAATGAGCAAGCGGCTGCATGATTCTGAGTTACTGGCTGTGCTTAAACCATGACAGAAAGAAATTTTGATTCTCTGCCCTGAATTTTGCCAAACAGTCCCAATAAAGTGTTTTCTTGTGCAACAACTATAGTCTACTGTCAGTCAAGCTGAACTTTATGATGGTCTCTCAACACAGATACCTATGCCATTTGATATACTCTGGGGGACCCCATCAGCACTAAAACTGCTGCTACAAACCAGCAGAGACTCATATGCTGCCCATATACAGATTTCCTGAATCACATAAGATATTTCAAGGGTATCAGACGTCTACAGTTAGACAACTGAATCAAACCCTCTACGCCAATATTTTGTGTCCCAGTAATAAATTCCTGAATGTGCTGAATATGTCAGTACCACTTTCATAACAGGCCCATGCAAGTACTGTGAAGTTTTTTATGTTAGAATCACACCCAAGGTTTAGATCTGAACTCTAGAGTTTATATCTGTTATTAGAAAATGTCAGCAGATTACAGATTTGAACACTGAGAATGGTGGATACCAAAGCAAATACATGCCAACATATGCTTGTAGAGCAACCTCTATGCCTGACAGATTGAGGTCTAGGAACTGGGAGAAAAAGCTCCTGCTGCCTCAGTGAGAAAAGCCTGGCTGCAAGGGCTGGGAGTTCTCCTGTTTCTGACCAGCAGAGAAGAACTGGGGCAGAGAGGTAGCAACAGGAGCACAGAAGAAAGTAGGACCTACCAGGAGGCAGGTACAATTTCCAGGTGAGGTGAGCTACGAAGGCAGCTTCCAAGAAGTTGTCCACTCGCCCTTCACTCCATCCAACACTCACTCATGCAGCAGTCTCTTGAACAAGGAGGGTGCCTGTTAGAAAGCAGGTGCACCTGTAGTTCAGCAAAAATCAGTGCCGTTTGTTAAGAAGAACTATGAGCAAAAGAATGGTGAAGCAACTAGCTATGATTTGTGTTTGATTGGGGAAGGTGTGCAATACAAATAGGCACAGAAGACTCAGAACTCTATAATGCTCATGTTTAACTTTGACATTTAGGTTACTGACTCATCTACTCTCTCTGAACACTGCAAGTACCCCCAGAGAATATCCCAAAAGGGACTGGCCTATCCAGTATACAGCAGTTGCAGAACTTCCTTTGCAAATGGAGAGAGGGAGGGCCCATAACTACTAGGAAACAAGAGGTGTTTCTGCATATCAATTACAGGATTACTCTGGCACTGAATGCTTAACAGCTGCAAAGAATAAAACTTTTGGCAAAATAAGAAATTCTGCATTCTACTCATCCCATGCAAATTAATTTTCCATAATATCTGGCAACTTCTGGGGGGATACGATAGTCTGTCAATAAAACATGAACACCACAGACATTCTAGTAACATAATATCTTAGGTATCCACTAATTAATATGTAAATATAAAGAAACACCGATGGAAATATACTTAAGCTGTTACCAATACCACTTATGCAATATTCATGATTATTTTAAGGATATTTATAACTGTGTACTACTACTCTCCTCTGCTTTTAACATAGCCCATTCCTACAGATCTTTATGAATAAGTGGCTTACTCTAATGGCCTTTTTTTTTTTTTTTCCATTCTGAGGACATTTTTATTCAGAAAATAAATCATCAAAATCCTTACATTGAGATGCTGATGACGTAGATGGGTGTTTTAAGATCTGCCTAACTCAGTTCACACTGAAAAAGGAAAAGGAATCACATGTAATATTTTGATCCACATTCAGATTTTGAACTCCCAAAGCCTGGAGTTTCTTCGCTTATAGTTTTCTCACTAATGCACAGAGTACAGGATGATGACTCAGATGTTTCCGATTCTGTCACAGATCTGCTGGGTGGACTCGAGCAAGGTTCTGCATCTGGATAGAATGGCAATGACACAAATAATCCTTGTAACACATTCACAGATCTTCTTCTGAAAAGAACAATAAAACTATTGTGATTCAGTCTTAGTGTAAACTACGATATGTCATATAACAAATGTTCTTTCATTACTTTGGTTTCTTTACTGAATAAAGTGGCTTATCCAGTTTGTCTCTGTCCAGCTGTATACTGGATAGGCATGTGAGGAAGGATGAGGAGGGAGGAGAAGAGAATATGGACTGGTAATTTAGGGCAAACAAAGTCATCACTAGCTATAAAACCTTTGGGCCATGTTTTCTAGACTGTTTCAATAAACAGTCACTGTGGTGTACCTCCACTGGCACTGTACATTAGAGTCAAAATATAAAACGAATTCAGCTGATGCCCTTGAGAGCTGTCAAACCAAGAGCTACTAACATCCTGACCTTTAGCATGAACATGGACCTTCGGAATCTAACCACAAATGACACTAGAAACAAATATATCTGCTAAATAAGTGCATCTTATCTCTGCCACCTTTTCCTTCCACATTCCAGGTGATGGAAAGTGTACATAGTTATGTAAAATCATTCTGACATTCTGAATTTATTCTTGCCATGCCATTTGTTTTACACAGCACAAACAACAATCAGCCAACAAGAGGGAAATAAGGGAGATATAATTCATCATGACCATCTTCAAAATCTGTTCTCATAACCTTCCTGCTCTACCCTATACCAATTCTTAAGCACTCTTCAAATCAAAAGCATTACATTTCACAAACTCTGATCCTGCAGTCATATTGCATTTAGAAGTGTGCAGAGTAATGGCCAAATGTGATGTAATGTTACAAAACTGATAAAAGTGACTCTCTCTTGTGACAATAAGATGGGTGCCTATCGTATCTTAGTCATAACTCTAACCTACAGAAACAACTGCAGAAAGTAGGTGAAACATTAAAGCTATTTCTGTTACTACTTAAAAGCATCAGACTCTTCAATGTCAACCTACCGTTTCAAAAAGGGTTGCTATGGGAGAGAGAGAGCAAAAGAACAAATTCAGGATTTTTAGCTGGGGCTCTGTGATTCACTCTTGTATCGGTCTGTCTGCTGATCTCTGAGCTACTCTGCCTCCCACTGTGTCTGATATCAGAAGTGCCAGAGTGGCTGAGAGATCAATGGAGCAGCTGAGGGAGCCAGCTGGCAGGGGAAAGGAGCAATGGATTGTAAGGGATAAAGAAATAAAGAGGAAAAATAAAAAGATTTGTTGAATTAACAGTAATGAGGAAGGGACAGAGGAACTCACTAGCCCTTTTAGAAAGGCCATGTTAAGTCCTCCACAAAACCCAGGGCCCTCTGGAGCATTCTGATCAGTTTAATGATGCAGATCCCTCTTCCACCCCCTGCATGAGCTGAGCTGTTTTTTTGTCTCTTTATCAAAGGATGACTTTTCTAACAATGATATCATTCATAACACATACATTTCTAGAGCTGAGGCAGTGCTGATCTGCTGAGATGATTATGGTCACAAAACATACACTGCTCTACTACAGAGAAGTCTGACATGATCCTCAATTTGGGAAAGACAATCTCAGATGTCTTAAGGAGAAGCAAAGTTTGCAGTGAATGGGAATAGATCTTACTAGACCAACAGCTGTACGTGGGAAAAACGGATAAGCTTTTAGACATGTAAAAATATCTTCACAGCTGAAGCAGAAGAAGCAAATTTTAATACAGACTAGGAACAACTCCTCTGATTTAACTCAGTTAAATTAATCTATTAGGCAATTTGAGAGAAATGGCTTCTTTCAGAGGGGAATGCCTCTAGAGAAGAGACTGATAAGAGAATTGGGCTCTGCTGGTTAGAGAGGAGAGAGATACAGTCATAGTTATGAACGTCTGAGGAATAAGGAAAAGATGAGTTCTGCAGAAAATGATGCATCGGAATATACTGATACGGAGTTCATATTCTAAACTCTGTATAGGGAGTATTTTCCCATTGTGCATGTTGAACAGTTGGCATGAGAGATTAACATTCACATGCCCATATTTATATCCTGCAGTCAGCTAAGCTTGAAGACAGACAAAATCCAACATGTACAACTCTTCTGGGAAGGGAACACAGACATGGACACCCAGGCCTGAAAAAAACCACTCTCTGTAAATGTATTGATTCACAAGCCTAAAAGTACAGCTTTGATACCTAATGGCCCTGTAAAACAGTGTAGTTCTGCGGCTGTAACAACACAATTGCTGGTTTACTCTGGTATATAGCCCACATCCGTTAGTCAGGTGAATGATCCTCGCTGCCAAGGCCAGGATAACAGGAATCCCTTGAATTTTCCCCAATGTTGGCACTCATTGCAGAGGTAATATGAGAAACAAAGGCTTCTCATGCTGGCATATGCATCTGCTCTTGTGTTCCCTTTACGTTAACAACAGGAAAGAAAATTAACAGTCCTATCATAGCCATCTGCAGAAAAGTTCTAAAAAATTGGAATCACCAAAATTACTATTGGAAATCTGACTACTGACAGATTATATTACTGCAGACAAGAACAGAAGAGACTCAATGAGAAATACCTTTCTAGAATAAACTGAAATGGAAGCACTGAGACAGGGAATTGGAGGCAGAGTTCATTACTACTAAAACCTTTGTTGAAAAAGCAGGTGAAGAGGACAGTGCTTATTACTGGAAAAGACAGTTGGACTAAAAAGAACACAAACTTTATTTGTGTGATTTGCAATTAATTATTTTGTTTAAGAATGCCTGATTTGCACAGGGACAGCTACAATAAAACTACTAGACCCCACTGTCATCAGCGGTTTTATGAAGTTGATGAGTCAACATATTTCCCAACAATCTAAAGCAAACAGTTTCAAAATACATGCATTAGTAGTATGGATTTCTCTAAAGCATACTATATAAGGAATATGAAGGAACAACAAATGGAAAGAGAATTTAAATGAAGCACTTGTAGATTCGGTATGAGATGTGAGCTGACAGGCATTCCTACCAATATGCATAACATGGTTGAAAAACATGGCAGGATGCTTCAGGCTCTCCACTGCTCAGTAGAATACGGTAAATATCCTCTACATAAGCATATATAACCAAAAAGAAATATGAACTGAACCCTTAACTGGATGCAACACATGTGAAGGAAACACTATACTCATCTAAACTGTTTCACAGAATACTACAGGCAAGGAAAACATCCGTATTCCTATAAAGCATACATAACTGTAACTGAATAGTTCTTTTCTTCCTTATAAGCTGCAAAGCTTATAAAAATGGTCTCAAAAAATTTCTACACATCATATATTATCCCGTTATTAACAAATGCAGTAAATCTGACTTTTCTCTTACTGAAGTGGCACTAGTGTTCATCTCCTCATCTCCACTGCTCTTGCATCTCAAGATGTGTTTAGTATTCCAGCAGAATACAAACTCAATTGTCTCAGGGTAGAGGTTATTGGAAATCCACATGGAGAACATGAATGCATAAGGAGTCAGACTAGATGCAAACAGGAAGATGAAGACAAGTGGTTCCTTTTGGCCACAGCTTTGCATACATATATATATATATACATATATATATGCATACACACACGCATATATAAAATATGTATATGGAATCAAAAAAGTATTTTTTGGACAAAACATCGTCCTAGACAGCATTTTTCCTGGAGTTTCAATGTTTCCTTCGAGAGGCTCATTAAAGATGTATTGGCCACAGTTTGATGTTTCATTGACCTATTTCATGCCTGTACTTTGAGAGCTTCCAGTGTATGTTGTTCATAGGATACCACAGAGGGGGTAAGACAAAAGCAAATCTTGCTCCATCTCCAGGCATGGAAGTTCAGTATCCACTGAATGGACAAAGGATGGCAAGTCTAAAATGGCTAAACCAGGCCTAGTTTAACTGCCCTCTAGGTTTATTGCTTTGGGTAATTCAAAAAGTCCTGGCCCCACGTTAATGCCAGAAAAAGACAGCTGGAGAACAGTGCTCTTCCTCCAGCAATATTCCAAGCAACAGGACTGCAAGCACCATTGCCATGGTATTGCCACATTAAAAAAACAAAAACAAAAACAAAACCAACCAAACAAAAAAAAACACGAAAAGAAAACAAAAAAGCAAGCAACCAACTGACCAAACATACCAAAAAAACCCAAAAAACAAACAAACAAAAAAAAACAACCCACATGCACACAAAAACCAAAAACAAAAAAACACACCAAACTTGTAAAAATCCTGACAAAATACTTTCCATGAGCTGAAGTTATCCAACCCATGTGCTTTTTGGTCTTTACATGAGCATTCTAAATGCAAACATACAAATCTCATTGCTCTTCCAACACCTTTTGGAGGCCTTTATAATGCAGAACCCTAGGATCTTTACTTCAAGCATTCACAAACTATTTGGAAGGATATTTCTGCACATGACATCTGGATTCTTATCTGCCTTTTTGTTACTCAGCTAATTTACCTAATACTATAGTCAAAGAATTTCTTTGTGGAAAAAAACACCACATGAATATCATCCAGCTTCCTCCACCAGATAAGAAAGACATTGAGAGAGAAATTCACTTCCCTGTCACCAGTATACCGTTGAATAGACATCTGTGCCTCAGCTTCCCTATCTGTGAAGGATGAAGACATATTTATTTCTCAGATTTTCCATCTGACAGCAGGAAATAAGTAGCAGATCCAGCTCAATTTCATTTTACATTTTTGAGTTCATTTGATCTTGAAGCTCAAAAATATGCAAAGCCACATGACATTTAATTTAGAATATGGTGTATGAAAGGAAGACTGCACAATACTCAATAGCAAAGTGATGCCAAGCAATTGTTTGTAATGAGGAAATAATAATGGTACACTACAGCTTTGTTAACTCTGAAAACAGGAAAGAAAGGCCATAAGCTTGCAAAATGGTGCTACAAAACCAGTCAGTCTATTTTGTAGGTCAGAAGTGCGTGATTTTGAAATTCCTTCCTCCCTTGCTAACTAAGGAAAGAGACTAGAATGGGGAAAAAAAAACCAACAAAAAAAACAAAAACCTGCAAAATAATGGTTGAAATGTATGAGACCTCAGAACAGCACAAACTCCTTTAATGAAAAAATCTGGATCTTCACTGTTCTCTTCTGGGAGAATTAATCAGATGTTGCAGTTTCAGATTTATAGATTGCTGTGAAAATGGGTAATCTGAGGGGAAAGCCTCATAAAAACTTAACAGCAACACAGAGATAATCTGTGGGCTCACAGTGGCCATGTCAGGGCTAATTGAAATGTTTAAGAGCAGCACAGCTTCCAGGCTCCCTGTGATACATGCTGAAGACACGAATAGAGATCATCTCTTTTTGTCTTGACTGGACATATTTTATCACTCTGTATCATGAGACTGTCACCCCAGACTTCTAATTGCTCAAACCTTTAGACACAGGGCACCTAATAATTGCAGTACCATGGCCAGCTTAATAATAAAGATAATTTACAGTTCAAAAGCAAAGGGTAATTTGTAATATGAATGGCTTTCTGTGTCCCTAAGCTCATTTCAGGATTTGAGGATCCATGCAGCAATAGCTACAGCCTTTGCCTGAGTGTATGACTTACTGCGCTGGTTTATTTAGCTATTTTGTTCCACAGAAACACAGAAGCCAGTGGATTTAGAGGAAATCAATGCAGTGTTCAGCACTAAGCAGATTTAAAATTGTGCTTTTATAAATTCCTCCTGTACAAGGATATCTCCTGCACAAATACAAAGGATTCTAACTTTGTATAATGTTCATACCTGTAAGTGTTACTGAAGTGTACAAGACCAAATGGAAGCTTAAAACTCATTCAGAATTAGAGCAGTGTCAAAAAGTCCTGGTCATTGCTGCATTATATTTATGCAGAAAACCAGACTGAAAGCAAACCCAGGAACTTCTTGGAAGAAGAGAATCAAGGGTTCTTGTCTTTATCAACAGGAAGAAAATGAAATGCCTGAGGAAACATTTTCTCTTGGTAGCTGCACACTCCAGACAATTTCTCCTACTTGAAGGTCCTTTCTAAGCAGTTTCCCCAGGCTGCTCCGCCCCTTCAGTGGGCTGCAGGGCGAACCCACCAACACCCTCATCAGTCTCCTGCTCTTTCTGAGGAAGAATTTTCTCTTCTGCAGCACCAGGCTCCTATTACACAACCACAGTTTTTCTTTGCCTTTTTATAGTTCTCTTACTTTTAGACTCAGAGCCCATGCCACAGCCTTAGACCACTCCTAACTTTGCCTTGCTACCCACATTGCAAGCATTGCAAGAACAAAGCCTCTGTAAAGCTTTAAGCCACAGCAATTATAAAGGAAGTCACAGTGCACTCTGTGTACATGAAGGATCTCTTTACTCCTCAGTGAAAGCTTGGTTTTGGAAGAGACAAAGGGCAATTAGGATGCACATGTTTACCTCACAGTGGCAGAGCACTGGAGCTGATAATCAAAGGCACAGGAAGTCTGTCTCACCAACCGTTTTAGCCTCTTGTGACTTTTTCCCCATTTACTTGGCATGTCTGACTGCTCTGAATGTATCAAATGCACAAATTTACTGTCTCACGATAGTAAATGGGTCTTAAAAATCTTGTTGACAATCTTACCACCAAGCCCATGTGCAATTTAAACTATTAAAAAAAGTAAGAAAGAACGGAAAAATCAGGGAGAGCACAAGAAAGAAATTAAATACTAACAGGGATCTCCCAGCTGTGGTCACACTGACAGGATGGCACTGGAATCTGGGTTTGTTCTAAGCCTACATTGTTTAAAAGCAGCAGGGGACCAAAATGGTGATGGCATCATACTGGCTGAAGGGAGGAACCTGAATTGAACTCTAAAGCCAAATTCTAATCTCATATTTCAGTTTCTGTATTCTTCATTAAGAAACTCCCATGGATGTCGATGGGACTCCAGCGTGAATATAGCTACGCGAGCATAGCATGGGGATCAAAATCTGCTATATGGGCACATGGAAACATTATCCAGTATTTTTGTCACCAGACATCAAACATCTTGAGAGCAGAAGTAAGGGAAAGCAACATTCATAAAATCAAAACCACAAATAATTAAATATTTAGTTTTCTAATCAAGTCAAGTTGTGTGTAAGCCCTTAAACAGCATTTACAAGCATTTGATTTGTTTCCTCCATTGACTAAGTAAGAGTACTCATGGGCTCACAAATCAGAACTTCTTGTTTGATTTGTTTTAACATGCTTCCCGTGTCAGGTGGTTTTTCTTTATTTCTTGCTGTTCCTTTAGAATCTTGTAAACCAGGCCAATTTATTGAAATGTCAGCTTTTATAAATATTCCTATCCAGCCAAGCCTCTAACTTAACATGTTATAATTACAGCACAGCCAGTTACTGAAAGTAACTAGAAGTGTGATAGCTCTTCTTACTCACACGGAGAAATATCCTGCTCCTTGAGTCAACGTTTTTATTTCACTTAATTTACTTTTGGAATTCACTCTGGAAAACATATTAGCAGTTGCAGCATCTGTCCCAAACATTACTGCTTTTTCAATTAAGTCTCAGTCTTTACATTGGCATTAAGTATCTCCAGGATTGAAGATTTTCTCTTTAGTATTGAAACTTCTGCTACACCAAAGTGAGGGTGGTTAGGCATAAGGTCACAGAGACAGAATAAATATGACCATATTTTTTTATGATTTTTATGAAATTGAAAATAAAAAAAAAGGAAAGCAAAAACTCTAGGGAAAAGACCACATCTTCCTAGGATTAGAGGCAACTTTAAATTAATCTCATCATCGTTTGTTATTTTGTCAAAATGAAATAATAATCAATATTCTTTTATTTGTCAAGAGCTGCAGATTCTTGGAAAGTTGACATCTGAAAATGAAACAGCAAAACATCAACACAGAAATGCAATCCCAGACAGCAGTCAAAAACAAGAAGCAGAAGGAGACATTATGAGGGGAAAAAAAAAAAGTATATATTAGCAAGTTTAAGCAACATTTGAGTCCTTTCTAGTATAGCAGCACAGCTATTTGATATGTGTAGTTTTCAGTGTGGAACAATTTGCCCAGCACAGGAAAGTAGTGAACTCTGGGCCTATTCTGAAACAAGAGATTTGTTTTAGAGATACCCTGGCTCAGTCGAGATAAAGATCAACTACCATTTCATTTGAGTGAAACTGCAATAGAATACACATTGTCCTGTTTGACTGTCCTGTACAAGGACCACAGATCAGTTACTATCTACCCTTCTTACACTCCCCATCTCTGCCTGTAAACTTTTGTGTTTGGAAAGACATGTTGAAAGTGATTTGCTTACACAAAAATGCACACATTTCCCAGTTGTCTATGGACAGTCAAGTCTGTAGTAAAGTGAATACACTAAACTTCCTTTAATTCACTTCATCATTATTACGCTCTGAAACTGAAAAAGGACAAAAATAAATCAGCTATCAATATAAAGTATCTACAGCAAAGCTCTAGGCAAACAGATGTTTTTTGTTCAAAATTAGGAGCTTGCCTGAGACATGACTGGATTTCAAGTCAAACCAAGATACTAAAGCAAAACTTTTTTTCTTCTTGCTAGCAGACACTCATAAATAACTACATATAGAAATTGGTAATTGTCCTGTATTTTGGCTTGTAATGGAAATCAAGGTAACATAAGGACTATTAACATTTAGTCTCTCTTTGTTTTGCCAAGTATGAATATAATTTAAATAAAACAGATTACATAGAAGCCTCTTATTCTATAGAAGTTGTGTCAGTCACAAAAAATGAAAAGAAAAAACCCCACAGGATCAACCAACAAAATCAAACCCCACCACAACAGGAAGCCAAACCAACCTAAAATGAAGAGAAAAAAGCAGTATGTCCAGAATACATGTTACTCATTATATATAAGATAAACCTGAATATTTCAAACACAACAATTGAAATTGCTGGTCTAAACATTAGCAATATTTTGTATTGTACAAAACCAAATGTTTTTCCAAGAAAGAACATCCTGCTTTTTCCCATTTGGAAAGTGAACATGGTGGACATTGGAACTAACAGCTGCAGAAGTGAAAGGATTGTGTCTCTTAAAGGACAAAGCTTATGAATCCTCTACACTGCCTTGGGAAACACATTAAATGTAGCTACACAGACAGATATAGATAAGCATATACACAAACATCCATCCATCTGCATTTTCAGGGGAGTTTGAAAGGGGCTTTGTTATAGGCCTTTCCACATGCTCTGAGAAAGCACACCAAATGCTTCTGAAAATTTTGATACCTCAGAGGACATAAATTATTTTGTTAAGAGGCCTATGGGGCTTAAGAAGAAAATCCAAAGGGATTCCACAGTTTAGAGAAGACCTAGATCTTCACACAGTTGCTATAACTATTAGGATGTACTGCAGATATTTGACCCTGTTACAGATTCACGTCAGAAGTGACTGTAAAACATATTTCTTTTCAAAACCACGATTCATTTTAAATACCCAGTCAGGTGCTACAGAAATCTACAAGATAACACAATACTCCAACCAGGGATGTTCATCATCAAAATCTATGCAGTTTATTCTAAATAAAAGAATACTGGTCTTTATTTCTAAGCATAGGTGTGTATTTATGGCCCAATCTTGTGACTGCAGTCACAAGTCACAACATGATAAAGAGGACGCTGACCAGGAGCACAAGGAAATCTCATGTGAAAGGGAAAGCCATCAGATGTGGAGCCTTCATTTGTTCCAGTTCATATATTACATAAAAGTTATATAACATAGGCTACTATAGTACTGTGGTGCAGAAGTACAAATATGACTGCAAATTAGGAAAGGAATGTTTGAGATAATCTTAATGGCTGCTTTTGCTGAATATTGAACTCTTGAGAATCTCATTGAGATTCAAAGGTGTCTGCCAAAAGATTCTACTATTTTACCACTTTTACATCTATTACAAATTGTGAAATCTGTAAGGTGCCTTGGTATTTATTTCAACATGGGCAAACTAAAGCAAAACATGGAAGTGTAGCATCTTTATCAAATTTCCCTTTTTGGATTGTTTTTATATCTATTCCCACAAGAGCTTGCTTCTATTCTTCGTCTTTTTTTTCCTGGCTACTCAGTTTTAAGAGGATGATTGGTTAACTTCTGAGAGAGGAAGTGTTTTTTTTGAGTACAAGGAACAGCTACAAAGACAGATGTCATCTATGTTACCATTTTGTTGCTGAAGAAAAATAAAACAAGATGGTAATTTTCACTGAATAGAAATTTTTAAGTTAATTCCAGCTACAACCATGTGATCAGCATCTACTGTGTTTGGCCCTTTAGCCAAGCACATCTGGTAAAAATATTTCAGCAGTGTGGGGAGAAAAGGGGCAGTTTGTGGGGAAATTATGTTTTATTTTAGCATGCATAGTATTTTGTTTTCTTGATGGAATTTTTAAAAAATATTTGTGGGCAGATGATAAATGGGAAGAACGCTGAAAATAAGAATGAGCACAGGACACACAAATCAGACTGAAATGACAGAGTAATCATAGAAGTCAAATTATAAGGGATTGACTTAAAATTATTGTGTTTTAATACAAAATGTTACCATTAAAATAAAAATGTACATATGGACAGATTCCCTTGAAAATCTTTGTTACATAGAGATAAAGTGACAGAAAGCAGACAAAAGAAAATTGCTTAATATACAGGTAGAAAAGCTGTTATAATGCACTACCTCAGTAGTAAATATTACTGGCAAATTAATTATAGGTGAAAGTTAGTCATATAAATTAATAGAAAGATATAGGATCTACAGAACAGGGTTAGCATTTATATTTTACTATAATAGCTACCTACCTCAGATGCAATTCAATAGTCAGCCCTTCTTACAACCATGTTAAACAAACTGCCACAGACTTGCACCCACAACTGCGCTAACAGTCCCATCACACGCCCCATTCTCAGTGCATCTAGCAGATACAACTGGTGTGGAGACTGGGTCTCTTGTTCTGTACCTGGCAGCTTTGGAGACATAACTGCACTCTGGAGAAGCTCCTCTGATCTCAGCTACACTTGCAGGACTAGGGGCTATATGAGTGGAAATTGGTGCTTAACTTAGGCATTTGAGTCTAGCATTGGATTTATGCTTGTCAGAGAACAATTGTTTCAAAGTCTAAATTCCTTCTGCTAGGAAGCTAAGCTTTGTTAGCAGGTAAGAAAACACAGAACACATCTTCTACTCTTTCCACAAGCCAGGAGACATGAAGTTAAACTGCATGAATCCAGAAAAACCTGTTCTATGTCAGTAAATGCCTTCTAATAACTGTCTGCTCACTGCTAATCGAAAAACTCAGGTGCTCACATGTGCATGGGATTTTTGCAATTTCCTCTTCACAAGTTCTCGTTCATTATCTGATATATGAAACTCTTAATGAGAGATCTTTTCAAGACCTAAATCTATGACCCAAATCTGAGCTGTGGCTCATTGCCTTGAAAGTGATCGATGCAAAAGAACCCCATAACATTTGAAGTTAGGGGGGTCAGTCATTCCCAATGTTAGAACAAGTTGTGTCAGGCTGCTTTGCCACAGATATTTTCACATCTTTAATTCAGGAAAACATAAAATTCTCCAGCTGTTGAAAGGCCAGCAAAGCTCAGCAAAACCTGTGTTTAAGCAGTTGTTGTTTTAAAAATAAATAAATAAAGAAACAATCTGCTCAGTCAATTAAACATTATTTAAGTTACATTTTTGATACATCACACAACCAGGCTTCAGGGCTTTTTTTCTGAAAACTGACATTCCGTTGCTAGCATTTGCATAACAAACAGCAAAAAAACGGATGACACAAACTGGGCCTCAAAAGGGTTATAAACTCTCCCATCTATAAAGGACATGGGAATTACTATTCACCTGTATAACAGCATTCAGTGACAGTAGATAGTCATTGTTTGTTTCATTTATTACAGGAATAGAGAAGCACAGAAGCAGGTTTTACAACATTAGAAGTTCTCCCAGGAAAACTCTTTTGAATTACGTATGACTGTAGACACCCAAGGCCGCGGTTTAAGGCCAGCTGGTAATCCAGAACCATGCAGCTGCTCGCTCACACCCCACCAACTTCCTCCTCTCCCTGCTCCCTGAGGGATGGGGAGGAGAATCGAAAGGACATAACTCCCATGGGTTGATATCAGAACAGTCCAGTAACTAAGGTATAACACAAACCACTACTGCTACCACCAATAATAATAATGATAAGGAAAATAACAAGGGAAGAGAATACAACCACTCACCATCCGCTTACTGATACCTAGCCCAACCCGAGCAGTGATTTATCCCTTCCGGGTAACTACCCCCAGTTTATATACTGGGCATGACGTGCTGTGGTATGCAAGACCTCTTTGGCTAGTTTGGGTCAGGCGTCCTGTCTCTGCTACTCCAGAATTCCCCTCCTCCCTGGCAGAGCATGAGACACAGAAAGTCCTTGGTCAGAGTAAACATTACTGAGCAACAACTAAAAACATCGGTGTTATCAGTGTTGTTCCTAGGCTGAAAGTCAGAAACACAGCACTAAACCAGCTACTAAGAAGGAGAAAAATGACTGCTACTACTGAACCCAGGACACTCAAACACGCTTTATATTTGATTTTGTTTGGGGAAAGTATCAAAAACATGATGTTGTTAAAAGTGATTTTGAATATTACAAAACTGTTCCTATTGACAGCCACATCCCATCCTTCTCCAACTACGTGAATTACTGATTTTCCCAGTAGTTGTTGGTCAATAAGAAATGAAAGTCACCTCTGTTCTCTTGGCAAACAAAATATATATATATACATATAAATAAAATCATAGACACCTGAAATAATTAAATCTTGTAATTTATGTTGTTTTCAAGTGGAAAAGTGATATTCATTATTTCAGACCCTGAAGAAGTTACAGTTTCAGTTGCACTTTAGGATTTTTCTTTTTGGTTCAACCTTCTAAAGCTTTGCATGGCATTTCCAGTATTGAAGACTAGGTGAATTTTCAAATATTTAATCCAACAAAACCAGTTGCAGTGAATAAAGTGTTCCTCTAAACCACTTCACATAGTTCCTAACCATGAGATACAGTATATGCAGAGCTTATATGCTCAGCTTCTCCACTGTTAGTCTGTATTTCAGAGATCAATTCCAATTTTGCAAACTACCACTTTTCCTTGTCCAAGGTACTGTTTAAGAACCAAGCTAAATATGCCATTTTGACAGTCTAGATACATTGGTCCTCTCAGTTGGAATAGCATGTGCTTTATCAGTTTGTGACTTCTAGGGGTTGTGATTGTGTTATATGCAACTGCAGGAAGTATTTCATAAAGGCACCATCTCTTCCAACCAGAGGGTACAGTGAGTTCAGAAAAATGCTGCAGTAAATTGAATGATAAAGGCAAAAATTGTGTAACTTTATATGAAACTTATAGTTAATGGCAGAAGCAATTGCCTCAAAATATTGTAAAATAGGATTAAAATCAGGAGACTTGTTTGCAGTATATGATTTTAATTTACTATATACAGCAGTATCAGAGGCAAATGATACTTTCAGAATTCAAATAAAATCTGTGCTCTAAAATGTCAATACATAGAATCATAGAATAGTTAGGGTTGGAAAGGACCTTAAGATCATCTACTTCCAACCCCCCTGCCAGGGACAGGGACACCTCCCACTAAACCATGCCACCCAAGGCTATGTCCAATCCAGCCTTGAACACTGCCAGCGATGGAGCACTCACAACTTCCGTGGGCAACCAATTCCAGTGCCTCACAACCCTTACAGTAAAGAATTTCTTTTGGAGATGAGGTGGTTTTATCAAAGACAACTGAGGCAAATAGAAATAAAGCGGTCCAGAATGAACCTGCCCTTAAGGGAAAAGTACATATATGTAGATAATGAATTTTCAGAAAACTAGCGTCCAAACAGGAACAGGACTATCAATCCACAGATAATGCTATTAGAATCATAGATTCATAGAAAAGTTAGGGTTGGAAAGGACCTTAAGATCACCTAGTTCCAACCCCCCTGCCAGGGGCAGGGACACCTCACACTAAAACATATCACCCAAGGCTCCATCCAACCTGGCCTTGAACACCACCAAGAATGGAGCATTCACAGCTTCCATGGGCAACCCCTTCCAGTGCCTCACCACCCTTACAGTGAAGAATTTCTTCCTCATATCCAGTCAAAACTTCCCCTGTTTAAGTTTGAACCCGTTACCCCTTGTCTTCTCATTACAGTCCCTAATGAAGAGTCCCTCCCCAGCATCCTTATAGGCTCCCTTCAGATATTGGAAGGCTGCTATGAAGTCTCCACACAGCCTTCTCTTCACCAGGCTGAACAGACCCAACTTTCTCAGCCTATCTTCATGCGAGAGGTGCTCCAGTCCCCTGATCATCCTCGTGGCCCTCCTCTGGACTTGTTCCAACAGTTCCATGTCCTTTTTATGTTGAGGACACCAGAACTGCACACAATACTCCAAGTGAGGTCTCACAAGAGCAGAGTAGAGGGGCAGGATCACCTCCCTTGACCTGCAGGTCACGCTCCTTTTGATGCAGCCCAGGATACGGATGGCTTTCTGAGCTGCAAGCACACACTGCCGGCTCATATTCGTTTTTTCATCAACCAAAACCCCCAAGTCCTTCTCCGCAGGGCTGCTCTGAATCTCTTCTCTGCCCAACCTGTAGCTGTGCCTGGGATTGCTCTGACCAAGGTGTCGGACCTTGCACTTCTCATGGTTAAACTTCATCAGGTTAACATCAGCCCACCTCACAAGCGTGTCAAGGTCCCTCTGCATGGCATTCCTTCCCTCCAACATATCAACCGAACCACACAGCTTGGTGTCATCGGCAAATTTGCTGAGGGCTCACTCAATCCCACTGTCCACGTCACCGACAAAGATGTTGAACAAGACCGGTCCCAACACCAGTCCCTGAGGGACACCACTCGTTCCTGGTCTCCAGCTGGACATTGAGCTATTGAGCACAACCCTTTGCATGTGGCCATCCAGCCAGTTCTTTATCCACCCCGTGGTCCACCTATCAAATCGATGTCTCTCCAACTTAGACACAAGGATGCCATGTGAGACAGTGTCAAACGCTTTGCACAAGTCCAGGTAGATGACGTCAACTGCCCTCCCCCTGTCTGTCAGTTCTGTAGCCCTATCATAGAAGGCCACCAGCTCTTCTCACTGTCCTGAGGATCTCAAATTCAACCATCTCATGATTGCTGCAATCAAGGCTGCCCTGGAGTGTCAGATTTCCAACCAGCCCTTCCCTGTTGGTGAGGACGAGGTCAAGCATGGCACCTCTCCTTCTTGGCTCCTCTATTACTTGCAGAAGGAAGCTGTCTTCCACACAATTAAGGAACTTCCTGGATTGCTTGTGCGGGGCTGTACCATCCCTCCAACAGATATCAAGTCCCCCGTGAGAACAAGGGCCTTTGAGTGTGAGGCTATTCCTATCTGTCTATAGAGCGCTTCATCCACAGAGTCCTCTTGGTCAGGCAGTCTGTAACAGATCCCCACAATAATGTCTCCCATCACTGTTCTCCCTTTAACCCTGACCCACAAACTTTCTGTCGACTGCTCACCTGTCCCCAGGCAGAGTTCCATACTCTCCAGCCTATCCCTAACATAAATAGCAACTCCCTCTCCCCGCCTACCAGGCCTGTCTTTCCTAAAGAGCCTGTAACCTTCCATTCGAACACACTAGTCATAGGACCCATCCCACCATGTTTCTGTGACGCCTATTATATTATACCTCCGTAGACGTGCACACATCTCTAATTCCTCTTGTTTGTTCCCCATGCTATGGGCATCTGTATAGAGGTATCTGAGCTGAGCTCCAAATGAAGCCGCTCATTGGCTGGAGCAGCTGCAATATCTCTACATTGCTCTGAACATTTGCTATAGGTGCTGGCAACTGACTGAGAGTGTTGGGATGGAAGGATGCTCTCCACCCCCAACACATCTAGTTTAAAGCGTCCTTGACCAGTCTGGCAAGCCTCCTACCAAAAGTGCTCCTCCCCTTCATTGTCAGAACAGCTCCACCAGCCCCCAGTAGACCTGGCCTACTAAACTGAGTTCTATGTTCGAGATGCCCAAACCCCTGACTATAGCACCACCCTTCTAACCATTTATTAACCTGGCCAATCCTCCTAGACTTTTTAAGGTCCTCCCCTGTATCCTGGAGAATTGACGAAAAGGTAATGTGAGCTCCAGAGCCCCTAACCACCTCTCCCAAGGCTCTGTAGTCCTTCTTTATGTTCTCTGGGGTACTGCTATCTATATCACTAGCACCACATGGATCACTAGAAGTGGGTAATAGGCAGCGGGACTTAGTTATTATGCAAACCAGAAGTTGTATCTGAATGTACTTTTAGAGAATCATAGGTAAAATTTATACTTTGCTAGAGCCTACAATTCCACTGGAGGTCAGCACAAAACAACATCAGATGCGGAACAGACCAGCCTTGTTTGGTGTAATCCAACAGTCAGTACCGTATATACAAGTACACTCTAGGCCTTGTGTCCAAGATCAGCACTCTGTCTCATGGGCCACACCACCACCTGGCAATTCTTTGCTGAAGTGCTTCGTACAGATGTTCCCTTGGCTGGAATGCTTGGGCTCTCTCTCCTTTTATTCTGCCCTCTAGAGCTTTGTATGGCATCTCAATACTTAGTGTCAAATTTTTCTTTCTTGGTTTTTATTCATTCCAGATTGCACTGAGACATGGGATGGAAATGTGTCGTGGTTTAAGTCCAGTCAGCCACGCAGTTTTGCTCACCCACTCCCCCCTTTTTCTTCCACCCGCTCCCGGAGGGATGGGAAGGAGAATCGAAAAGAATGCAACTCCCACAGGTTGAGATAAGAACAGTTTAGTAACTAAAGTATAACACAAATCACTACTGCTACCACCAATAATAATAATGACAAGGCAAATACAAGGAAAGAATGCAATCGCTCACCACCTAAAACCAAGCCCGACCACGCAGTGCACCCCCCACCCTTCTGGGTCTCTCCTCTCCGTCCTCCATCTTGGGCATGACATGCTGAGGTATGGAATAACCTCTTTGGTCAGTTTGGGTCAGGTGTCCTGTCTCTGCTGCCTCCCGGCTCCCCTCCTCCCTGGCAGAGCATGAAACTCAGAAAGTCCTTGGTCAGACCAAAACATCACTAAGCAGTAACCGAAACACTGGTGTTATCAGCGCTGTTCCCAGGCCCAAAATCAGAAACACAGTGCTGCACCAGCTACCAAGAAGGAGAAAAATGACTGCTGCTGCTGGACCCATGACAAAATGCCATCCGGAGATTCTGTTCTTCAATTTGAATAGCAAAACTTTGGACAACTTTTCATCTTAAGTCAGTCTGTGAGAATGGAATTAAGTATTTTGGTCCCCTTTTGCAGTACAAGGCTTGGGATGAAAACTTATGAAACTCTCCACATGCATGTAGCATTTTTATGCAATAGAGTCAATTATGCCAGATATATATTCCAAAGAAAGAAATTTAGTACCTCGCCCAAATCCTCAGTCTGACTTTCAGTCCTGTGGTACAATCCGTTTGCAAGGAATTAGTTACATTTAGAGAGGGGTGGGCAGCCTAAAAATAAATAGATACTACATTTTCAGAAAGTGCGCCTCACTTACTCTAAAGGAGGATGCTCTGTGGTGCACCCTACTTGCTAGAGCAAAGGCAAAGATCTCTTTGCAAATACTTGCAGATATTTAGAGAATGACAATTTTAAACATAGTTTGTCTTGAATGAGTCCTAATGACTGATGGAGCAATTGCCTTTAATACTGCTATCAATGCAATCCATATACTACTTAGTATATCAAAGCACATGAGCCTGGTTGGCAAAGGACCAACTTGGCTTCACATCAGTTACTAGCAATGTTAGGGTAAACTAATAATGGGCTTCCCACCTATAAAAGTCAATATAAATTGATAAAAAGAGATGGCTTTTAATCTAGCTGCTTTGCTTCTTCTTCTGTTATTTATTATTAACTGTCACCAATGAAGTTGGTACCTACATCTGAGAGAACATAAAGCCAGAACTTATGCTCTCAACAAGCAGAACTTAAATATCAGCATCAATGACATCTGTGATGGTTCAGCATTGCTAGTGATACTCTTCAGCACTTTTATATTCAGCACAATATCCTTGCTTCACACAAGTGATATCAATCATTAAAAGCCAATTCCCAGCCTCCCTCTAATATGCTTTTTATGTATTATGCAGAAGAGTGGTGGAACTTGTATTTTCAAGGACGGGGAGAGCCAGAGGGAACCCAAGGCCTTGATTCCCCATAGTCACAACCAGCAAAAGCTGGTCTAGAATATTTTGAAGGATATTAGACTGCTTTAAACATACACTGACACACAAGGACCTTGGGTGGAATTGTAATTCCACCAATTACCACTCAATTACCAAACTCCAATCTGTATCCTTACAGTAAAATCTTGGTCTAAGAACAGGTAAAGTTCCATTTGCACCACCCTTGGTATCAACTCCACGTTGCTGCAAATAAGTCAGGAATTAGACGTAAGAAAATGGATCTGTTATCATTAACAGGAAATTGCATAAACATCACAAATGGGATCTTTCTAAAGAGATGTCACAGATGCAGCCATGGACTGTACTTGCTACTTATCAAGTCAGTGGCAAAAAATCAAAATTATTATGTTCCTCTCAATCACTTTTTCCCTTTTCCCTCTGTCATTGAGTAGCATATAACTGTTAGTATTTTGCTTTACAGTTAAGGAATTTAAACTCAGGAAAATCTCACAGTCAGCTTATTTCAATATCTTCAGCAATGCAGATGCAACAAGATCACTGCTAACATGTGTGGGAAGGGGTCACAATCACCCTGTCAGCTAATGCCTCCAGAACCAATTGTAGAAGTAACACTTACAATTCACTCATCCATGCATATCTGTGCAAATATCTGCAGAATAGTCTTCCTTTGCCATGAAAAATAAGTCTTTCTAGACTATAATACGCCAACTTCTATATCGGTTAACTGTTACTACTTCTTAAAGAATTCATCAGGACACTGTAAAAAGTGAAAGTGTGGAAGGAAATTATATACATAGAAATTCTTTCCTGGCTTAGTGTATTTACGATTACCACTAATTAACATCTTTCAAAAATTCACTAAACAACTATTTTTAATGACAAGCATGCATGACTGTGCAACTACCTGGGTAGGCAACTGAAAAAAAAATGGCTGACAGAAGAAGCTTATGGAAATCAAATAGGGACTTACTGTAAGTTTTTATCAATTCGAAACAGGAGTCTTCTCTTGGGTAGTTCACAGACAGACTTCCATTTCTGCGCTTGGACTTCTCTGTAAATTCACTGTTATCCCAATGTTTAAGCACTTCCTACAAGTCATCCTGATTCATAGTACAGAAGCATCCTTCCCTTCCTCACACTTTCATTCTGTACTGGATAGAGGGACCTCGGCATCTTCTCTGGCAGGTGCTGACCTCTGCAACAGAAAATCTTCCATGTAGATGATCCATGGAATACAGATCCCAGGATAACTCATGTCAACACCATCTGTGCTGATCAGCCTTCTTATGGAGAGGACAAAGTTGAGGACTAACTCTACCCATATTCTCTCTTATTTCTATCAGTAGTTTTTGTACCAGTTATGCTTTGACCAAATGATCCGCAGAGCAGCAACATGAGAGAAAAGCTGATCAGGCCCCAGGAAAACCTTAATCCAGAAAAAATTCAGGCAAAGTAAAGAAACAAGTGCTTTCTTCAGGAAGAAAAATGAATTTAAAGACAAAGCTGGACTTCATATGTATTTGTTTGCATCTACATCAAAAAAGCTGGCTGTGGTGTCTACTCTACCCCATTTCTTGGGTTGATCATAAGAGCACAAAGATGCTACACTGTTTCCTACACTGTCCGCAATTACCCCATTAAGCCCAACACCCAAGAGAGATCACAAAGTAGATCATCATCCCTAGCAGGAGAAGTTCTATGCACAATTTCATTACAAGCACAGGATAAAACATGTGGAAAAAATATAATGGAAAATATTAAAAGAAAAAAACCCCACAAAACCAAACTTAAAATAAAAAAAAAAAATATTGAGCACATGAGCGCAGTATGATTCCACTAACTGTACTGTGCTTTTGAATCACACCAAATGCTGGCATTGTGCCTCCTTGGGGGAGGCAGTTTGTCAGGATATTGCCATGGGCAGCTAATAATCTCCCACACAATGGGCAACAAAGATTAAGCCCAAATATTTGAAGGTTTGCTTTAAAAATATTTTTACCATATTTAAGAAATAAAGCAGTATTTTATTTTTTCATGTTGAAACCATCAAGTCAATTTTGAAACCATCAAGCCAATTTCTTCAACATTAAAACATCCCATATTTTCACATGCCACCACTATAACTTTTCTCTTCCTGGGTGTCCTGCCACAGTGTGTGTGCACGCTTGTGTAAGTCTGCTAAGACCGAAGAATTCCTCTAAGTCACTCAAGCCCTGTGCCAGGTGTTTGTAAGGATTAACCTTGCAAGGACTTAAACAGATTGAGGGCTTCTACAAATTGCTTTCAAATCCGGTTCTCAGACTGGATGATAACTGATATTACTGGGTAAAGTTAAAGGAAAACCTTTCTCATGTATTCATTTTTGACTATTTCAGTGTTGCCGTTTGCTGTTTCATGCGGGAACTGAGGGGTTAAGAGATGTGGCATTTTTTATGATGCAATGATACAGAGACTTCTTTTCTTAAGGAAAGCAGGCAGAAGTTGTATTTTCCTAACATCACCATGAATGATTTGGTTGTAGTGAAAGTCTTGAGTTGTTCTTTGCTATCCCTAATTGATAAGGTCATGGAAATTGTGATACAAAACATATTTGGGAAATTTTGTTTTAATACTGTGGCTGAAAAGTCTTCTGTCTAACAGTACATGTTCCCTCTGGATTAAGTAACCTTTGCAAGTTTTCCACAAACTGATTCTGCTGAATAGAAATTGATTAATGAGCTCAGACACTGAAATTGTCACTAGAAAATAGCCATCGAGATTCTAGTCAGCAATCACTAGCCCCAGGGTCAAGGAAGACCATGGACCAACTTAGCTGAAAAGAGAGCAGCCTGCATTTTCTTCTTACTAACTTCATTTTACCTGTGCCTGGTGGCATTGGGTGCAGCCAGGAGTCTGCCACCACTTTTTTTGATAAACCCATGTACTGAGGGCATCTTAGCAAAGCTATAGAAATTCCTTCAAGGCTACAGCTTCATTGACATGAATCTCCACTAACCTCAAAGCTTGTAAAGTTATTCATACCTGTGCAGAGTTAGAGAAAAGCTGGAATCAAATGCAGTCTATCATTTCAGGCATTAGAGGCATCATCTATGATGCTACCCCTAAAGATTACTACTATCACTGTTGACAGTTTCTTTTGAAAATACATATTGTAGTAGCATCAAGCTTACTTAAGAAGGTTCACTTCAGTTTCACTTCACTCTGCTTCACAACACTGACAGCTAATATTACCCACGTTTAAGCCTTTCATAAATATAAAAATCCAAAGGGCTTTCTGTGGACAATATCTGACATCCTCCCTCTCCTGCACTTCAGAAGCTTGCATCTGCTGGTCTGAAAGAGTGACTATGCAATCAAGTCAATCCTCCAGTTTGAGGATTTGCCATGTTCAACATTGATATGAAAGGACACAAAGAAGAGGGAACCAATTCTCTTGCTGGAATGATGACCCTTATTGGTACTGTGGAATTGAAGGATGTGAGAAAATACAATCAGGAAAGGAGAAAAAAAAGCTGTGAGAGGGCAGGCTGTCAGGATACGCAGGCAAGTACCATACAGAAGGCTGGAGATATAGTATTCTTGAAAACTGAAATCTTCTTTTTGCCCACACAGTCAAAAATTTACATTATTGTAAAAGGGTGGGCATATTAAGAGTTATCTCCATCACAGAATGTAAAAGTATTTTCCTATTAGATTATTGTTCTACTGCTAGGAAGACCTGCAGCCACCCATGAGAGAGCAGCAGCCATCCTATCTCAATTGAAAATACTGTCTTTACTAGGGGGGTCTGATTGCCAGTCCTTGAACTCTGACATTTTCACTTGAAAAGGACATTGAAGAGGAATTTGAAGAGGAATTTGAAATTCCAGCCTGAAACCCTTTACTTTGTCCTATTTCCCATGAATTTGCTTATTGACTTAAAAAAATAAATCATAAAGTACTTATAGTCTATTACCACCCTGATCTTGAAAATTATTTTCTTGAATGTGATGTATTCTCATTTTTGGTTAATGTTCAGAATTCATACATTTTGGAGAGATTTTTGGCTAGTAATTTTCATGTCATTTCCTTTGTTCATCCAATTATTTTGCATCTGAAAACCATCACTACTTTGTTTTTATTTTTTATACATTGAATAAATTAGTGAATACACTTTTATAAATCCAACAAGTAACTGTGGACAGAATTATCATCTACACCTACAACACAGAAAACTTTAGTTCCATTATAGTCACACTCATTTTAAATTCAGTTTAATTTAAAGACGTTGTTCATTAGAATTCTAAAAATAAGTCAATAGTAGTTCTAGTAGTAACTATGGATATCAGAGATCATGTAAAAGCTGTATCACATCATCATCATAATACATGCTGGATTTCTAGGAAGAGAGAAATTTGTGAACTTTTAATGGAACTGTTCAAGATTATGAACTAGTTTTATATTCTGATATTATTTCATTGCTAAGGGCAGATGTTTTATCTGTGAGGTTTGTCTTTTTTTCTTTTTTTCCCTGTGAGATCTTAATACATTGATTCAGTTTGATTCTTTTTCTGTCCTTTTAAAGCAACACACTTCCTGATAACTCAACAGTGGTATGGTTTTACACATCTAAAAGATCACTCCTGTGTTTTTATTTATTCAGGCTTTCTATTCTCATTCTCCACTTCCTTGATGATTTCCTTCTTGCCATTAGGTGCTTCTTGGGCAAATGCTGTCTCCAGGGGCTTCTTTAAGTCAGAAGTAATACAACTTGAAAGTTACTTTATGATATGAACATTGCTCAATCCTCAAGGTGTATTTCAATCATTGAGCTAGGGGAATGATAGTCTTATATTTTAAGGTTAGAAGCTTCCCAGCATTCACATATCTCTAATGTAAAGTGCAGCAAGATATTTAACCTCACCAGATTCCTCTTTCCCACCTATAAGATGGGCATCAGGAATTTCTTAGGGATACTATGTTGAAAAATTATTGCTTATGGATGGACTATGGTGCAGTAAACCTGTAAGCTAAGTCCCAGTTCTGCAAACCCTGTGCCCACAAGCAGCACAGTACCCAAGCTATTAATTTCTGTATTTCTATAGAAATGTCTATATTCCTAATTGTTTCCTGCATTTTTAAGTGTTGGCCTTCATTTGCAAATCAGGCTGACTTTAAAAAACAGCAATAAGCCACACCAAAAAATCTTATATGACGTGAATTGTGTTCAAGACGTAAAATGTATTCAACACATACTAGCATATTTTTGTGGCTTTTGCTAGCTAGCCATAAAAAAAAAAGTAGCAAATAAACTAAAATTATATTTTACATAAGAAACAATTCAGACACAAAAATGCTAAGTATTAATGAAGTATATGCACAAATTTAGAATTTATCCCAATGCATACCCCAAGATTTTTTCTCCAATGCTCTCATTACAATAATTGAGATAAACTTTAACAGTATCTTGCATCTGAGAGAAGCTGCACTGATAAACACACAGATTTTGCTCCTTAGAAATGGAGTATTTCTAGTTATAATGATAGCCAGACGAAAAGCATACAGACCTGAGTATCTTCTTTGAGATTATTTTCATTAGATGTCATAAGGTCCCTGGGTACTTGTACCATCAGTAACACTTCACAGAGCCTTCACTTCTAACAAATAATTAGCTAAAATTGAACCAGAGATTTCTTACATGCATGTCATAGGTTTGATATGAATAATGAGGAAAAAGGTTAACAGCAGGTCATAGACAGTTCCCTATCTTCCAGCTTATTTATTCAGTGAAATGAGAAATTGATCACATTATTTTGTATAGAAGAACCTGATTCATTACAATCAGCTCTGAACTGGCAGGTTTTGCTTTAGGCAATTTCAGAACATTACTTATGCTTAACTGTTACTGGTAAGGTCATTTTACAACTTGTAATCACCACTCTGACCCCTTCATGACCATAGCCTCAAAAGTTGAAGAGTATGTGAAAATTCATAAAAGTACACATATGTGAAGAAAAACAATAGTTAAACAAGAGGAGCTGAACAACCAAAACCACACAATTGAAGTATGGATGACCACATTCAGGTGAACTAGAAGATATTATTAGTTGCGCATCAAAAATGCACATTGAATGACCCTTAATTTGGAAGATATCTACTGGAGTGATAATTAATCTGATATTCCGTGCAGTATTAACCAGTGGAGGGCAAGTAAAAAGGAAGGCAATGGAAACAATTACAGGTAAGGATCTGGAATTGGAAGTGGTATTATGGCGGCTGGAGGGACAGAATGGACTAGCTAATTCTTTCCCCTAAGAATAGCAGTGGTCACTGCTTCCTCTTCTGCCAACCCAAGCTCCCTTAGCACAATGAACCAAGCTATTTTTATTCTATAAAAGGTTTACAACAACTTTAGAGAACTGCTCACATCATAGGACAAGATATCTGCCCTTTCAGGTGCTTCATGTCTTGGAGAACACTTTTACTAACAATTCTTCTGTTTGTCATACAGATCTTGGAGAGTGCAGCTGCTGCTGGGCTCTGGATTAGGTGGCATATTTTCACTGAAAGTACAAACTCCTCTTTAAATAACAGAAATTATTCTATTTAATTATTTTTTGCAAAACTGAGCCCATAATTCATGTTAAACACCCCATTGTGTGTTATAAGGAAAAGTAGGAAAATCAAATAAGGGTCTGAGAATGGGTAGTGAAGCAGCAGTATGGAACTTAGTCTGATTCATGACAAAAGGGTGTATATTACTATAGAACTAACTGCTTAGCATACGACGTTCATTAAAACAGCCATTGAAGAGCAGCAAGTACAAAACAGAGGAACATTGCATACATATTTCAGCTGGAATAAGTTCTTGATTATGCCTGTTAGCTGAAGTGTCAAAAAAGCATTATCACCACCTCAATGCATAAGAAAATGGTGCTTTAAAAATAATTCTGGTTCATAACAGTAATCTTCAGATTACTGCTTTTAATAACCTGAGTTCCAAGTACTTGAGAGGCTAATGTTCAGATCTACAAAAGGCTTCAAGCATCTAAAATGAGATTAAAATCACATCTTTAGGCTTCTACACCCACAAGAGCAATCCTTCAAACTCCTTCCTGACCCCACAGATGCTAGAAGTCTATAATTGCTTACAAGCCACTTAATAAAGTTTACTAAGTGCTTAATAGTCTGTTTTGCACTGCTGAAAACAGCCTTCTCACCAGCAGAAGGAAGCAGTTTAAGATTCCCTAGCAGCTAAAACTGCTGCTAGGTAATCGTGACATAATCAACAAGAAGGTAATTGCCTTATGAACCATATGAACAAATACTTCCAAAACACATCAGTCTGGTAGGAGTTACCAGAACATATCCAGTATATATCCGCAGGAGAAAGGTGTGAGCAAGGAAGGAGAAATCCCAATTTGTATTCAATAGGTTAATGAACACATGTTCAGATCCTTCCTTAACCTGAGAGAATCCAAAAAGGATTCTTGTCTTCCAAGAGTGTTCACTAATCAAGTATCCACAGGCTGTGAAGACCAAAGAGGGTACAATGAGGCAGTGAAAAGGAAGAATCCACAATTCCCAGGAATAGAGGAAGGATAAAATGACAAACAGCATTCTCAAGCCCAGTGATTCATCTGGGAGGGAAGAGTTATGAGTCCAGGTGCTCATACTGCTCATCTGGGATTCAGTTTGGTTACAGTTGTAGAGAATTTTAAGTCACTTCATTCTCTCTGTTTAAGTCAGGGTTACGGATTTCACTTATGGAACAAAGTACTTAAATTTGAAGCACAGTAGTATTCAGCAGTTCCTCTGGATATTTGCCTTCAATTCCTTAATCTCATTCAATAGCAAAAAAAAAAAAAAAAAAAAAAAAAAACACACAAAAAAAACCATACCCATATCTCTATGTCTTGTTCCTGAATGTGTGGTTTACTGAAGCTCACATAAATTGGGCAATATGCATAATAATAGATTTTACGAGTTTTGTCAGCATCTTTTTTGAAGATGGTCTAAATGGACTTATAATAGTTTCCTTTGGTTTGTGTCACACATGATTTGCCGATATTTACAGTTTAAGGGAGAGGAAAAGGACACCTAAAAATTTTAACATGTAATGTATTCAACTGCGTTTTTGGTATCTGCTTTAAATAAAGGTGTTGCTTAGCCATAAAAAACCTATTGGCAACAAAGTTGTAGAAATGTAGATTAATTCTAAACCTGCCTTAAAAATTGCCGTTAAGAGTGGTTTAAAACATGTAACAATCCTACAGTCCATTCCTGGCAGCTGTGCAGCTGTACAGTATGCCCACTAGAAACTGGACTGACACATGTCACTTCCTTATTTTAAGGATGCTTAATTTACGGAGATTTGTTCAACATTCATAAGGAAAAAGAATTATGTGGTTAAAAAGGAAATAGCAAATATGAAGTTTAAAACAAAAATAGCTAAGAATCTCATGGAAATGTGTGTTTTTCACGAATAAACACTACTTCAAAGTGTTTTGTGAATATATTTTATCTGACTTTCTTGGCACAGGATGAGCATTTTTGGGTCAATTTATGTGTAAAAGGTCAACAGCAGCAAAATCAAGTATCAGCTGCGTATTTCATACACTCCTTTTCATCACATATAACACTTTTTCTCACAGCCATTACATTTTGTACCAAGATTAGCAAAGGAAGAACTTTCCTCTTCTTTCCAGTCTCTAAAATTGTCACCTTTATACAATCTCATTTAAGACAGATTTTGAGATATTTTTTCCCCTTGTTTGGATCTTCTTATATTGCTAGGGTCCTGCTTATGTTTCTTTGCACACCACTCATGTAGATTTAAACCTCCTTTTGTCTGAATGTGCAGTGGCTTTGGCACTAGTCAAAGCTTTTCTTGCAACAGGCTTTACCTCTCTTCACAGACAGGATGCAGTAGTCCAGCTGCCACAGACACATAAGAGAAAAACAGGTCTCTTTTTTATTCCACCCCCTTTTCCAGAGCTTTGATTTGGCCAGCACCCTGGATTTACAATTTATATCTGCTAGGACATACAGTATTTGAAACAATCAGGCATTTTGCAACAATTCTAAAAGCCAGACACTTTTTTACTGTGGCTAGCACAAAAAATAGGTCAATCTAAACAAAGTAGCACATATATATACAGCCCCTTTCCAACCTCAGAATCTCAGAGGTGCTTTTGCTTTTGTAACATCAGCTGCAATAGAAGGCTAAAGAAGAAAGATGATCCTGTTGGAAAAAACGTGCTCACTGCTCCCGCTTAGACTCAGTAGTTCTGAGAATTTGGCAAAGCATGAAGACTTGAGGTCTTTTTTAACAAGTTGGGAATTTTCTGATTGGTAAAATCAAGTTTCTTATTGTGAAGTCAAAGAAAACTTTATTTTTTTAAATGGAATGTGATCATCTGATTGTTCTGAAATGTTTCTACATGAACACAAGCTATTACAATTCAAGAACAATATTTTGTCCCTGGCATAGGAACAGCCTTAAATAATATCACTTACATATACAGTACATTCACCATTTTGAAAATCACCTAATCTTTCTGAATTATGGGATTTCAATCAGAAACTGTACATAGTCTGACTCTCCAGACTGTCAGAAATAGTTGAGTAGTTAACTTTATTGTGCAAAAGGCCTTATCAGATACAAATCACAGTGTGTTGCCTCACAGCTCTATTACAGTATTCAGATTATTTTATTAATTCAGATCTTTTATCTGGGTGTATATAAACATATACAGTTTATACGACACTCAGAAGGAATTTTTCAAGAAAATGAAAAGATAATTCCTGTCACAGTTAGCTTATCCTTGCCCTTATACTTGTAAGTTGCAGTACTGGCTAGGAATATTTCACCTGTGTGTACTTTTTCTGGCAAGGTCTAAGTTCAGTCCTGCAAAAGCTTATATAATGAATAACTCAGGAAATGTTCATCCATATATTCATTCAGATATTAAAAGCCAAGCAACACCTAAGGAGACAACATGAAGACCGTGAGTTAGCTTTGTGAAAAAGAAAAGCAATTTTCTCCTTTGGAACCATCATCTCTAATTACAGAATGGTTTGGGTGGGAAAGTACCTTAAGATCATCAAGTTCCAACCCCCTGCCATGGCCAGGGACACCTCAATGTAAACCATGTTGCCCAAGGCTCTGTCCAGCCTGGCCTTGAACACTGCCAGGAATGGAGCACTCACCACTTCTCTGGGCTGCCTGTTTCAGTGCTTCACCATCCGCACAGTAAAGAATTTCTTCCTAATATCCAACCTGAACTTCCCCCCAGTATGAAGCAGACAGCCTGTGGTCCAGTTACACTGTCTGAATGCTAATGCCAAACCAAAGTGGGTTTTTAAAATCAGAGCCATGGCCGAGACTGTCACAAAACTGCCAACAGCATCTATCCACTATGTGAGAAACTGGAGTGTTACGGCACAGAGGTACAGCTAAGGGAAATACCTGACAAAAAAAAAAACCCTATGACATCACATTTTAAAGCTTACAAATACTCTCTAATAAACCATCTACAAGAATGCAGCACTGCAAGTGTTCTTCCCCCACCTGCTAATTCTACTTCCTCTAGTAGGCAGGATGCAGAACCTAAACAAGCTCATCCTTGGATTCTGCAGTAGCTGCATTTTCAACTACATTTGCATAGCTGTCCCACTAAGTGAACCTGTTACAGCTCTCATTGTCACCACTGCAACTAACTATATAGTGAGGAAAACACAACCTGTTCCTAATTAATAGCTGCCTTGGGCCTAAAAGTGAATAAAGAACTTAATGATAACAAAATACGTCAACGAGTCAACAGGTAAGGTATAATTTCTCTGTTTAAAGACAGATACAGTATCAGCTTCCATTTTTGAACCAAATGTGTCTTGGCAGAAGTTGCAAAGTTTATGGAGTCAGGACTTCCACATTGTATTTATTACTCTCAGGATGGACACTCTCATTAAAGAGATAAAATTATGACAGAGAAAAAGTGAGCATTCTACCCCACAGTTAAGTCCAAAACCAAGTGATGTTATACAAATCTATTTTGTGAAAGTATTTTAAAGGATTTCTGTTGGAATGCAGAATTAAAACACATGTTCAGGCTTTAAAGACCACACAAAACACGATCATGATTTTTTCAGGCTAACTGTAGGGAGACCTATCCCATAATATATTGTACACCCAGCAACAAACACAGGAAGCCTAAAAAAATAGTAAACATCCTATTTCTGCAGCAACAGTATTATATCCTTTCTTCAAAGTTTCCTAAATCCCTATAACAAATTGAAGATATTTCATTTTAGACACTAGCAGATTCCATAATGAGTTAAGCCTCTTTACAGTTTATTTTAATAAAGCACAGCTTTCTAAAAATACAGAGGCTATAAAACTCACAGGTTGCTGCAATAATATGTTTAGTAGCCTTGCTTGATAAAGTGGGAATGTTTGCATGTTTCAAATTACGAGCAATTTAAAATAGGAAGTAAGCAAACTAGTTCTTGTGTTATGAAGCTTGACATTGTTAAGCCCTAAGAGAACACACACTTCAAAGTCATACAGACTGAAATATACCCTGTAAGCTTGGCAAAAGGAGCAATGCCATAATAATGTACTACACAAAGATCACCACAGACTTCCATGTTGGTGCAAAGTCGGCTAGCTGTAAATTTTAAAAATTTGCTGCTGCTTCTGTTTTTAAAATTAATTTAGTATTCATTTTCTTATGAATAGATCTGTGCATATGAAAAACACAAGAAGGCTTTCCTTTGGATATCAACTAAGAAATTTAATTATTGTAAATTATCAATAGTAAAAATGTACCAGTATTGTAAATGAACTGACAGAGTCAGAAATACAACTTGATTACAAATCTTTCAAAAATACTAAGGTAAATTATTATTCTTTTCCGTTGCATCAATGTAAGTGTGGAGACTTTTCTTTCTCTTTCATGGATTTGGTATTAACTCTGCAAACATTCACACCTGTTTATCTTCTGCCCATAAATAGCAGAATTAAAGTCAAGGACACTGCTCAGAAATCTAAATGTAATAATTCCTAATTCTTCACGTAATTCCAGTTAGAATTCAACTAATTAAATTATTGAAAATAAGAAATTATTGTTTACCTGAAATACAACAAAATGTTACGAATCTACTAGAACACAACAAAAATTTAAAAAATCTCAACATAAGCAGCCTCTGATTTGAAATACAAATCAGCCTGGAATGCCATGACTTTTCAGAATAGCTTCTTTATTTCAGAGTATAACTGATTTAGAGATGTAGCCACATGGACTTCCAAAGAACCACTCTCAAAGAAGACTGCAGTATGAAATATGTGTACAAGTCTCCAAATGGAGTTAGTACAGTAATAAATGCTTAGAAAAAGAAATGTCATTCACCAATTAGGCTAGTAAACTGACTGCAACTGAGGTATTTACAGGAAAATCAAAAGTATAAATTTGTATCTGGTGACTCTTACTGAAAGTCACTTGTGTACATCACAATGCATACGTAGCTCTCATTTTTGAATAATCATTCTCAAAATCTTCACTTTTAAAGTAATTTCAATTTGTAGATACAAATATTGTCATGCCATATACACAAAACTATCTACCTTGTTGCAAATTCACCCAATTTCTTGAATTTCAGTCTGCTCATTTTTGACTTGTGAGCTGTATTTAATTAAACCTCCTCTTTTTCCTTTGTTTCTTTAGCCCTCATTTAGGTGAAGTGCAGTGGCTGATGCTAGATATCTTTATCACACAGCACACTGAATATAATTAAATTATTGTTGGGGCCTTATAAAAATAAAGATTCTTGATAAAGTGTCACCAGAGAATTGTATTGGTTTTGTTTTTTTTTTTTAAATAGGTGGGGAAGTTGTTCACATACCAGTTCCTCAGGTATTTCAGAAAAATGCATCTCCTCCAAAGCCCTTTTGCTCTTAGCATGCATGGTATACCTGTGAGCACAAAAGTACGCTCTTTGGAAATATTGTTAGTAAAAAGCAAGAGTTGACAGATCTTAAATGGTGTGTATCTGTTTCTGATAGATAGAAAAGTAACATACTGTAAGCAAATTGAGATATTCCAAATCAACTAATTTAACAGCAAATCCTAAATCATGGTGGTGCTTTGAAAATCCCAGTCTGTAAGCCTGAACACAACAAATGCCAGAACATTTTAAAGGCCTTGATATGCAGTCAGCATTGCTTGTGTAATCCAACTTGAGATGCTACTTGAAAAATTGGTAGTGCAGTCTTACTGGCAGTAAGAGAAATTAACGCATATTAAAAATATTTGAAGTTTTTGTGTCATATTCTGATGCTCCTTTGATGGAGGTCTAAAGCTGTTGAACACAGAGAGTCACAGAAATACTCTTACTGCTTCAAAGATGCTTGCTTAGCAGCTGCATAGACACTGTGGTGCAGAGCACCATATGAGCTAACTTGCTCTGCCAGGAAAATCTTCACTGCTTAGTGCTGTTACAGAAGACAACTCCTATGTAACTCCAAAAATTCTATACATCATGATTCACAGTGTAGACTTTCTCACTTATGCACAGAAGTTTATGGCAGCCTTAACAAATGAAGTTTTATTAGCTGAGTTTAAAACATGATGAAACAAAGACGTGCCAAGTGGATTTGAACAAAGTTGGCAATGGAAATAGACGTACTACAGGATTTTGAGTTTCCACACCTTTGCTTATGTGCTAGGACACTGAAATTTTCCTTTCAAACAATTAGAATGGTAGCAGCAGGAAATCAGTCTTTGTTTAACCAAAGCTACAGAATGCTTTTTGTGCAAAATTAGATCTCTCTGGACACTCTCTCTTGAAGCATACATGATGTATGCAGTTTGCATTTTTTCTAAAAGACAAGAAACATTAGTCAATTCAGCATAAAGAGAGCTTGTGGATTCCTGTGAGCTCATATGATCACAAAAGGAATTGACTAGTTTGAACCAGGTTATATGCAGGTGATAAGTCCATCCTGCTGATTCTGATTTAACAAGCAGCTTCAATTTGCTATGAAATAAAAAACTGCATCTTCATGGGTCTAGGGTGTTCTCTGGTTGGTTGGTTTTGGCGTTTGTTGTTGGGCTGGTTTTGGGTATTTTAGGACAGTTGCTTTTTGTTTGGGTTTTTTTTTGTTGTTGGTTTTTTGTGTGTGGGGGGTTTTTTTTGTTTATTTGTTTTTTCAGTTGGTTTTTTTTTTAGGTAATGCAGATTGAGAATCAGAATGCTTTGTCAGACAATGCTTTCAGTTGATGCTTTTGGAGACATGAATGCATGTAGCTCCTGACAATGACTGTATGCACATGTTCCATATAATTCCAAAAGCACACCCTTTATGAAAGATTAGTACAGTTGTGCTTATGATGTGTTTAGGTCGTCTGTTACTGAATATTTCTACTGTCAGTACAACAAAATTGTGATGATCACAGTTTAAGCTTAACAAAGAAAATGCTGTCAGGCAATTAGTAAGCTGAAGTCAGCAGCACTGAAGTGAAATATATCATGTTTGGAATAGCACAGTGGTTTGCTTGTGATAAATGTTGAAGCAGGTCCTCATACACAAAACATACCCTAGCTTTGGAAAATAGCATGTAAAAAACAAGCACAACCAAAAAAAAAGCCCAACTTAAAAAAACCCAAAACCCAAAAACAACCCAACCCAGCCTCCCAGCAAAAAAAGGACAATCAAACAATTGACAAACCAACACAGCTTTAACTCATTATTAGATTTCTTACTTTTCTTTCAAAACAGTCTTACCCACTGGGCATCCAGAAAGGTGAGTGTTATAGCTCATTTGCCTTTTTATGAAAGTGCTAACATCAGCACACCTTAGGAAAAGACTGCACTACAAACACCTGTATCTGCTTTAGAAAAGGGAGAATCTACGAAATGAATTAACTCAAAAATTGTAGAGATTCGAAAAAAAAAAAAAGGAAAGAAAAAGTGAATTTTATTCTTGAGAGACTATTACATAGTATCATAGAATGGTTTGGGTCATGAAGTTCCTTAAGGTCATGAAGTTCCAACCCCCACTGCCATGTGCAGGGACACCAGAGCATGTAGCCCAAGACTGCACAAAAATGAACTAATTCGGGAGAGCCTAGTAATACTGTGCTCTCCATTCTATTGGAGGTAATAGGAAGACAGAAATAAAGTAAATTCAAAACCAGAAAGATGTCTTTCCAAAGTCTTTAAGCCTTCCCAGTTGACAGTTAAGCAATTACAAAAGCTATAAACAGTATGTTTTTAGAAAGGAATGACAGCTAAATTCAGATACAGCCTTATCAAGCATGATTTCATTGCATGTTAGTCAATACTGGCTGACTTACAGTCAGTCTCAGTTTGTTCCAAAATGTTTTACTGGCCCCATTTTATAATTGTCACACTTGAATCTTCTTTAGCCTAGTCATCGTAGCTATGAAAGTTAATCCTACTATATTGTGCTGTAATAACATAGGCCAGATCATCCCTGACCAAAAATGAAGTATTTATAAAACCATGAGATACAGTTCAGAAACAGTATGCACAAAATGCGATAAGCTAAAGTAAAAATAAGACTTCTGGAACAAGTGGGAAATAAAAATAACTTTTAAAAGGCTTTATTTTACTATAGACATGGCTAAATTATCAAAAATATTATCAATATCAAATCTAACATTAGCCAGAAGATTCCTGGGCAACATGAAAAACAAACTTGTGATCAGAAATAGCAATACCAAACCACACAGACTTTACCATCTGAGCTGCAAAAGAATTAGGTCTAGAGGATCAACAAATACGACACCAGTAACTGTGAGGGGTGTAAGGGAAAAAGAACTGGGTTTGCTCAGTATTGTAACTGCAATGGCAGCAATAAAATATATCTGAGTTTTACTTTGGATATTGATACCAATGAAAACATGTTAGCAACTTAGGATGGTTGCACAAGGTCACTGGAGCTCTGTACCCATCCTTAACAGCCTGTGCTACTACTGCTACACCCTTCTTGCTAACAGTAACTAAACTACTTAAATTCCAGACAGCCTCATATGCTGCACTAACACCTGTGGTTTCTAAGTAAGCATCTTTGTAATAACATACATGAAAAACAACAAGGTGGTTGGTGACAGCCAGCATGGCTTCACTAAGGGGAAATCCTGCCTGACTAATCTGGTGGCCTTCTATGTTGGAGCTATGGAACTGATGGACAGGGGTAGAGCAGTTGATGTCATCTACTTGGACTTGTGCAAAGTGTTTGACACTGTCTCACATGACATCCTTGTCTCTAAGTTGGAGAGACGTCAATTTGATAGGTGGACCACTCTGTGGATAAAGAACTGGCTGGATGGCCACACGCAAAGGACTGTGCTCAATGGCTCAATGCCCAGCTGGAGACCAGGAACGAGTGGTGTCCCTCAGGGACTGGTGTTGGGATCCATCTTGTTCAACATCTTTGTCAGTGACATGGACAGTGGGATTGAGTGCGCCCTCAGCAAATTTGCCGATGACACCAAGCTGAGTGGTTCGGTTGATATGTTGGAGGGAAGGAATGCCATGCAGAGGGACCTTGACACGCTTGTGAGGTGGGCTGATGCCAACCTGATGAAGTTTAACCATGCCAAGTGCAAGATCCGACACCTGGGTCAGAGCAATCCCAGGCACAGCCACAGGTTGGGCAGAGAAGAGATTCAGAGCAGCCCTGCGGAGAAAGACTTGGGGGTTTTGGTTGATGAAAAAATGAATATGAGCCAGCAGTTGGCACTTGCAGCCCAGAAAGCCAACTGTATCCTGGGTTGCATCAAAAGGAGTGTGACCTGCAGGTCGAGGAAGGGGATCCTGCCCCTCTACTCTGCTCTTGTGAGACCTCACTTGGAGTATTGTGTGCAGTTCTGGTGTCCTCAACATAAAAAGGACATGGAACTGTTGGAACAAGTCTAGAGGAGGGCCACAAGGATGATCAGGGGACTGGAGCACCTCTCTCATGAAGATAGGCTGAGAAAGTTGGGGCTGTTCAGCCTGGAGAAGAGAAGGTTGCGTGGAGACCTCATAGCAGCCTTCCAGTATCTGAAGGGGGCCCATAGGGATGCTGAGGATGGACTCTTCAATAGGGACTGTGGTGATAGGACAAGTGGTAACGGGTTCAAACTTAAACAGGGGAAGTTTAAATTGGATATGAGGAAGAAATTCTTTACTGTAAGGGTGGTGAGGCACTGGAAGGGGTTGCCTATGGAAGTTGCGAATGCTCCATCGCTGGCAGTGTTCAAGGCCGGGCTGGACAAAGCCTTGGGTGGCGTGGTTTAGTGCGAGGTGTCCATGCCCCTGGCAGGGGGGTTGGAACTCGATGATCTTAAGGTCCTTTCCATCCCTAACTATTCTATGATTCTATGATTCTATATGTAACAAATTAATTTTTTTTTCTCAAAGTCTAGAACTGGAAAGAAGTATCGTATGCAATGACCAAGCTTACTACAACAGCAAAAGCTAAGTATTGAAACATGAAAACAGAACATGAAAATTCTAAGATAGGCTGTAGAAGTTTACCTGTTTTAAAACTAGCTGACTGACCTTAAAAACAAAACAAAACACAACACATTTGGATGAAATAGGAAGGAAGGGGAACGGGGTGTAGACACCTATTTAAAGCTTGATCTCAATAAAAATCATGAAGATAGCATTACAAGGCCCTATTGTCTGGCAGCTTCAGCACAACAGGGAATATAGATAAAAATCACAGATGCAGTCCAGATAAAAAGTCACAGGTCAAAAGCAGCACCAAGGGATATGTGCAACCAGCAGTCAGAGAGCTGGTCAGACACCAACTGTTATTGACAAGCTAATGGTACAAAGGCAGAAGAAGGGAGTCAAAGGGAGATGGGGGGAAAATGAGCTTGTCATTAACCAAAGCCTGATTACCTTTAGTGTCTAGGTTCTAAACTGCTACATCTGTTCTTTTACGCTAGACCTTTCAAGCTGGATACTGTGTATTGTACTATTTTCCACACATATTTCTAGCATATTTGTTTGAGTAACATATTAAGGGTATAGGAACATAAAACATCCATAATGATTTAACTTAAAGGAATATGTAGTCCAGAGAATGACCAGCTATGGTAAAAAGCACAATGAACGAAACAAATGCGCACAAATACACCACACAAGGACCTCAATAGTCTAGTACCTCCAAGCTGCTGATATATGTACTTGGTGACACTATAGATCCTCCAGAAGGATCTATTACAGTAACTTTTGAGATAGAAAAAGTACCTGAGAAATTAAAGGAAGGATTAAATTAATGTGTAATAGTCCTAAATACATAAAAGCTGGCACTATTTGTGGAAAAAGAGTATTACATGGATTGTCAGAAAATGACTGAGACAAAGAATTAGTAATTTAAAGGAGTAACACAGAATATAGCGAGATTTAATTCTACTGAATTTTGAAGTACTGAATAGGCAACTATATGCAGCACTTAGAACTGAAGTCTTCCTTTATTGTTAAGAGTATACCTTAAGCTGCCCAGAAGCTGACTCGTGAGAGCCACAATACTAGTGTATAATACAAAATGAATAGAATCTGGCAAAGAAAAGGTTTTGGCAGTATTGTTAAAAGCATCAATACCAAATGCTCGGCAAGTTACCAGCTATGGAAGGTACAACTGTTTTGACTTACATGAAGGGTACAGACCAAAAAATGTAATAAAAAATTGCTTGGTCAAAGTTTCAATAATGTTTGTCACTGAAAGGCTTAGAGAGATTATTGAAAAGAACAAAAATTGGGAAGGGAGAGAAAAGGAAGTGATAACTTGTCCTGAAACTCTTTGCTTAGGTAAACCTCTTTCTAGCAGCTCGTATGGCTGTATACCTTCCCACAGGCTTGAGCAATCAGTGAAGGTGACCAGTGAGAAGCACAAAGTAAGCCACATCCCATAAACTGTAAATCCTGCAACCACCTTCAACTGTTACAGTAAGCTGAAGTGTTCTCTGATAGTCTTTTGGTATTGTTTAGTGGAGTTTGTGCCTGTAATGGAAATCCGTAACTTAAATTCCCTTGCACTTGGCATATGCTGCAGATAGTTCGACAACAACAAACTCACAAGCAGTTGCATATATGTGGCCCAAAGCTTTTTACGGCTGTATTTTCAGGACAGGCAGACATCAGCCAGATGTTTTGGGAACTCCATCATTGTTATTGCACAGAAAGAGAAGTTGTCCTCTGGCAATTGTCAGTTTTAAAAAAACCTGACATCCCCACTAATTCTGATCTCATTGAAGCACTGACTTGCTGTCAGACACTGACTGTGTCTGCAACACACTCATTTAACATCATTACTGACCTTCCACATACTTCATTTAAGAGTGGCAGGTAGAACCAAACTGCTTAGGTATTTATGGCTCCAACTTTACAGAAAATCATGTTAGAATCTTTTTAGTGGCAGATGAACTAGTATAAGAGCATATCTATGGAACTCTTGACACTGAATTATAATTTACCATTTACTGACATACTGCCTTTACTAGGATGGCCCAGTCTCAAAAAATTTCTGACCTTTTTTCTGAAGGAGTATTCATCCAGTTTTCTGTAAAGTTCTGCTTTTTGTCTCTCTAATTCTACACTTCCACTTAGTTCTAATAGAAAATTTATTCTTCTAAAGGAAAAGACACTTCTCAGGTAGTCCTCTGCTGCCTTCTATTATAGCAGAATTTTAACCTTGAACTGACTTTCTGTTCCCCTGGGGCAAAAGCCAAGACAACAGCCAGAGCACAATGTGTTCCACCTGTACTGCACAGATGGTGGCTTGGACAGCAACCACTCCAGTGACATCTTGCAAATTATACTAATACATAGATATGTAAAAGAGGATTTAAGACTTCTACTAGCCGCTACTTTATTTGCCACCAACTGAAACACCTTAGATAACAGCCATCTAAAAGTTGCAAGTCAGCTCCAAAGGCCTCTGAGTACATCAAGAGGTATATGCATCTTAAAAGAATCATTCTCTTTACCAGGCAATACCTTTCTGTCAACTATCACTGGAGAGGCAACCAGGATACCAGTGAAAAGGCAAGGAAAGCAATCTAATGTTCAACCTGTTCTGCCAAGGAGAAACTGTATAACAGGGCAGAAGATGCTAGTGAAGTTTCAGACCAACAGCCTCTCTTCTCTTTCTGCATATATCTATAAATTCCTTAGTCTCTGATCAAGGTTACATTTTCTTAATCTGTCCCCTCCCTACTCCTCTCTTACATTCTGCCCTCTTACAGACGCAGCTGCATAAGGTCCCTCCCTTTTTATCTCTTTATACAAAGCAACAACATTATGTTTGTCCTTTAATTGCTTTTAATGCTATTTAGCAGCTGAAAAGAAGGAACAAAAATTACCAGCTCTCAGATGCGTAACAACTGCAAGTGCTGTGCAAAGCACATCTCAGTAAGTCTTCAGGAAGCTGGGATATGACAGGACAGAGAGTATACTCAGTCACCCAAACAGCTGCTGCCTTCAACTCATTCTGCTTCTGCTTATTTTCCTTATGGTGGCTCTGCTTCAGCTTTTAATTATGTTCTACAAGATATGGGGATGGACCAGACTTTCTTTGATAGTCTGTTTTCCCAAGACATCAGCCAAAAGTGACAATATGCCAGGTTATGACCATATTTCAGGATAAATTATTTTGATAGGCAGGACTAGGACATCAGGAAAACAGCAGCCGCAGCATTAGTAATGATAGCATTTTCCTGTCACTCAGGCTTGCATGATGGCCTGAAGAACTTGCACTCACTGTCAAGAAAGACATTGGAAGAACATAAGATCAACCTACATGGGTCATTTTGGGGGATTTTGGGGAGCTTGGGGTGGTTTGGTTTTTTTTTTAATTCTTTCTGTTGTTGTGATCTTCCATTTTGAATTATGTTGTATTACCGGAAATAACAACTGCACTTAAATCAAACCAGCATAACGGGTGAAATCAAAATGACAGAAAATTACATGCAGTGTCAGGACAAGAATGCTAAGAATACAAAAAAGTTCTGGAGCTGTGTTAGTTTGAGGATCCCAAAATTGTATTTATGTTTTTTATATTTTATTTCCAGAGAGATTTTATAATGCTTTGATACCACAAATACAGAGAAAAATCCTAATTCCATGGATAATATTTGGCCATAAGCAACAGACAAATCGGGCCACTGCCAAAAGCACCAAACTGGCACGGGGCAGTAAAGTAGCAGCAGTCAAAGACCTGTTTTGCCTTGGTTTTGTCCTGCAAAACTGGTTTTGCTACTGATTCTGCTAACAGAAGAGTCAGTATCTGAGAGGAGGCTGCAGTTATCTGTGGGAGCCTTATTCAGCAGCAGTTTTTAAACCCAGTGGCACCTGGCTTCACCAGCTTGCATCCCCAGATGCGTCCCTTTCTTCGCTTTCTCTTTTTCCTTTACAGGAATGACTCAATCCCTTTTCTCAGGGACAGCAAATCTCAAATGTGTTTATACTACTTTAAGGAGCTTCTTTCTGATGTCCCAAGGACTATATGGAACGCAGAGTTACATCTTTACTCTTTATCTGAGCTGTGTGTGCCTTTGAAATCAATGTTAGCAGCAGAAGTGGAAAGTGAGATTCCTAACACTTAATTTCACTATCAAATACAAATATGCAGGTCCATCTGACAACCTCAGAAGGATTTTTGACTTTCTGCCCTGATAATACCCTGAACACCATGACTGGAGAATGTGAGGCATTTAACATCCACAGCAGAAAGTAAACCTAACCTCTGAGTTTCCACTCCTTTATTTCCCCTACTGCCATTATTATTATTATGTACTCACTCATCCAGTAAGCTATTCCCTTACCAGGTTTATGATGATGTAATCACATTGTCTTCAACTGAGATGTTGATTTATACTAGCATAAGAGAAGAATCAGACCTAATAAATATCTACAAGATGGGAATAAAGGCCAATTAGCGCTTACACAGAAGCTGGTGGTGCTAAAATTAATGCCATCTGCAGTAAATCTAGACAGCAGATAGGAATGTCAGTACAAAACCAAGGATATTTTATTTTATCTTTCTTTTCCTATTTACTTTATTTTAAGGATATGTTTTTTTCAGTAGATGCTACTTGCTAAAGTTGTCATTAATGTAAATGGGTTAAACCCAATTCTGCCAGGCAATACATGCCGTTCAAGAGCCTTACATTTCGAAAAAATCTTTTCTGAGTCTACATATTCCTGCACAGCAAGAGTTCTTCTATGATTTCTAAGCATTTATGCATATCATCTCACATCACAGACTTAGCTATTACAAAGAGACTGTGATACCTTCCACACAAAGGTCATAGGCCACTTACTGACATATACCTTTAAGCCTTTGTGTTGTGGTTTAAGCTGTAAATCACGCAGTCGCTCTCTCACTCACTCCCCTCTCTTTCTTCCCCCTGCTCCCGGGTAGATGGGGAGGAGAATCGAAAAGAATGCAACTCCCACAGGTTGAGATAAGAACAGTTTAGTAACTAAAGTATAACAAAAATCACTACTGCTACCACCAGTAACAATAATGACAAGGCAAATACAAGGGAAGAATACAATAGCTCACCCCTTCTAATACAAAGCCCGACTACTCACTTCCCCCTCCTTCTTCCCCCCCACACCGAGGGGGGGGGGGGAAATTGGGAGAAGAATCAAAAGAATGCAATTCCCACTGGTTGAGATAAGAACAGTCCAGTAACTAAAGTATAACACAAACCACCACTGCCACCACCACCCACAACAATGACCAGGGAAATACAAGGAAAGAGGATACAATTGCTCACCACTCGATGACCGAGCTGCGAACTGAACTCTTCCCGGTTCCTGCCCCCAGGTTTACATCCTGGGCATGATGTGCTGTGGCATGGAATAGCTCTTTGGTCAGTTTGGGTCAGGTGCCCTGTCTCTGCCTCCTCCCGGCTTCCCCCCCCTCCCTGGCGGAGCATGAGACTCAGAAAGTCCTTGGTCAGGCCAAAACATTCTAAGCCACAACTATAAACATCGGTGTTATCAGCGCTGTTCCCAGACTAAAAATCGAAAACACAGCACTGCACCAGCTACTACGAAGGAGAAAAAAATGACTGCTGCTGCTGCTGCTGCTTCAAAAGATGAAGATTAGGAACAATCCTCAGAACTCATACCCAGGAGATAGCTATTTGTCAAAAAGTTCATATTATTGATGCTTACAAAAGAAGAAGTGTATGTAATATATCTAATGAAAGTTAGGTCTTGTTTGTCTGTATGCCAGAGTTTTGACAGTTTCCTTGCTGAATTATTCGAAGTTGAGTTTCATATAATAAAGGCAAATATTTCATCAGTTACGCATCATCTTAGGAGCAATTGGTATTATTGGGTGGATTTTCTTCCTCGTGTTTCTCCAGAGTTTTTCCTTTTAAACTCTTTGTTTTCTTTAGAATTCATTATAAATGACATAATTACATGTCTTTTTCTCCCTTGATTGAGAGCATTTCTTACAGATGATGATTTACCACTTGGAAATTACAAATAGCATGAATAGATACAATTATTATATTGCAGAATTTCCTTTAAAATCCAGAAATAGAGTTTAGCTGAACTGTTCACAAATTATAAGTAAGCAGGTCACACTTCCTCTAATCTTCACATGTGATCCTTGATGCAAATTGAAGTGTTTCCTCAAACTATATTAAAAGGTTTCCTCTGGAATGTTTAATAGAGTTAAGAAAGGGATAAGTAGGAATGGAAATGAAATGGAAATAAAAGAAACTACATAAAATTATTACATTTATGAAGATTCTTTCAGGCAATCACCGAATTTCAGTAAGAGCGTGTTCCAACTGAGGTTTAACAGGTACAGTGTCTGACCACTGAATCTGCTGAAAAGCTTCCCACTAATTTCAACTAGATTTTGTCCCAAATTTAAAGAGAAGATACATTAACACTCCTTTAATTTTCTAGACCCATTTTCCATAGAGAGAAAGAAAGATAATACTTGCAAGTGTAAACCAAGGTTGAATAAGGTAAGCAGTGTTTTTACGGAGTCATTTGTTATCATGGGATTTATTTATGGAAATGTTTGGCTGTGTCTTCATGAGTGGTTCTCAACAGCTTACAAAGATGAAACAAGAATAACTTTTTTATCTGTCATCTGTTACAGCATAACATAATTGCCACAGTATTTGCTGTTTTGTATCTGTTCTTACGGAAATGCCAGAATGGAAATGTTTTCTGCTTAAGATAGACATTTGAAGTAAAAATGTAAAGTATTTATTTTTACAATGCTGCTGATTAATTAATAAAGCAAAAGTCCAGAAACACTTTTACACATATGATAGCACATATCCATTAGTGTGTCAGTAACTGCTGGTCCACATATACACCAAGGGCAGCATCAGAGTCTGTTACAGAAAGCATGGCCTGAAATCAATCTACAAATGCAATGACTTCACTAGAGTCCTGTTTGTATGTGTTTGCAACAGATGGCTGTTCAACAGCCAGTTCTAAGTATCTGAAACAGGCTCATCCTCTCTTCAAAAATAAGGGCCAGAGCATCCATTAATGGAGTGAGGAGAGGAGGAGAAAAGGCCAGGGGAATTAGAGATCAAAGAGCTACAATTAGGTAATGTTAATGAGAAATGTTCTCAAAAGGTTTTCGCTTTTGTAAAAAGCCTTCAGTTTATTTCATAAACAGAACTCTCTATAATGTAGAGCCATCTATCTAACCATTAATCCAAACTGTTTTCAGGCTCGTCTTTGCCAGAGAATGTTAAAAGTTAGGATTGTTATCACATTAAGCATACTCTGAGTGAAATCAATGTTAAAGCTCAAATTCACTTTAGGTAGGGCTAGGTCAGTGCTCAGGACTTGTTAATATCCCTTTCATAGTGCCTAATACCAAAAAAAAAAAATAAAAACCAAACAAAAAAACCCAAAAAACCCTAAACCCCAAAAACCCAACACCCCCCCCCAAAAGACCACACACACACACACAAAAAAAACCCCCACAAAAAATTCACACCACAATATTTTTCTGAGGTGTGTAAAAAAATAAAAAATAAAGCCAAAATCCCACAACTCAGTTCTGATCCCGCAACTTTCTACTCCAGGACTTGATCCTGAAAGTAATGCATGACAACAAAATTCATGCACATAAAAGAGTTTGCAGTTTACCTAAGCAGATACTACAAAAGTCCCAGTCACTTCTAACTCACCCCTTCTGCTGGTCATGCACTGCTACCTCTTTGGTTCTTCCAGCACTGGCATTTACCTAAACATGTAGCTTAACGGAGAGAAAATAAACTTATACGAAGCAACAAATAAATTTCAACATGAAACAGACATGATTCACATGTGTATCAAATGTGTCAGAGAAGCACGTACTCTGCAGAGATGTATTACTCCATGCAAGAACAGAAGTCCAATTACAAGGATGTAAAAAAAGTAAGCTTCTGCAGTTTATCACCAAACCTAAACACAAAGTGTTTAAGAAGCAGCTTCATGTTGAGCTGAACTTTTAGGTTAGATATAAGGAAGAAATTCCTCACTGCAAGAGTGGTGAGTCACTGGAACAGGCTGCCTCAAGGAATTGTGGCTGCCCCATCCCTGGCAGTGTTCAAGACCAGGTTGGACAGGGCTTGGAGCAACCTGGTCTTGGGGAAGGCATCCCTGCCAGTGGCAGGGAGTTGGAACTGGGTCACCTGTAAGGTGCCTTCCAATGCAAACAATTCCATGATCCTACGAACTAATTTGCCTGCTGCTCCTGAGAGTAGGTCCTCTTCCTCTATAGTCCTTCCCTTATTGCCACTCACCCGAATTGCATCTAAGTCAATACAACCTATGAGGCCTTAGAAAATTATCACTTCCTTTGGGTGGGGAATTTGCCTGGTTGATGAACCAAATTATTTCAGATAAGCAGCAGGAACACATGGCAGAAGTACCAACAGAGGGACAGAGCAGGACCCTCTTTCTTCTGCTGTGACAAATTTGTAGACCTGTTTGTTAGGTCTAGTGTAGTTTAACCACCTGGCCAAATAAAAAAAGAAATGCTATACACCAAGAAACTAGAACAAAAGTCCAGTGTTAGGAGGCCAGTTATCAACAATATCGACCATTCCAGTGGCCTAGCAAATTGAGCCACTGCAATGGAACACAGTTTCCAAGCAAAGACAAGAACAATGTCCACATATTTGATGGAAATCTAAATGTTCCCTTCTGACATGTCCCTCATGCTAGGAGGGCCAGACTCCTGGCAAACGAGATGTGCTAGGAAGCACAAGCAGTGCTCCAAGTGGTAGAAGTGCGTCAACATCTAGATCACCTGAATGGGTAATACCATCACAACTGAGGCATAGCATTCAATGACAGAGATAGTAACAATTAGAAAGAAAAGCAACACACAATGAACAAAAAAACCCCCATAACAGAAAAAAAAAAAAAAAAACAAAACCACAAAACCAGAAAAATTATTCTCAGAGAGGCTGGAAAATCATGACTACTCTAAATGTGAATCCTCCAATGTTTAATGTTACATTATTTTCCTGTGTTCTTCTATCAGTCTGCTTTCTGAGTCGTATATCCAGACTAGAAGGCATCTTTATGCTTAAACCACCCGCAAGTTCTGGCGTCTTTGACTTCTACACATGACATTAACACTAATGGCTGGTCCTAGAATTTAAGAAATCCCCGACAACTTCTGAAGATCAAAACCAAAATTAAATCAATATTTTTATCCAAAGTTTTGGACAAGTTATTTTTTTTAATTTATTTTTAATAAAATATATACTAGCAACACATCTCGGTTTTAATAATAATATCTGGAAAAGTTAAAATTAATTTTTAAATCATAATGTTTTTACTAAAACATGTTTTTGAAAATCCCTCCTATGAAATAATCTTTTAAAATTCAAAATAATTTACAATAATGAACAAAAAAGTGTAAAGCCTAGAGGATAAATACTCTATTGTGAACCTGAAAAATGGAAACAACTATGAAAGTTCAAAATGTCTATGAAAGTTCAAAATGTTTCAGAAAATCATTTTCCTGTTTTTCAACCAGCTCTGGTTACACACTTACTACAGTAGAGCAGCATTTAAAAAGCAGCTGTTTTCCACCAAAGGGGTGACAGCATTTCATTGTGGAGATAATGTGTGTAAATGATCCCTTCATTATATAGGGTCTGATCTTGTATTCTTTGTGCATTCTAAGTTCACACTGAAACTAACTATGTGTTAACAATAGTATTCTAGACAAATTCTAATGGGATAATGGTGTCATTATGACTACCTAAATCTCCCTTGTTTCATATGGATACAGCCTTTTACTTTCTGCTATTGAGCCAAAGTCTTCAATAGAAGTTTTGCCATAGAAATTTGCACAATTTTATTCTAACTTGCTAACATTTTATGCACCTTGGTACATTACCCTGCTGAGGCAGCTGCACTTCGACAGCAGAGAAACTTTCTCTCTTCCATGTTGCAGGATCTGGAAACTCTTCAATAGCAAACAAACATTATCCAAGATAGATCAGAAAATAAACATATCTACTCAAATGGAAACACAAGAAGCAATTCAGGTCCTGGACCATTATCACCCAACCTGGAATTTAGCTGGGACACTTGATCAACATAATTACTCTCACAGAGACTGCTTGTCAAAGGTTCTTCTACTCCCCCACTGGTCAACAGACATTTTGCATGGACAGAGAAACATAAACTCTGATTTACAGTTTTATTAAGGGCAAAGTAATTCCTGCAAACATATAATTAAAAGTTTCCAAAAATACGATTTTCTTACGTCAAACATAATGTTTAAACTTTTAAGCCAAAGATAAATCATCTATGGATCATAAGGGTCTACATACTCTGATTTTGAGAATGTCTCGCAATGAAAACATGGAATTATTTTAAATTAGTAACCAAAAAAAGTGGGTGCTCCATGAGAGAAGGCAAATACAAATACAAATTTTAAAGACCAGAATTTTCATATTTCATGATGAAGAGTTAGTCAAACACATGCAAAAATAAAGAAAATGCCCAAATTATTGCTTGCAGAATCAATAATATAAAACATATCTCCATTATGCTCTGATTTAATTGAAACTACATTTCTTTAATCCTTGCCAGGAAAAAAAAAAAAAGAATATGGCTACAGAATTCATGCGCCTCTTTTTTATCTGCATGACCTGCTTCAAGAGCTAAGCCAAGTTTCATTAAAAATTATTGGCCTCATAACTTCTTCCCCCCGCCCCTTCCCCCAAGACTCCCATATGGCACCAATATCAAGATAAAATTGTGCAGTGTAAACTATTTCCCACTCTTAATTTTTAAAAAATGCTATAAAGTGACTTTATGGCAAAGTCAAAAACTGTCAACAATGACAAGAACTCACTTGATAAAAGTATCATGGGCAGTTGTGCAATAGTTTTGATATAGGGCAGTATTATCTGAAAGATGACACACAACAAGAGGTTCTCATGTCTTATGCATGGTACTGAACTATACCAGCTCAGTGGAACACTATCCACTCCTTGCTGGGCGCTTTGCAAACACATATTGTTGTATTAAGGAATTCTTTTGTATTACTGCGGCATCTGCTAAAAATGTCAGATGTGATCACAGCCCTTGCAAAACAAGTATTTTAACAACCAAAACCTTATGATAGGTTATATTTCAGTGACTTGGAAACAACACTGCATTATCTGAGAAAACAGCACAGATGTTGCTTAATAAAGTGCTCAGTTTATGCATTGTATTAACCTCATGAAACATTTATGCAAATCTTGCATTAACAAAAGGTAAAAGAATCATTATAGGTTATGAAGAAAACAATGTGACAACCTTTGTTTTTACCTCCATATTTTATGGGGGCATTTTAACTCTTAGGTTTTTCTCTTTAGGAAGACACAAGGGCATTATAGATTTTCATCTATTTTGTTTTCAGTTCTGCTATCATTCCTTCCAGCTGATTTCACATTTTCTAATGCTAATAGTGGGTGTATGGTTTTGAGTTTCTCTACTGTCAGCTGGTCAGTAGGTCTGGGGGATATATTTAATGGAATCTGACAGCTGATGGAACTGATCTCATTGAAAGGGGATTTGATATGTGGGACGAATGTGGTGACCCTCAATCCGCCATATTAATCACCATTATTATTCAAACTCTTGCAGCCAATATAACTCTTTTTCTTGGACGCAGCAGTACATGCGTATAAAAGAAATGACTTATGGATGAGTTAGTCTGTATACTAGTTTGAGTGTCATTTAGATAGCATGTCAAAACAGATTAGCTATTTTATCCTGAAATAAAATTAAGGGCAAACCCTTTATACTCTGTACAGTTGTAAACAAAGCAATCATAAAAATGGATAGTTTCACTAGACTGAGTTCACCAGCAAACACAAACACCTTCAACTGGGGGGAGGAAAGTACTTTGCTCTGGCCAATAGGAAATAAAACTCAGCAGTCAGATATTGTTGCTGCAACCGACAGGTCTTCCTCTGCTGTAGGTCACCAAAAGAAGTTATTGACACCCTTTTAACACAAATAATTTTTGGAAAAAGAGAACTGTATCAGCCTTACTTTACACAAATCAGAATGTAGGTAACCACCAGCACTGTAGCAGAATGTAACATTCTGCATTGATTTGTGGAAAAATATTTATTGTTTCATTTACTCTCTACTTGTAAAATAAAAGGAAAATTTGGCCAAACCAAAGCTGTGCATGGTGGGACAAATGATTTATATTCAAAGAAATCCTAGATTTCTGTTACCTTTTGGGAAAAAAGAAGCTGGTCACAGATGATTTAAGAGATATGCAAAAGATAGAAAAGAAAACCTTAATGTGTGAGCAAGAATTACAGGAACCATTTGCTTTTAAATTGCACGATGCTGCTACTTTTTTAGGTCACAAATATAAAATCTATTATTGATCATGAGCATTTCCTCGTATTTTGAAAGTATTTAAAGCCAAGGGCACTCTAATGCCATTTAATCAATAATTGCTTTCACATTTTTCAAGCAGATATGCAATTTGTTTACAGATTCTTAAAGGCTACTAATGCGCATTCCCTCTTCTATCATTCAAGAGGAGGCAATGTTCTAGCTGCAACCTAGAAGCTAGCACTATTCAGTTAGGGTGCCTGCTGTGCCAGGCAGGACATTCAAAACCCCCACAGCCTACTTTATGGCCCTTGTGATATAAGCACACTGCATTTCTCTCCTTTCCTATTTTAACAAGTTCTCCAAAGGGACAGAAAGCTTTGAAAGGAACCAGATAAAGTGAAGCCACCACCAAAACAATGCACTGAGACACTCGACCTACACATATGAGCATTACAGCATATGAGGAATGCATCAAGAACCTTTAAGTTATTAAAGAAACCATCTGAGAAAGAGGATGTAATTAGATCATAGCAGTGAGGCTCACATTTGGTTTCCATATTTTTGAAGATACAGTCAACACCAGAATATCTCAATTACAGTATGGTTTGAAAGCCTTAACCATATGATGACACTCAAATACTCAATTCATCTAGCCAAAAATGCTAAAAGTGCTTGAAAAGTCAGTTCTTTAATCTTTTATGAATTGCCTTTATATAAACATTGTCACCACATGGGCAAGGGCATTGTGTATCGTGATCAGTTTATGTTTACCTTCTTGTTCATCCTCTATTGATGGAAATTCTAGATAGGATTGTTTCCCAATTTTAATACCCACACTTTCAGGACAAAATGAAAACTGGAACAAAGATAGACTTGGAAACTCTCAAGGAACATGAACACATAAACATGATAAAGCTAAAAGTTTAAAAAAGAAAGAGCTTATCATGCATGCTAATTTTATTTGAAAACTTAGATCCCTAATACTCTAACCCATATTCAATTTTTGTACAAGTCCTGCAGAGTCCTCTCATCATCCACAAGTTAAGCTAACATTATGGTTCCTCTGTCCTTTATCATTCTGTCTTATTCTGGAAATAACATCTCACTGCAAGGTATATGCATTTTCATGAGGTTCTCTGAAGAAAAGAAAAAAAAAGCATGATCGTCTATCTTTGAATCTTCAAACTTGTTCATAGCCCTGCTTCAAATACTGTTTATTAGTTCTAGCCAGTAATAGTCATTGTTCTAGAGTGAGCACTTCATTTCTGGTCTTTCCATTGTTCCTGTGCAAGAACTATTTCATGTGATCATTGGTAGCTGCCTATACTTGCACATATTCACATAATTATATCTCCACGTTACATACACATAACCAGAAAAACAAAGAATGCAGAAAACATTAATTTCTTTCTTATAATTTTAATAAGACCAAAGCTCTCTGTTCATCTATCATAGAAAATTTTGGACCAGAAATCAGTGATCATCCCACTTTATTTTAAAGGGAAACTGATCTAAAACATAACAGAGGAAACTGAAAGAACCATTTTTTAGATGGTTTTGCTCTACTTCATGTAAAATGAATATAACACTCTGCAGACTTTAGGACGCTGAACACTACACAATCCCACATACTGGCTTGCTGAACCTGAGCCACAGCTGTTCTGATAACAGACCCTTTGAAATTACTACAACTTAGAATAAAGGCAGTGTTTGCAGTAATGATGTCACATGGGTAGCAAATTAACCATTGATACACATATTTCTCAAGGGTTTTTTGTGTTGCTCATAAATGAATATGTAGTAATCTGAACACCTGAAACTGAACTCCTGTGTGCACACTGTCATAATGGTCAGACTTCAAATGAAATGCGTGAATCCCATCACCTGTTAGAAAGGGTGTGATTTTACATGCTTTAAACCTGCCAAGTGAGAAAAGCTGGATCCAAGTCTCTAGTACCACCATTACATGTAAGAAATAAAACGCTACAAGGAAAGATTGTAACTGAAAAAACAGAACAGGGTTCATGATATGCAATTTATTAATTTACATTTGAACATAATCTATTAAAAATGAAAAATTGCTGAGCATAGACAAATCCAAATGTCTGAATAATTTAATGTATCAGAAATTCAGGAATCCTGAAAGAGAAAATTTCAGCTAAGAGGAAAATATGTATTCTCTTAATCCAAACTACAGTCTCTCAATCCAAAACTGAAAATATTAGAGCTCATTTACCTGGATCTTGAAGGCAAATTCATTCACATTACACGTGATATTCAAGGATCACCTCCTGCAAGCTCAGGAACGATACATCCCAAATAGAAGGAAGTGCTGCAGGAGGGCCAGGAGACCTCCTTGGATGGATAAGGAGTTGCTGAGGAAAATTCAAAGGAAAAAAGAGGCTTATAAAAGGTGGAAGCAAGGAGAGGCAGCCTGGGAAGAATAAAGGGATGTTGTCCAGGAAGCTAGGGACCAGGTTAGGAAAGCTAAGGCCCACTGCCATGGGTTCAGCAGCACCAGTCATTTTTCTCCTTCTGGGTAGCTGGTGCAGCGCTGTGGTTTTGATTTTGGGCCAGGGAACAGCGCTGATAACACCAGTGTTTTCAGTTCCTGCTTGGTAATGTTTTGGTCTGACCAAGGACTTTCTGAGCCTTATGCTCTGCCAGGGAGGAAGGGAAGCCGGGAGGAAGCAGAGACGGGACACCTGACCCAAACTGACCAAAGAGGTATTCCATGCCACAGCACGTCATGCCCAGGATGTAAAAGGGAGAGCAGAGACCCGGAAGGGTGGGGCGTGCACTGCTTGGTCGGGTATAGGTGGTGAGCGATTGTATTCTTTCCTTATATTTGTCTTGTCATTATTATTATTGGTGGTAGCAGTAGTGGTTTGTGTTATACTTTAGTTACTAAACTGTTCTTATCTCAACCTGTGGGAGTTGCATTCTTTTCGATTCTCCTTCCCATCCCTCTGGGAACGGGGGAAAGAAAGAGGGGGGAGTGAGTGAACGAAACTGCATGAGTTATAGAGGCTTAAACCACGACACCCACTTAGAATTAAAATGGGCTAGGGAAGTGAAAGATAACAGGAAGGGATTCTAAAGGTACCTTGCAAATAAAAGGCAGACGAGAGACAACGTGGGCCACCTCCAGAAGCTATCGGGAGAACTGGCTGCCCTGGATTTGGAGAAGGCTGAGGTTCTTAACGACTTCTTTGCCTCAGTCTTCACCGGAAAATACTCTGACCATACCACCCAAGTCTGGGAAGGGAGATGCAGGGACTGTGAGAATGAAGACCCTGGGCCCACTTTAGGAGAGGATCTGGCTCGAGACCATCTTAGGAACCTGAACATATACAAGTTCATGGGACCTAATGAAATCCATCCGCGGGTCCTGAAGGAGCTGGCAAATGAAGTTGCTAAGCCACTGTCCATCATATTTGAAAAATCATGGCAGTCAGGTGAAGTTCCCGATGACTGGAAAAAGGGAAATATAACCCCCATTTTCAAGAAGGGGAAAATGGATGAGCCGGGGAACTACAGACCAGTCAGCCTCACCTCTGTGCCTGGGAAAATCTTGGAGCGGATTCTCCTGGAAGGCGTGCTGAGGCATATGAAAAACAACAAGGTGGTTGGTGACAGCCAGCATGGCTTCACTAAGGGGAAATCCTGCCTGACCAATCTGGTGGCCTTCTGTAATGGGGCTACGGAACTGATGGACACGGGTAGAGCAGTCATCTACCTGGACTTGTGCAAAGCGTTTGATACTGTCTCACATGACGTCCTTGTCTCTAAGTTGGAGAGACATCAATTTGATCGGTGGACCACGGGGTGGATAAAGAACTGGCTGGATGGCCGCATGCAAAGAGTAGTGGTCAATGGCTTAATGCCCAGCTGGAGACCAGGAACGAGTGGTGTTCCTTGGGGATCAGTGTTGGGACCGGTCTTGTTCAACATCTTTGTCAGTGACATGGACAGTGGGATTGAGTGCGCCCTCAGCAAATTTGCCGATGACACCAAGCTGAGTGGTTCGGTTGATATGTTGGAGGGAAGGAATGCCATGCAGAGGGACCTTGACACGCTTGTGAGGTGGGCTGATGCCAACCTGATGAAGTTTAACCATGCCAAGTGCAAGGTCCGACACCTGGGTCAGAGCAATCCCAAGCACAACTACAGGTTGGGCAGAGAAGAGATTCAGAGCAGCCCTGCAGAGAAGGACTTGGGGGTTTTGGTTGATGAAAAAATGAACATGAGCCGGCAGGGTGCGCTTGCAGCTCAGAAAGCCAACTGTATCCTGGGCTGCATCAAAAGGAGTGTGACCTGCAGGTCGAGGGAAGTGATCCTGCCCCTATACTCTGCTCTCGTGAGACCTCACTTGGAGTATTGTGTGCAGTTCTGGTGTCCTCAACATAAAAAGGACATGGAACTGTTGGAACAAGTCTAGAGGAGGGCCACGAGGATGATCAGGGGACTGGAGCACCTCTCCCATGAAGATAGGCTGAGAAAGTTGGGGCTGTTCAGCCTGGAGAAGAGAAGGCTGCGTGGAGACCTCATAGCAGCCTTCCAGTATCAGAAGGGGGCCTATACGGATGCTGGGGAGGGACTCTTCATGAGGAACTGTAGTGAGAGGACAAGGGGTAACAGGTTCAAACTTAAACAGGGGAAGTTTTGACTGGATATGAGGAAGAAATTCTTTACTGTAAGGGTGGTGAGACACTAGAATGGGTTGCCCATGGAAGTTGTGAATGCTCCATTGCTGGCGGTGTTCAAGGCTGGATTGGACAGAGCCTTGGGTGGCATTGTTTAGTGGGAGGCGTCCCTGCCCATGGCAGGGGGGTTGGAACTGGATGATCTTAAGGTCCTTTCCAACCCTAACTATTCTATGGTTCTATGATTCTATTTCTGGAGCATGTCTTTATTTGGTTTTATCCCATTTTTCATCTTTAAGCCTGTTTTGTGATTGCTCAAAAAAAAGGTAAATGGGGATGAATCACCTCAGAAGCAACTCTCGATCCATGCTACAGCTTCTTATGTAGGAGGTTATACAAGATGATTAGTATGATCCTTTTGGTCATTATTATGTGGATTTTTTTTTTTTTTTTTTTTTTAGTTTGCATGACTGTAATGTAGAAAGCTTCATCAGTTTTTGAAAGAGTCTAGGTAAAGTCAGTCACACTGTATTTGTCTGACAGAATGGGAAGTGGAGGTAGTAATAAGGAATAAATACAATCCCACCCTCTGCTTATAGCTCCATGTGTGGGCTGATAGATTACCTCAGACTGTTGCCATGTCCCAGAACTGTCCTGAGGTGCCACAAGGCTTTGTTTTCTCTCATTTTTTTTCTACTGGGTTTTGGTCTATGAAACTCCTTTGTATCAACTTCCCCCATCCCTTTTCTTTTCCTTTTTCTTTTTTCCTTTTCTCAACTTCTTTTTTCTCTTTCAGCCGCCTCCCCACACCATCCCTCCCCTTTTTGCTGTTTAACTACAGCTAAAAAACAGTTTGCCCCTTATGACAGTTGTGCAATTTACAATGGCTAAATTTCTCCTGCATTTTACTTTGTGTGCTTAAAAATAACCATGAGTATCAAAAGGACTCTCATGTGGAAACATTAGTCCTTACAAGGAAAGTAAGGTACTCATCTTTACTCTGAAGCCCAGTTATACCAACTCCTTGCTGCTATGCTGGAAAAGCACCCTTTAGTGTGGGAACAGTTTACACAGTTGGAAGGTATTTTCTCATCAGCGTTATAATACTGCACCCACAGACAATGGAAGATGAGTGAACAAAAACTGTCTTCTCTCAGAACAGCTGCATCCACAAAAAAGACTTTATGGGCCTAGAAGTGTCAGCAAGAGGATGTAGGCTTATGATGAAGCAATATTGTCATCGTGCATTAAGAGTGCATTGAAACTGATACATTATTTTTAATTTTTTTTAAATTATTTTAATTATTCTTAAATATACAATTTATTGTTGAAAAAAACTCATGTAAATTTAGACTATGCTTTCATTTGTTTCTATTAGGGCCTAAAAAGAAAAAGAATAAACAGCCAAAAAATCTCCTGAATAAAACATGGGTGTTTTCAAGACACAGGGATTTTAGCAAGGAGGGTGATGGGGAAGAAAAGAGTACCTCTTTTTCTGAAGATGTTACATTCCTCTCTCTCTAGTCAAATCTTGGCAGCACACTTGTTTTCTATCCAAGGAAAATTCTGAACCAATATTGTTTGTATAGATATTTGGTGCTACTTTAATTTTATGAAAACAATAGCTGACGTATTTTTAAATGATGACTGAACTTTCCAAAATTATTTAAGCGATATAGCAGTCCTATTTTTAATTTTTAAATCCAGTGGGACTTAGGCTCTTAATGAGCTAGAATGCTGCCTAGATATCTAAAAGCATTTAAAAAAAAAAAAAAAAAAAAGGCAGTAATAAGATAGTTATTCTATAATGTATATCTGTACCTTAGCCAGTCTCCTTTTTCACCCAGTGAAGAAAGCTTCTTCATCAATTTCATAAGCTGGGTGTTATTCACACTGTGTGTATGAGAAACAGATGCTGATTGTCGTGGTTTATGCCCAACCGGTAATTCAGAACCACACACTCACTCACTCCCCCCTGCCTTCTTCCTCCTCCTGCTCCCAGGGGGATGGGGAGGAGAAGCAAAAGGATGTAACTCCCATTGGTTGAGATAAGAACAGTCCAGTAACTAAGGTATAACACAAAACCACTACTTCTACCACCAATAATAATGATAAGCAGAATAACAGGGGAAGAGAATACGACCACTCACCCCTTGCCCACCGATACCGAGCCCAACCCGAGCAGCCATCTATCCCTTCCGGGTAACTGCCCCCAGTTTATATACTGGGCATGACGTGATGTGGTATGGAATACCTCTTTTGGGTCAGGTGTCCTGTCTCTGCTTCCTCCCAACTTCCCCTCCTTCCTGGCAGAGCATGAGGCTCAGAAATTGCTTGGTTGAAGTAAGCATTACTTACCAACAACTAAAAATATCGGTGTTATCAGCGTTGTTCCAGAGCTGAATGTCAAAACCACGGCACTGCATCAGCTACCAAGAAGGAGAAAAATGACTGCTACTGCTCAACCCAGGACACTGAGATATATTCCAGGCAATGTGGACTAAATTCCAGGAATCTTTCCTGTGTGGGGATGTACCTTCAACTGTGTTCTAACTTTGCAATGCAGCTGGTGATAAAAGCACTTGTTAGAGAAACAAAAGGCATGCTTTCAAAATGCCTCAGGTTGAGAAGTACATGAAGTCCATGTTTTGCACTACCATTTTGAGTGTTGTAGGCTATTTGTATGCACGATGAATGGCAGCTTGATGTTCTTTGATGTTCTGGGCCGGTTGTCTGAACCTAAGGGAATGACTTGAGGTGTGAAAGAGCTTTTGAAAATGAATCCCACTTCCACACTGATGCCCAATGCAGAACTAGAGGGAGACATCTTAACATAGGGAAGACATGGGATGCGAGACAGCCCAATCTTTAACATTTGATGGCAACAAACTTAGGTGCTCTGACATTCAGTTTATTTGCTGCTGTAAACCCATTCTCAGGGACTATTTTCTGAACATGCCTACATTTCTTAGTATCCCTACATCTGTTAATTAGAGCTGTAACAAATAAATGTTTAGTGAGATTGGAATGCAGAAGAATGGTCTAAAATTTCATGAAATCTATTGGTTATCAGATATATAAGCTATGCTGCACGGGAACATATTTTCAAATTGCTCCTTTAAGTCAAACAGGCTGATGTAATAAGAGGAAGGTTTTGATGGTGGGAGCTTTCTTTTATAATTACATTTACTCTTTTAATTACCATATTTATTTCTTATTAATATAGGATTTCAAGGCCTCATATTTTTGAAAGGGAAAAGGTTAGAATTATGGGCTAGCAGCTGGTTTTGATAGGGCGCAGTGAGCAAGTTAATGCTTACCAAACATTTGAAATTGCTTTTCAATTTCTGAAATCACTTTGCAGCTCTTCAGCTATTTTTTGGCTGGCTGCTCTTTATCATATTAATATAATACTGTGCAGGAAAATATTGTATCTAAGTGTTATGATGAAATCAAGCTGCTATGCTGCATGTGGGTGGTACAAAGTATATTGTTAGTGTTTTTTTACTATATTTATGTATATTTTGGTGACTTTCAGAAGCTATTTGTCAAGGGAAGAGGTTATGGTTATTTTTGCTGTGCATTCTACAGCCTTACTAAGCCTCATTTAACTGAAGTAACCCTCATTTTACCATTGATTGAACGTAATATTCAGTAAAAACTAGTGATTTTTTTTTTTTTTTTTTTTTACATATTACTTTGGACAATCCTCTTTCTTATCAGTTTATCCAGTTGACTGCTGGACTGAGCATCCATGATGCTATCACACCATATGTGCATTCTTCTGCCAGGAACAGAGATACAATTCCAGATGTTTTAACAACATGAAAAGCTGTAGAATTATTTGTAGCTGATATTCCTGAGAGCACTACCAATAGTGTGCTGCAGTTCTTGAAGCTTTCAGGTGTTAGTATAATTCAAAAAAAAAAGGAAAGAAATTGTGTTCTATCTAATCCCCAAACCAAATCTTAAGAGAAGGGAACTGTTATAAATTATACTTTTGTAGCTATAATTTCTATAAGTAAATAATCATGGAAAGAGAAAGAAATCTGTTACAAATTCTGGTAAAGGATTTAACTTTGTTTAGTCACCTCAATCAGATGACATAAATCAGGTAAAAAAGCATGCCTATCTTTATTATGAGGCTGGAATCATTGTCTGCTCCCTCCAGTACCTTATGGTACTTTTTTTTTCTCCTTTTTTTTTTTTTTTGTTCCATTTTTATGTACAAAATATATTAGCTCAAAAAAAAAAAATCTACAAATGATCAAAACTAATGTATATAATCTCAATCATTTACTTCTGCTTACTCTTTTGGGCTGTTCACGTAGTGATTTTTCTGTTGAAATTTTCTTCTTGTCTGGTGATGAGCCAGATCCCTTGCCAGGATTTTGCATTTGTTGCATTTGTTTGTATATTCAAAAAATAAATATTTCAGGTTTGATAATAAAACCTGGATCTTTTTTTCAGTACTTTTTAAATTATTATTACTGAGGAAAGCTGTGGAATTGTTCCTTGCAATCTTCAACCTGTTCAGTGTAACAAAATTGATTATTTTACTTTTGAATCCAGCAGGTCTTTTATTTAGTGAAAGTCTAGCAAAAGCTCATTGATTTACACCAGAGTTGGTTTGCTGTTTTCTTCAGTCAATACTGTCACATAATAAAAATCTTGACTTAACCAGACAGTTTCAGCAATCTGCTGTTTAGTGTCTGCTGCTACTGAATACAGCCTTGCAGCTTTGATTTAAATGAGAATATCTTTTTCTTCGTAACTTAGAATTTGATCACTGTATGTCACATTGGATGTATCAGAGAATCAACAGGAATACTGATCATTTTTTTCAGTCCTGGATAGTTTTGTCTTGGCAATTTTATGACAAACAGAAGTGCCCATTCTGTTTTTATTTTTAGTGCATTTTAAAAATACTTGCTTAAGGAACAGAAATTAACTAATAATGTACAAAATATCAACAAATCATAGAAGATGTTTTGAGAGACGTTCAGATGGCCTAAATCTAAGCCGTGGTGTATCTAGTGTTAATGTTTTGTTGGCTTGGTGCCTTTAGAGGCCTAAAATCAAACAATAGGAAGCACTTGACACAAAGTAGGTGGAATTTTGTTTGTCTCTGGCTGAGCTTCCCAGTTTCACAGAATTTGTTTGAACTTCGAGGTCACTGTGAGAAGTTATCTGCAAATATTGTGGGCTGAACACTGAAGAAGGAATAAGTAACTGCTTTAAGAATTATGCAGAGTGGAATTATTAGAGCAGCATTGTTGTGCTCATTAAGCTTAGCCATTCCAGAGGAGCAGAGAAAATCCAACTGCTTTGTCACCTCCTCACATAAAAGTGCACTCAGACCCCAGCTAGGAACTGAGCAAGCATGTTTAACTAATTTGAAAGAAGCAGATTTTTGGGGAAGTATACTACTTTATGGAAAACAGCATTAGGCTAGACCTATGGACCTCCTTGAAAGACAGAATGACTTGTTAGTCCACTGTAAAATTCCTACTGAGATCACCAAGTACAGCAGTGGGAAAATGTCAGAATCACAGAACCATAGAATAGTTAGGGTTGGAAAGGACCTTAAGATCATCCAGTTCCAACCCCCCTGCCATGGGCAGGGACGCCTCCCACTAAACAATGCCACCCAAGGCTCTGTCCAATCCAGCCTTGAACACCGCCAGCAATGGAGCATTCACAACTTCCATGGGCAACCCATTCTAGTGTCTCACCACCCTTACAGTAAAGAATTTCTTCCTCATATCCAGTCAAAACTTCCCCTGTTTAAGTTTGAACCCGTTACCCCTTGTCCTCTCACTACAGTTCCTCATGAAGAGTCCCTCCCCAGCATCCGTATAGGCCCCCTTCTGATACTGGAAGGCTGCTATGAGGTCTCCACGCAGCCTTCTCTTCTCCAGGCTGAACAGCCCCAACTTTCTCAGCCTATCTTCATGGGAGAGGTGCTCCAGTCCCCTGATCATCCTCGTGGCCCTCCTCCAGATTTGTTCCAACAGTTCCATGTCCTTTTTATGTTGAGGACACCAGAACTGCACATAATACTCCAAGTGAGGTCTCACGAGAGCAGAGTATAGGGGCAGGATCACTTCCCTCGACCTGCAGGTCACACTCCTTTTGATGCAGCCCAGGATACAGTTGGCTTTCTGAGCTGCAAGCGCACCCTGCCGGCTCATGTTCATTTTTTCATCAACCAAAACCCCCAAGTCCTTCTCTGCAGGGCTGCTCTGAATCTCTTCTCTGCCCAACCTGTAGTTGTGCTTGGGATTGCTCTGACCCAGGTGTCGGACCTTGCACTTGGCATGGTTAAACTTCATCAGGTTGGCATCAGCCCACCTCACAAGCGTGTCAAGGTCCCTCTGCATGGCATTCCTTCCCTCCAACATATCAACCGAACCACTCAGCTTGGTGTCATCGGCAAATTTGCTGAGGGCGCACTCAATCCCACTGTCCATGTCACTGACAAAGATGTTGAACAAGACCGGTCCCAACACTGATCCCCAAGGAACACCACTCGTTCCTGGTCTCCAGCTGGGCATTAAGCCATTGACCACTACTCTTTGCATGCGGCCATCCAGCCAGTTCTTTATCCACCCCGTGGTCCACCGATCAAATTGATGTCTCTCCAACTTAGAGACAAGGACGTCATGTGAGACAGTGTCAAACGCTTTGCACAAGTCCAGGTAGATGACTGCTCTACCCGTGTCCATCAGTTCCGTAGCCCCATTACAGAAGGCCACCAGATTGGTCAGGCAGGATTTCCCCTTAGTGAAGCCATGCTGGCTGTCACCAACCACCTTGTTGTTTTTCATGTGCCTCAGCATGCCTTCCAGGAGAATCCGCTCCAAGATTTTCCCAGGCACAGAGGTGAGGCTGACTGGTCTGTAGTTCCCCGGCTCATCCATTTTCCCCTTCTTGAAAATGGGGGTTATATTTCCCTTTTTCCAGTCATCGGGAACTTCACCTGACTGCCATGATTTTTCAAATATGATGGACAGTGGCTTAGCAACTTCATTTGCCAGCTCCTTCAGGACCCGCGGATGGATTTCATTAGGTCCCATGAACTTGTATATGTTCAGGTTCCTAAGATGGTCTCGAGCCAGATCCTCTCCTAAAGTGGGCCCAGGGTCTTCATTCTCACAGTCCCTGCATCTCCCTTCCCAGACTTGGGTGGTATGGTCAGAGTATTTTCCGGTGAAGACTGAGGCAAAGAAGTCGTTAAGAACCTCAGCCTTCTCCAAATCCAGGGCAGCCAGTTCTCCCGATAGCTTCTGGAGGTGGCCCAGGCTGTCCCTAATCTCTCTTTTATTTGCAAGGTACCTAAAGAATCCCTTCCTGTTATCCTTAACATCCCTAGCCAAGTTTAATTCTAAGTGGGCCTTATCTTTCCTAACCTGATCCCTAGCTTTCCAGACAACATCCCTGTACTCTTCCCAAGCAGCCTGTCCTTGCTTCCACCTTTTAGAAGCCTCTTTTTTCCTTCGAATTTTCCTCAGCAGCTCCTAATCCATCCAAGGAGGTCTCCTGGCCCTCCTACAGCACTTCCTTCTAGTTGGGATGTATCGCTCCTGAGCTTGCAGCAGGTGATCCTTGAATATCAACCAAGAGTCTTGGGCCCCCCTGCCCTCTTGGGCTATATCCCATGGAATCTTACTGAGCAGGTTCCTGAGGAGGCCAAAGTCTGCTCTCTTGAAGTCCAGGGCAGTGAGCTTGCTGCAAGCTCTTCTCACTGTCCTGAGGATCTCGAATTCAACCATCTCATGATCGCTGCAATCAAGGCTGCTCTAAAGTGTCAGATTTCCAACCAGCCCTTCCCTGTCGGCGAGGACGAGGTCAAGCATGGCACCTCTCCTTTTCGGCTCCTCTATTACTTGCAGAAGGAAGCTGTCTTCCACACAATCAAGGAACTTCCTGGATTGCTTGTGCTGGGCTGTACCATCCCTCCAACAGATATCAGGGTGGTTGAAGTCCCCCATGAGAACAAGGGCCTGCCAATGAGCTCCAGCCACTAATGGGTATTCATTCCTAGTAATCACACAGCAATAGGATGAAATAACACCATGTTACAAGGATAACATCAGTGCTAACCATCCGTTCTGTTCCACAGATCCAGTCTTCTTGAATCACACCATATATGCACAGGAACAGCGTGCAGTGAGTCTCTTTCCCCAAGCACTTTGGTGAAGAGATTTGCCACCAGAAATTTTTTTTTTAGGAGTTGCTCTAACATGGGCAAAGGAAGCTGTAAGGAACTAATATTTAACTTCATCAAGGTAACACTTTGATTCTTGAAAAATTTTAGTTAAAATTATTAAGGTGTATAAATCTATTTGACAAGTTAATACATTACAATTGCTCTCCATAGGTAAGAACAAAAGAAAATTCATTACTGCATTTAATTTATCAAACATTTAATAAGAATGTCATTATTTAATCCTCCCTGCCTTAAAACTATAAACAGCCTACTTCATTGAGCTTCATATTGACATAAGACCAAAAACAAATGCATAGCTTCAAGAAAAGCATTAATCTTTTTCTATAATTGCCTAATGCAGCGCAAAAAAGTTTCTGAAAGTCTACAAAGGCTAAAAAAAAAAGAGTAATAGCTATACATACACAAGTTTTCAGCAAGAATACATGGAATACTTCAAGTTTTGTTGGTGAGACATACTAAAATCCCTACTGTAAGTAGCACAATTACTCAAAAGTAGTATCTCTGAGCAAGACACCCTCAACACAAACAGCACAATAAGCAAAAATAGGTTCTCAAATGTGTAACTGCTTCAGAGGTGACAATACAAGCATTTGGAGTGGAGGAAAGGAAGGGAGAAAACGCTTCAGTTGTGATGGCTTGTTTTCTACAATCTTCTTAAGAAGAAGAGGATGAGCGGGTGGGGTGGGATGATTGCGAGCCATAATTTATATCTTGTTCTGAAACAGGGAAACAAAAAAGTTTAAAACAAATTTTTACTGGGACCTTAAAAAAGTAAAACCTTTCTATTATTCACTCTGAGTTGACTAAAACAGTGCTTATGTGTTTTTTCTACACCAAAACAAGATACTTACAAAAAACCCAGCTAAAGAGCAAGCAGCAGTAGCAGGCACTTTTACATGAAACTATTAGAGATCAATCTCAAAACTACTTATAGGTTCATTTGAATAAAGCAAATGTCCTTTTATCAACACTGGAATTTTCAGTTATTTTGAGACACTTTTTCTAATTAAAACCCCTCTTCTTACAGAGTGAAGATTAGTGTTTTCCTGGTTCTTATATTTTTCATTCACAACAGCATCTTCACCACATCCATTTCTCCAGTACCATGACCCCTCTACCCTCTCACTCCTTAATTTTTGTTTTTAAAGATATTTACCTCTGCCTAGTGATTTTGATTTCATACACATTTAAACAGAACCTGTCCACTCCTATAACCAAATCCTGAGCTCCTGTGATTTGAGCATGAGAAACAAACCACATTAGCAGTAGACTTCCAAAACACTGTGCAGTTAAGTGTTACACTCTCATAAAAACTGCTAATCAAATAATACAACATACATCTAAGTTATGCACAGCCAGATGCACAGATTTTTATATATCCCTTTAAAAGAAATTACACTCACATGGTCATGCACAGAACATGCACATAGTTTTTATCTTTTCTTTTGAGGACAAGATTGTCTAGATTGCGCCAAATAAAGAAAACAGGCCTTGGAACAAACAGTTTCCTTTTAATTCAAGTGAGTGCCAACAATTATCAGCTTTAACTAAGATTAAATAAGCAATTAATTAGCATATAAGATATGTATCTTGTGCTGATTTTGGCTAGAACAGAGTTCATTTTCTTCACAGTAGCTCCTATGGGGCTGTGTTTTGTATTTGTGCTGAAAAAAGTGTTGACAACACAGAGATGGCTTTGTTATTTCTGAGCAGTGCTTACATAGAGTCAAGGCCTTTTCTGCTTTCACACCACTCCACCAGTGAGTAGGCTGAGGGTGCACAAGAAGCTGCAAGGGGACACAGCCAGGACAGCAGATCTCAACTGACTTAAGCAATATTTCATGCCATACAATATCATGCTCATCATATAAAGCTGGAGGAAGAAGAAGGAAGGGGGAAACATTCGGAGTGGTGGTGTCTTCTCAAGTAACCATTACACATGCTGAAGCCCTCCTTTGCTAGGGATGACTGAACAGTTGCCTGCCGATGGGAAGCGGTGAATGAATTCCTTGTTTTGCTTTGTTTGCATACATTGCTTTTGCCTTGCCTATTAAACTGTCCTTATCTCAATCCAAGAGTTTTCTCACTTTTACTCTTCTGATGCTCTCTCCCATCCCACTGGGGGAGATCGAATGAGCAGCTGTGTGGCGCTTAGGTGCTGGCTAGGGTTAAACCATGACACTACCTCTTTCCATCTTCCCACTAGCTGCAGTAGCCTCGTCACCTGGATGTTCATGCCAAAGAAACAGCTTTCTGAATTGAGCACTCCGTGAACTTGGTCTTAACTCACGGCCTTCCCTTAAAAGTATATAACAGTATGAAGCAACTTAGATAAAGCGGCACATTCCGCATGAAGCTACCTCAAAACTCTCTACTGTCAGTAAAAATTGCACCAACATGAATACTGTGTGACTCTTCCAATACGTAGGTAGAAAAATACCTTGTGTTCTATGCAATACCCTTTAACTTATTAACTATATGACAGCATGCAATCCCTCACCTGAGCTATCAGGGTTTTAAGAGGAATTCCTTTCACGTGGAAGTCAATGCCTTGGTCTGCTTACACACCAAAGTCAAGCTCACACCAGAAATACTGCGCTAAGGGTTGAGAGCCAGTCAGCACCTGCAAGATTCATTTATATTGTCACACTTCTAATTTAGCACCAAAATGTCTTTGCAAATCTCTGTGTCTTGTTCTTGACACTTAGAGATATTTTTTTTAAATGCATAAATGTGCAGCTCCTAAGAGAGATGCAAGATTCAGTCTGTATTAGAGTGGGGGCTGTTTGTTTCTCTGTGTTAAGCAAACATCTGGCATTTCAAGCTAGGAATAGGGAAAACATTTTAAAACTTGGCTGTCCATAGTCCTCATCCCTTAGAAGAACTTTCATACACTGATACTGTTACAACCAAAGAAACTCTAATTCAAGACATTTATATAGAAGATTTTTTTCTTCAAGAAATAACTTTTGTAAGATATTACTATAGTATGAAAAAAGCAATAATATTACTCCACAAAAATTTGAAAACTGTGGTTAAATTGGCATACATCAATAATTCATGTGTCATTTTCCCCAAGAAACTGTGAAAAAGTGACTTTGTTAAATTAACTATATACCCACACCTTCATTAAGGTTTTCACATGACTTTTGCTTAAATACATTTCACACTTACTGGTCTATTTTTGCATACGTATTGCAACCTCATTTTGAAACACCTCAGTTTTAATTTATAAAGACACATACAAGGTAGTCAGACCAGCACAGGTGAAGCATAAAAGCAAAACAGAAACTCCATTTGTGTGTGTATGCATGCATATATATAAAAACTATGCTGGTACTAAAACTGTGGACTCTAGTTATGTGATTTGATTCCCCATCAAATCAGTCAAAGAATTTAGATGAGCTCCATTTCTCTTGACAGTTCCATATAAATTCCTGTAATATTCATTGATATTAAATACTTACAGAAATATGAAGTAAAGTTTGAACATTATATTAAAAAGTAGACTTAGGTAAGACTGGTTTTGTGACAGAAAGTTACAAAAACTAAACACCTGGCATAGAACTGCTTTTGCTCCAGTTCTTAGCTCTGTTCCCATGTACCCTAGCATTGCACTTTCTTTGCAAGCCAGGGAAAGCTGTTCTCTGTGTCTAAATCAACTTCTCTAGCTTGTAGCACAAGGATACTCATTCCAAAATCCAGATTTGAGGCTGATTTACAACGTATACATTTGTAGAATAACACTTCAGCTATCTAGAGCCATCAGACTAACAAATATTTTAACAAGTGTTCTAACTTGGGACAGAAGGATCTCATGCTATAACATCCTATAACATCCATGTCAGAATTGAAGCAAAATAACTGTAAGGATTTGTGTTGGTTTTGCTGAAAATGACAGATAACACAGCAATAGCAAGTCTAGCAATTTATTGTCCTCATTTATTTTAACCTCAGTGAGTATCAATCAGTATCTCAGAGCATTAACCAGTATTAATTAAATCAGACTTCTGATCACTTTGAAATTTGTAAAAGTCAACATGCAACTGATCAAAAATTATCTTTTAACATAATACCTAATGTTACATTAGTTTATACAATAAGAAGGTAACTAAAGCTTGTCAAATTGCATGTTACACCTTTCTAAATACACATTTTACAGAGCCACACTTAAGCAAAGCCTAGTAACAGGAAACAGGTCCATGGCAGCAAATATCTGAACTTTGAATTGCATGAACTAAGAGGCAAAAGAATTAATTTTCATGTCTCAGTAATAGAGTTAGCATTGATAAAACCAGAGTAAATTCTGAGAGTTCCCTATTACTCTCACTGAAGTAAAACTTGAATTTTCCATTTTTATTTCCATGCTGGTGGTTAAACCATTTTTGGTTTTTTTCTCAGCTGAAGTCCCAAGCCTTCTCTCTAGTTAAGTTCAGACCAAGCAGCATCCTGCAAAAGCCTTCTTTTGTGGCCAGGCCCAAACCATGCTCTGTCATATCAATCTGCTTTTGGTGAAACTGCTGAGAAAGCAGTGGTTATTACCTACGGATTCCTGCCCTCAGCTCCGGACTGGCACAATGTACGGTCAAAAGAGGTAAGAAGAAAGAAGCACTCCCTGAAACCCTAAAATTCAGGAATGATAATGTTCAATACAGCAGCACATTGCTTCACCCAAGATGTAAAGAATCTTATGTTTTCCATATTATAGTAAAGGAAAAAAGGAACTCTAATAAAGATTCAGAATAGAGAACATAGTGCCAAAAATCCTTTATGAAAACCTTGGTTTACACAAGATTTTTCTTGTTAGAAATAAAAATCTGTGATAAGCAACAACTGATTTAAAACCCCTTTTCATCAGTTCTGTTTCCCAGATTATTATCCATGAAATTAGTGGCTGAGTAACTACTATTTTGAACCTTGAAGAGCTATCTGGCCAAAGAAATTTAAATGAGGGGGGAATATCCATATTGCCAGAAACAGCAGGAGGAAGCCATTACCGTTACTTACACAATCTATTCTCACTGAGAACGTTGCCCAGTATAATTTACAAAATTTCTGTTGGAAATGCATTAGCACCTGAACAGCAAGTAGCTTCTAAGGGAGAAACAGAGAAAAGAAATTTAAATCCTAGCTTCCAAGCTTCAAATGCTATTGAACACCAGCTGCAATCCCTTCAGTCAGCAGTCTATAACCTTTTAAGGTCCAAACAACAAAGTATTTTTTAAATGTGGAGATTTAATTTGATTTCTGTTTAAGAAACGTTTTATGGATTTAGTTCAAACAAACTGGTAATTAGTTCAAATGCAAAAGCATCCTTCCACAGAAATTAACACAAAGTGCATGGACTGTTCATACAAATGTAGGATGCATGCATACACATGTATGTGTGTATGTATATAAATATGTATATATGCACACACAGCATAAAGTGCAGTTTACAGACTGCATTTTATTTAGTAGTGAAATAGATTCCCTGCTAGTTGCACAGTACTCTCAAGTGCTTAGTTAAACTTTTTCATTGCTTCAGAATCTTTAATAGCCATTTGTGCTCTTTACTTTTTTAAAAAATAAAAAGGAAAGAATGCATTTTCTCAGCATAAACACACTGCTTCCTTGATTCTCTGTAAGTAGATCTCTCTTTTTATTCCTATTTTAATTTTTATTGAAAGATCTTTTGGCATAAAAAGTTTGTACTCTGACAGAATAAAGACTTCACTGCCTTACCACAGAAAACCTTCGAGAGGGTACTAGAATCAAGAAACTCTTCAAGGTGGATCTCAGAAGGCTTTCTACTAATCTCATCCTCAAGGGATAATGGTGCAAAAGGTAGTTAGGAGGCTGCTGCTTGCCGACTTTGCCTTTCTGGGAAACCCACATGGGCTGGACTCTTTCTCAGCTCCAAGCTAGTCATTCCCCTTCTTTAACCAGAAGGACTCTAATACACAGCAGCCTGCTCTCACATGAGAATATGATTCATATCCTTGCTGTCCTTACAGTCTCTTTGAGGCTGGTTTTCCTTGGTATAACCTTAGAAAAGATAGTGAATGGGCTGTTTTACAAACTTGTAAAACTCATGAAACAGTGGAAACCCCTGGTTTGCCATACCAATACCCCATTGGCTCATGGTATTACATTCCAATGCACTGTATACACGATTGTCTATATAATAGCAGAACTAAAAACTTATTAATGGTAACAAACTGATATCCTGAGAGATATACAAGTCCTGTCTCTTTCCCCAACAGCAATGGAACACAGTGTTGCAGCACACTAAGCATGTTGCCAAGGCTGCATACACATCAATACAGTGCATAAGATGAACTTGGAAAATCTGTACGACCACCAACAATACAGGCTATTCAGATGATGCTTTTAAGAGTCACCCTGTGTGCTTGCAGCCCAAAAAGCCAACCATATCCTGGGCTTCATCAAAATGAGCGTGACCAGTAGGCTGATCCAGCTGGAGGAGGTGATCCTGCCCTTTTGCTCTCGTGAGACCCCACTTGGGAGTACTGTGTGCAGTTCTGGTGTCCTCAACATAAGAGGAGGGCCACAAGGATGCTTAGGGGCCTGGAGCACCTCCCATATGAAGACAGGCTGAGAAAGCTGGAGCTGTTCAGCCTGGAGAAGAGAAGGCTTCATGGAGACCTCATAGCAGCCTTCCAGTATCTAAAGGGGGCCTATGAGGATGCTGGGGAGGGACTCTTCATTAGGGACTGTAGTGATAGAACAAGGGGTAACAGGTTAAAACATAATCAGAGGAAGTTTAGATTGGATATAAGGAGGAAATTCTTTACTGTAAGGGTGGTGAGGCACTGAAATGCGCTGTCCAGGGAAGTTGCAAATGCTCCATCCCTGACAGTGTTCAAGGCTAGGTTGGACAGAGCCTTGAGTGACATGGTTTAATGTGAGTGTCCCTGCCCACGGCAGGGGGTTTGGAACTAGATGATCTTAAGGTCCTTTCCAACCCTATTTTATGATTCTATGGTTAGATTTGCTTGTGTAACTCTGTACTTTTAACAGGAAGAGAAGCCAATGTCAGCAGGAAAGGTGTTCCTAGCCAGGCTTATAACCAAACTTTTCTAAAGCTCTTGAGCTTTTAACAGTAAAATACAATCAGGAGTGCAGGGAAAAAAAAAAAAAAAAAACCAATGATTTAGCATGATTTAGGTGCTCAAATCAGATCCTTGAAGTTGTTCCCAATATTTCAGAGGCAATTTATTAGGACCATAACCATTTTGTGAATCCCTGTTTCACAGTCTAAAGATCAAACCCAAGCATTTACTTCTTTTAAACAAATGACTAACCAGCTACACAGCTAAATGCAGACATAAATAAGGCAAAGAATTTATTCAGTAAGGTGCGGCAGACCCTATACATAGAATATTATTCATTTAATGGATTGGAAAACAGAGCAGAAAATAGGCCATTCTACATTACCAGTCATTACGAACTTGGAACCATATGCAATAAATACATTGTTCGTTTACCTAAATGACTGTAGCTAACTGGAGTGTAATGACCAGAAGA